>JADLZN010007450.1:0-128514 GCA_018155175.1 Sinocyclocheilus anophthalmus
TGTGGTCTGGATCATGTCATCTGCAATACATTCCAGATGGAGCCTTTTCTTGTGATTGCCAACATAACAGTGATAACATCAACTGGTGGGGTATTCCACAAAGCAGTTAAATATTACAGATATGGAATTTTATAGCTCTATTTTTATATTTATATTGTCGTATAGTAGATATATTATGTATAACTATATTATATATATACATTGGGGAAAAAAGTATTTCGGTCAGTTCCACTCAATTGTGGCAAGTTCTCCCACTTAAAAGATGTAGAGAGTCCTGTAATTTTCATCATATGTGTATATCTCTGTTTTCATCTGTAGAGTATTACAAAATGAGATAAAACAAATATTCCAAATCATAACCTATGGTATTAGGGATTTTTAAACAGAATTTTAGTATGCAAATTTTATAGGGGGACAACAAATACAAGGAGTATGTCCTCTCAGAATACATACTCATCGTCATCACACTTGGTTATATACCCTTTGTTGGCAATGACAAGAGGTCAAATGTTTTCTGTAAGTCTTCACAAGCTTTTTACTCACAGCACACGGGGCTGGTATTGTTTGGATCGCCCATTCCTCCATGCAGATCTCCTCTATAGCAGTAATGTTTTGGGGCTGTCGCTGGGCAACATGTAGTTTCAGCTCCCTCCATAGATTTTCTATGGGGTTGAGATCTGGTGACTGGCTAGGCCACTCCAGGACCTTTGAAATGCTTCTTACGAAGCCACTCTTCGTTGCCCGGGCGGTGTGTTTGGAATCACTGTCATGCTGAAAGACCCAGCCACATCTTCAATGCCCTTGCTGATGGAAGGAGTTTTCACTCAAAATCTCACGATCATGGCCCCATTTTATTCTTTCCGTTTACACAGTGCAGTCGTCCTGTCCCCTTTGCAGAAAAGCATCCCCAAAGCATGATGTTTCCACCCCCCTGCTTCACAGCAGGTATGGTGTTTCTTTGGAGCAACTCGCATTCTTCTGTCTCCGTCATTCCTCCAAACACGACAAGTTGAGTTTATACCAAAAAGTTCTATTTTGGTCTCCTCTGACCACATGACATTCTCCCATGCCTCCTCTGGATCATCCGGATGGTCTTTGGCAAACTTCAGACGGCCCTGGACATGTACTGGCTTAAGCAGGGGACACGTCTGGCACTGCATGATTTGAGTCCCTGGCGGCGCAGTGTGTTACTGATGGTAGCCTTTTTTACTTTGGTCCCAGCTCTCTGCAGGTCGTTCACTAGGTCCCCCCGTGTGTTTCTGGGATTTTTGCTCACAGTTCTTGTTATCATTTTGACCCCACGGGGTGAGATGTTGTGTGGAGCCTCAGATCGAGGGAGATTATCAGTGGTTTTGTATGTTTTCCATTTTCTAATAATTGCTCCCACAAGTTGATTTCTTCACACCAAGCTGCTTACCTATTGCCGATTCAGTCTTCCCAGCCTGGTGCAGGACTACAATTTTGTTTCTGGTGTCCTTTAACAGCTCATTGGTCTTGGCCATGGTGGAATTTGGAGTATGACTGTTTGAGGTTGTGGACAGATGCCTTTTATACTGATAACGAGTTCAAACAAATGCCATTAATACAGGTAACCAGTGGAAGACAGAGGAGCCTCTTAAAGAAGAAGATACAGGTCTGTGAGAGCCAGAAATCTAGCTTGTTTGTAGGTGACCAAATACTTATTTTAACCGAGGATACCACGTCAATCACAATTCTTAAAAAATACCTACAAGTGAGTTTCTTCTGGATTTTTATATTCCAATCATTCATTTGTCGCCACTCTCATAGTTGAGGTATACCTATTGTGAAAATTACAGGCCTCTCTCATCTTTTTTAAGTGGAAGAACTTGCACAATTGGTAGCTGACTAAATACATATGGTAAATTGCCAACCATCTGTATATGTATAGTAGTCTGTATATAATATGTTTATGTAGCTCTATTAAGTAATAAATAAACGTAATTTACTATCTAATATGGTTATTAGATTTTATTTTATTGGCAGATATATACAGTATATCGGTATATATTGTGTGAAACACTATGACAGGTAATGTTTAATTTATTAATTATATATTTTATTTATTCCCATTTTTATTTACTCATCTCACAGATGACCCGAGGATTATTCTATAATGTCTAAATTCTAAATCAAAACATATCTGATATGACTTAATATATAATTAGCATCAAACAAACAATTGAATTCATATTCTCAAGGATTAAAGATTAAATGGGAAAAATCTCTTAAACGGACCACCTGAACAAATTGCAGAAGAAGAAAAAAAAAAAAAAAAAAAAACCCAGCAATGGCATGCTTTTTCTTTGCGTCGTTTGCATGTCACTCGCGTTCGTCGCTCTGTTGAGAATGTCTTGAGTCTTAACCAGGAACATACTCTGAGTTGAATTAACTTACTCCCGGATGCATTTTTGGAACCACATACCTTGAGTAAGCAAGGTTTGGGGTTAATTAACCGAAAGTTCAGGGTTTAGCTGACTGTAATTAACCGTGCTTTCTGTAATACACCCCTGGTAAGTTAGCCAAAGTAAACTAGTTAAAAGTTTTGTTCATCACTAATGCTCAATCAGCACTTAATTAATCACATAATTATCTCATTAACTTTAACACTGCTTCAGTGTTACTTTAACACTCTTTTAGAGTGGGACAAGCCGTGTTAATTTAACACTCAGGATTTTACTGTGTATAAGGGGACCATCAAAATAAAATGTAATCTAATATATAAGTAAATGTAGTAGATTTAATATGATATTCATTGTGTGTTATAAATAATCATACTCTTCAAAGTTATAACCACAAATATACCTAAGTATTATAATGTATTTTAATTGTTGTTATGATTATTTATGAGATTATACAACATATTATAAGGGTTTTTATAATGCATTATGCATTCATTATAATGCCTTAAGAATACCCTTATAATGTATTATAATTGGGCTTCCACCAAATTTGTACCTGAAGTTTTTTCTCTCATCTTTGGTTGCAGGTTCCTGGTGGCACCAAATGCCATTCAAATTCACAGATCAGATGGAATTCAGGAAAGAGGGTGCAAAGAAAAAGCATCAGCCTGAATCCCCTCATGGTGTTTCTCATCAGAGAGCTCGTCAACTTTGCCAAAATTACTGAAATTTATCACAACAACACAAACTAATTTTTACTGTATTTTATTTATGTAAAGTCTGTTTCTTGGGGGACAATGTTGGGTGATGTCTCCATTTTTTTTCAGCTAGTGCATGCTAGAGGTCAAGACAAGTCATTTAAAAAGAAAATGGGTCAACAATTAAAAGCTATTATCAAGACTAATGCTAAATGATTTATTGAGATTTTTAGGGTTGGGGTGGTAAAAAAATATGAATTGACCACTTGCGTTGGTCAACTTTTATGGACTTTTGTGTTTGTTTTCATTTTCATCCCTCGTATTCTTTGACCTAGTTTCTGTCTCCCCTTGATTGTGTTATGTTCAGGTGTTTCGTGTCAATTATCCTCATTTACGTTCCCCATATAAGTTGCAGTCCTGTTCTTGTGTTTTGGTCTGTCCGGAACCTCGTTCTATGGAATCGTTCTTGAATTTACTCACTGGTGTGGGTGGTGGGTGTGTTTCACAGCTGTTACCCTGCCTGTATTACCCCTTTCTGTGGATTATTAAAGACTGTTTATTGTATCTTCCTCGTTTATGTGCTTCTCTCCCGGTGGAAAGGCGTCGGCGCAAACCGTGACAGCTGGTATTATGCAATGTGTCGATTGTTTCAATACACAAGGGTAAACAAATGAGAATCTGAACTTGAAGCAAAGAGGGTTACTAACACTGACAATACAGTAATAATACTTTAAATGAAAATACAGTAATAATACATCCATCTACTGTAAAATTTACAGCAATCTCTTTACAGTGTAGTTTAGGTGCCTATCAGTTGGCACCCAAACAAGCAGGGGGAAAAATAAAATAATAATAAAAACTTTCGCGAGAGGTGAGCATCTTCCAGAGCTGACAGCAGCAAATACCAATAAAGGTAAATTTTCTTTCTTTTTCTGAAATCACTAACCGTTATTCTGTACATTTGTTAATAATTTAAATATATTAACAAATATATTTAATGATCTTGTATATGACACTCTCATAATAATCTATTTAAAGGGGTCATATGATGGTGCTAAAAAACCTTTGGTTTTTGGTATTTGGTGTAATAAATTGTTTTATTGATTTAGAAGTAAAAAAAAAACTTATTTTCTCCCATACTGTACATATTGGTTTCTCCTCTAATGCCCCGCCACATATTCTGAAACGCATCGATTTTGCACAGCTCATCGTCAGCTGGAACGAGTTGTGGTGTGATTTGGCTCACAGTCTATGCCGTTGCGTTTTGGTTGATTGCCGTATACCTCCAAGCGGTATGTACCGGAAAAGGTTACTCACCCTGCACCATATTGTATGATTGCCTGTCCGGAAAATAAAACAACCGTAGCGACGATACAAAAATCATTAAAACCCATTATAACGAAAGGCATTTGTTGCTCCAGTGGGACATAATAAAGATTACAGTGTGACCTGTATAGCACTCTTTTTACACGTTGCGTTGCATCGCGCCTCGTAAACATAAAACCATGTCTGCATTTGTGATCTGAGAAAGGACAAACAAGTGCTACTTTACACTACTCGCATTTAAATCATCAGTGGCAAATCCTTTAAATTGATCATGCCACTTACGTAACATTGTGAAGTAACATAACAGCCACAGCATTGTAGTTCACTCTACACCAAGGAATCAAGAAAACAGGTCCTCCATAATGTGCGCACACACCAATCACTCTTTGGGTTGAACTGTTTTTTTTTTCTGGAACAGTCTATAGTAATACAACTTAACCAGTGATTTATAGTCGTGTCCTCTTTTGGAAGACCAAACAAAATAGTTTCGCTTTCACAACGAAACACCGGCCGGCTAGAGTGAGTGGCTGCCAGAGGGCTAGAGCGCCTGTGGAGTTGACACGATAGACAGAATAATAGACTAATATGATGTGAGAAAAGACAGGATCAGAGCGGAGGTGAATGAATGAATGATGCATTTATGGGTGGGATAGGGAGGATGGGTGGGAGCTTGAGAGATTCAGGAAGGTCAGGGCTGGACAAAACCAGAGAAAATTCAATTGCTTCATGACTGGGAGAAACCAGCGAAAACTCAGAATGTTTAGGGTGCTAGAATCAGCGATGAAGACAGACGGACAGGGCTAGGCAGAGGAGAAAATAATGGGTCAAAAGGCGGAAGTAAATCTACAAAAGCCAGCTGCAGCTCACACTCAGCGGTGGGGATGTGGGCGGGGCCTTCCTCCCTGCCCTCATACTCCACAGAATCCCTACTGGCAAAGAGTATAGAAGCCCAAGAGGCAAAACTCTGATGCTTTTTGGGTAACAGCCACTAGGTGGCACGGCCGCCATTTTGGGTGACATGCCAACTGGTACAACAGAACAGAGCCAGAATAGACAAGAATACAACAAAGAGAGGTCAAAGTTGGAATAAAAGAACGCAATGTTGGGCAAAAAAATCTTGCCTTTCATCGTTTTCTCAAAGAATCTCTGACAGGGATTGCACGAATAGTAAAAAAATATTGCTGTGTTTTTATTATCAAGTGGCGTAGCAATATCTTATGTACCTGCTAACTTTAACTGTTTTTAGTCTAGTAATAAACTTAAATCATTTTAGGAACTGCAGATCCTAGCCATAGAAACCATAATAATGATTATGTTAGTTAGTTTAGTAACTATTACTCCAGTAGGTCTGAAATATATATTGTACGTTTTAATCCCCTGGAACACAGTACAAACATGATGATCTTATAGAACATGATGCATTGCTGTGTCTGTCATAAATAAATAATTAAATAAATTTGGAGACAGTGGCTGTACGTGTTTTTTTTTTTACATAATGTTTTTTGTTTACAGTCTTCCTTTAACAGACATTAATATAAGACAATACTGCAAAAACAGTTTACTGTCAAGCTGTTACATTCCTGTTATATATTTATTGTCCAACATTCCAAATTTTTCTGTCATTAATTTAATTTCATATGTTGGTATTAATTCAGTGTTGATAATGCTTATACTTGAACTTAAAATAATTTCAACCGAAACTGACATGGTTTCTAGAGAGCAAAGGTTTTGTGATAAAAGGAAAGACTTAAACACTCTAAAAATTAACTGTTAAAATGATTTGATGATCACTAGTCTAGTGATTGTACGTTATTGTTGCCATCATTCAGGCTGTATTTCAGCTTTAAAGTATGTTTTAGTTGTTTTCTTCTCTGGTGTTGTGTGGAGTAGGTACACATAATCAGGACTAGCCGGTGGGTGAGTCGCTTTCACCCCAAAATGGCGGAAGCGTAGGGCTGCTGCTGGGCGTTGCTGTTGCAATGGAACGTTCTATTGGCTTTCACTTTTTGTCAGTATAAGTTCTTTGCTACTGGGACAGGCATTGTAGCCGGCTTACACACCTGATCAGACTCCTTATGGGCTCAGGCTCCGGGGCTATAATTTGCTCAGGCTCTTTGCCGGAGCTCTGGCTCCGTGTCCAGCAGGAGGACGAGGACAGCAGGATTCTGCCAAAAAACAAAAAAACACTCAAAACAAATACTCAAAAGTAGCTGCTGTTTTTTTCTGTGTTGGTAAGCTTATGTCACGCGTGTTGGCGTGTATATCCACAGGCATCACAACAATATGCCACGTTTCCATTACGCTTCAAATTGCGCAATTGAAATTGTGAAATTGGAAAAACGCCTAGGGAAACGCGTCATTTTCGCAAAACCGCCCATAAGATCGCAAAAAAGTTTTTACAGAAGACAAAGACACAACAAAACCATGACATCAGTGGCCTGTTGCATGAAGCTAGCTGAACAAACTCAGAGTTTTAGCTAAATGTGGCTAAAGTAAACAGTATGGCTCGTCACCCCACGGAAGAGAGGGGCGGGGTGAGCAGAGCTCATTAGCATTAAAGGGACATGCAACAACATTTTGTTGCATGTCCCTTTAAATGCTAATGAGCTCTGTGTGAAAAAGTCAGCTGTTTTTGACAAGGTAAAAATGGTGTTGTTTTACACTACCATTGAGAAATTTTAAACCAAAGTATGTTATAGACTTTTCATTAAGACCCTAAGAATCATATCAACTTGTGGAAAATGGCCCCTTTAAAGCTACTATTTTTAATTTAATTTAATTTAAGTTTAAAATTAATTGCCACTTCAAACCACATATGTGGTTTCAACAACCAGATGCATTTACACTTGTCCAGTTTTGTCTGGAATGCGGCCCAGACCACCTCCTGAAGTGGTTTGAGCAATCGGATTTAAATCCGTGACGAAAGCATTTCAGAGTGCATTTACACCTGGTCTTTTCACGATCGGATAGCGCCCCGGCCTAAATCCCGATCATACAAATGCCTTAACCGTGACCAGGTGTAAACCGCCCCTAAAGTCTTGACTGACACCGCTTTCATTGGAGTGAGACATGGGGGAGTGGCTTCATTACATCAGATATATATCACTTTGCTCACAGCTGATTGGTCCAGTTTGGGTTTGCGATCTCTAAACCAGAATAAAACCTGCTCTAGAGCAGGGTAGCCGTGTACTCAGGGTAGCCCGAAAAACCGAGTTCGCTCAAACTAAACGCGAACTTACCTGAGAAAAAAGCAAAACCGGCTTTGTGCAACAGGCCTCAGGGCAGTTGAAAAAGTCCACATGGTGTCACACCAAAAGAACAAAAAAAAAAAAAAAAAAGAAAGGCCAGGTGGGTAATACCAGAGCTGAATGTTGTCACAGAGCTTTGGTTTTCCTTTGGAATCCATTTAAAAAAAGCTTGCTGGCCACCTGCTATCCTATGGTGGCAAAGGGGGCTTCTCAAAGTGAGGATGCCTATTTCCTAGTCCAGCCTTTCTGATGCTTCAAGTTTAGAGTCCTGCTTAGCATCAGAATGTGAGTGAGTGAAGTGACATGTGGCCAAGTATGGTTACCCATATTAGGAATTTAGGCTCTGCATTTAAACCTTCCAAGTGCACACACACAGCAGTGAACACACACACCGTGAACACACACCCAAAGCAGTGGGCAGCCAATGCTGCAGCGCCCGGGGAGCAGTTGGGGTTTCGGTGCCTTGCTAAAGGGCACCTCAGTCATGGTATTGAAAGTAGGAGAGAGCGCTGTACATTCACTCCCCCCACCTACAATTCCTGCCGGACCGGAGACTCAAACTCGCAACCTTTGGGTTACGAGTCCGACTCTCTAACCATTAGGCCACGACTTCCCCCGTGTGATGGTCTAGAAAGTACGAATGGCTACGCCATAAATGTTTCCACCACCCATGGTGAAGAAAATACTATTAAATTTATAGTTTGAAGAATATATTATGTTAAAAACCTATACTTTCATTTTATTAATGCAATTCATGTAATAATCTTCTGTGGTCTCCCAGTGGTTTACATGCACAGTTGGAATTATGTGATTCAATAATGTGACACATGCTAAGGATCCTTCACATTAAGGAACTGCAAATGGAGCATGCAATAATGCCCCAGAAGTAGCAATCTAAGAAGAACAAGAAAAAAAACTATAAAAAGAAAGCTGCATTGGATTTGAGGGCAGAGGATAGAACTTGATTGCCTGCATAATCATGCAGTGAAAAACAGTAGCTTTTGTGATAATAATAGTGTAGTGAACCGGGGGTCAAGATGGCAAGACTCCTTTCCACACAATACGTGGAAAGTTATGTTCTGATGAGATCAGGTGTGTTGACAACAAAGGATGCCTTTTGTTTTAACATAACAACACTACCTCTTGTGGGGAGGGGGGTTAACATTAACATAAAGTAACCCCCATGAAGGAACTGCCTTATGGCGCTTTTACACTGCGTGGTACGACTCGGCTCGGCACGGCTCATTACGGCACGGCACGGTTCGGCTCGGTTTGCTTTTCCACTGCAGTTCAGTACCGCTTTAGAGTGGGCGGGATTATTCACATGTGTTATAGTTGCGCCGCCTCTACTACCACGACTCCTAGAAAAAACGTTTTCATTCCGCGTCGCCCCATCAAGCTCTCGCTGGATCCGCTCCTCTGCTATCAACGAGAGGAACGTCTGTTCTTCGCAACAGCTGAACACACACAAAACTTTTTGGTTGTTAAAAAAGGTGCGCTCATTCAAAACAGTTGCGTTCGATCCTTCGCTGGCTGTGCTGATTTAAATCTAGTGTTTCTTTTGTGTTTGTGTCGCAAGTTCATTGATGCAGGTAGTGACGATTCTCTCCGGGCAATCCGTGATCAGCAAAGTTTACACATCACGTTTCGGTAATGGTACGGTTCACTTGGAACCCCAACCGAGGTGGTACTAAAAAAAGTACCAGGTACCAGGTATAGTACCCAGTGGAAAACCCCCCAAAAAGGAATTGCTTTGTTCTCCCTTACTGTTATCCAGAGGTGGAAAGAGTATGAAAATATTCTACTCAAGTAAAAGTACCATTACATTAATGACATTTTACTTAAGTGCAAGTAAAAGTACCAGTCTAAAAATCGCTTCAAGTAAAAGTAAAAAGTAGCTCATTTAAAATTTACTCAGAGTAAAAATTAACAGTGGGAGGGAGGCAAAAATGGGATAGGCCTACTGTTATCAGGCAAATTAAATCAGTATCAAAATTCATCTTTTCAATGCAGAGGATGTCAGGGTTTGGGTAGAGGATGGAGCGAGGACTCAGTACTGCAGAGAATGGGCTTTTATTGATAATAAAAATAAACAAAACAGCAACAAAAACTACCCAGTGGGGGAAAAACAGGCTGGCAAGGCAAGGCAAGGCAGGATCTGGACATGACACGACACATCCAGGGAGAGATGAAGACTCAGGACTGCAAACACAAGGAGAATAAGTAGGACCAAATGAGGAGGATAACAAGGACCATGCGGTGGCGAATAACTAATCATCAGGTAACAAGAATGGGAGGGGTCAAGACAATTGACATGAGCACAGGGCACACCGAATCAAAGACAAAAGGCCATGTGCTCACACAAAACAAAACGCAAGCACATGGCCAGCAAAACAAATCTCAAGCCATGTGCTAGAACAAGAGACAAGAACACGCAGCTAATGAGAAAACTCATAAGCCGCCTGTTCACACAAGACAACAAGAAAAGCCCGCGGCTGAACACAAACCGCGTGCTTAACAAAACACAACACACGTGGACAGAAAAGCGCACGGCCGAGCGAACTCGAGACCGCAAGCTCCCACAACAGACAGAACATGGAGCGCGATGTGTCCGGACCCCGACACGAAAAACGACATCAAGACATTGCGGGCAGGGATCTGAAACACCCACGGCTCCACCATGAAACAGAGTACACGCAGACGAAGAGCGACGGCTGAGCCGCACGCTCACATGAAAATAATGACATGACGCGAGTGTCAGGGCTGTGTCACAAAACTATGAATTACACTAGAACGAAGTGACAGAACCCTGACCCCACCTGCGTCCCAACGAGGCACAAACAAAAAAAAAAAACAAGACAGGAAACATGACAGAACAAACATGACAACACAAGACCGCTACATAACAGGCAACATAAGACAGGAAAAATCTAAACACTGGGACAAAGAGGGGAGGGAAGGAGGGAGGGGAGCCAAGCCAGTGCCAGCAGTACAGCCCAGAAAGTCATTACAGGAACCAGTGAGGGGCGGGAGGGTTGAGCCAGGGAGGCTCAGGCAGACCAGGAATCCGGGGGAGCCAGGGCGGGACCGGAGGAACAGACCAAGGAGGCTCCGGCTTAACAAGAACCCCAGTAGACCACCAGGGCGGAGCCGGAGGAGCTTGGCAGTGCAGGAAGGGTGGAGCCCGTCTCAAGGAGGGAGCCGGCATAAGGGCCAAGGTGCTTGGCGGGGGCGAGGCAGGGCAAGGAGCTGGGAGGGCTGAGGAGGCCTCGATGCCAGCAGGAAGCGGGATCCGGATGGCCTCCAGGACATGTGGGATGGAGGAAGCCCTGCTTCCTCATCCTACTACCATCCGTTTCCGAGAGCGGGGAAATGCCATTGTCGGCCCCACTCTTGGGGCGCAGCCAACCTCTTCGGCCGTAATGGGACTGCTGCAGCCTCCCGGCCGTCAATGGTGGACGCCAGACGTCTCCGGCCAACACTGGGGCGCTGCAGCCTCTTCAGGATTTCTAGGGGGTTGCGCATATCAGGGCACTCGGGGGGTGTTGGGATTCTCTGGCCGCCCTCCGGGGGTGCTGGATGCAGCAAGTCCACCTCTACAGTTCAGGGACCTGATGAGGCGGACGTCCCACTCCTCAGTTGGAAGGTCATAGGAAGGATGGGGAATAGGGGTTTGTGAGGAGAATGGCGAGGAGGGGCCATGAGGAGGAGGCACTCCTCTCAACGGTGGAGACATACACCACAAACTCCAGAAGGACAGTATCCCCCAAGCATTTCCATCTCCCAGGCATGGGACAGTCATTAAGGCTGGGTGTTGAAGACGTCCTGCGCTCGCCTCATGATGTGAGTTCCCTCGATACAAACGGAACTGCTGCGCAAAATCCTTCACATGGCCTCCCCTTGCCAAAGAGAACAGGAGCCTATGGTTGAGCAGCCATCAGAGTGGCGGAGGGGCAGGGAGAGGGAAAGAAAGATGCCCAAGTTCTGCTGAGTCCTCATCTTGGTCGGTTCGTACTGTCAGGGTTTGGGTAGAGGGATGCGAGCGAGGACTCAGTACGGCGAGAAGTGGTTTTATAAATATAAAAGAAACAAAACAGCAACCAAAAATACCCCGTGAGGAAAACAGGCTGCAAGGCAGCAAGGCAGCGATCTGGACCGACACGCACAATCCAGGGAGAGATGAAGACAAACTGATGCAGGACTGCAAACACAAGGAGAATAAATGGAGATCAAATGAGGAGGGTAATGAGGGACCAGATGTGGGGTAAATTAACTAATAATCAGGTAACAAGTTGGGAGGGGTCAAGACAATTGACATGAGCACACCGAATCAAAGACAAAAAGCCATGTGCTCACACGAAACAAAAACACAAGTACATGACCAGCAAAACAATCACTAGCCATGTGCTTGAACAAAACAAGACGCGAACACGCAGCTAATTAGAATACTCATAAGCCGTGTGTTCACACAAGACAACAAGAAAAGCTCGCGGCTGAACACAAACCGCGTGCTTAACAAAACACAACACACGTGGACAGAATAGCGCACGGCCGAGCGAACTCGAGACAGCACGCTCCCACAACAGACAGAACATTGAGCGCGAGTGTCCGGACCCCGACACAAAACCGAAACTCAACAAGACATGAGTGCAGGGGTCTGAACACCACGCTCCAACATGAAACAATACACGCAGACGAGAGCGCACGGCTCGAGAACACTCGAAGCCGCACGCTCAATGAAAAAACAATGACATGAACGCAGTGTAAGGGCTCTGTCACAAAACATGAATTACACTAGCCAAAGTGACAGACCCGAAGAGGAAACAGAAGCTGCATCTGAAGGGGCATTTAGATGTATTTACACACTGTTTAATGCAGGATATGAATGCATTTAACCTGCAGTTACTAATGCAGAAATAATGTTTTGATATATAAGATATAAAATGTTGAAATTATAAGAAAAGATATCAAAAGATACTTTAAATGTTAAATTAAAACCTCCAGTAGGTGGCACCAAGTCACTGTTAATAAGTGAGTCATTGCTATTGAACCGAATAATTTAAACGAGTGATTCATTCAGGAACGAAACCCTTTCATGTTGCTCAGAGACGCAAAACAGAGATTTGGCTTTGTTTGGAATTATTTTTGTTGTAGAAATAGAGCAAAAACAGGCAATATGGTGTCTAAAACGCAAGTCTCTTAATTAACTTCTTGATTATTGAACTGTTGTTAAAAAAATCTATTAGTAATCATACTGATATTTGGAGGAAAAACCGGCACTCTTCATGTGATATTGATTTACTATATGAAATGATTTATAAATTTTCTTCCCCTATATTTTTAATTTTGTGATCATTCTAAATGCATTCTAATAGACTGAACCATGCAGTGAAAGAAAACACACTAAAAGCACGCGACTGAGTCTAATCTACTAGACTTCACGGCCACTCTGTAGGCGGTTTTGTTTGATTTTTGGCAAATAATGCTAATCTCAAATCGCACACGTTAAAACAACAATTACAATATTACGAGCACGATATATATCGTCACACCCTGCACCTGTCTTTGGCTATTGTGCAAACCTCTGTGCTAAATGTCACGCTTAATTTTAACCACCAATGCAACAATGCAAGTATTTACCTTACCTTATTAATAAGCTGCTAGTTTGGTCTCCCTAGGCAACACACAGCTTACACTGCATAATAGAGCATAAATATATGGCCAGGGGTTCACTTCATTTCCCTCGAGTTCAACTTCAGCAGAATACAACGGGGTTTCATTTTCAGCTGGGTCTGCACCACTAACGCCTGTCTTGTCCGTCTGCATCTTTCTTAGGATTTTATCATCAGTTTGTTCTCCTGCCCATTATTTACTGCAGTAGTTTCCAGGGAGCGATTTGTTTTTTTACTCCATAATTAATGTGTTTTAAAACGTAGCGAAGTACAATACTTAAAACAAAATATACTTAAGTAAAAGTAAAATTACAGATTTTAAAAAATACTTTAAAAAGTAGAAGTACACAAAAAAGCTAAACACGAGTAACGTAATTCGTTACTTGTCCCACCTTGCTCTATCAGAAGTATGAATGATCGTAATTCCCCCTCACAGTTTTGCCATGTGGCCAAAGCCACAAAGGAAAAACACATCTGCACATGCATTCAAACAAAATTGACACAAAATTGACTAAACCTTCCTCATATCCATTTACAGAACTGTATATACTTAATGAGTGCTGTTTGTGACACAACAATGTATGCCACCTTACCTAATAAGGTATATACTGTATATAATGCATGGGTCAATGTTCAGCATTACTCATTGATGTTTGGTCTTCATATTTTCAGCAAAATGTGGAGGTTAATCTGGAATTGGGTATGGAAAGTGAATAATGCATAGGAAAAACTTTAAAGCCATTGTTGCAAATGTGGACTGTGAGCTATGCAAATAGACCTCATATCAGAGAGGCCATACCATGGCCACTTCTGACAGCAACCAATCAGAATGCTAGGTCTGAAAGGTGCCAACTTGCAAACCCCGCCTTCTCAGGGAAGGAATAAAAGGTTATCTTCAAGACAAAGTGTTGTGCTAAGTGGTGTGGTCGACCTTGGGCTAGGATGTTGTTGCTAAGTTAGGTGCTAAGTGGTGTGGTCGACCTTGTGCTAAGACAAGGATCGCGGAAGCGGGGGGGCCGCCCGGGCTACTTTTGAATTCTGGTACAAAAATGACATATGAAAAAATAAAAACTATATAACAAATGAAGCATATAATATATCTTTCATCGAACATATACTCTTATTAGCAGTATTTTTAATATTAATAAGTGTGTTAACAAATATCAAAAATATTAAGTAAAACGTAATTGGTTCATTCTGCCCGCGCTCATTTAAAAACCACCAATTAGCGTGTATGTTTTGTCTAGAGTGCGTAAGCCATTATAGCGCTATTTCAGTTTTCGTTGTGGTATAAAATGACAATTGCACTGAATATAAATAAATATAAATATAAATACATTTCTGATTACTTTATAAGCAAGCAGACCAGGGACACTAGTCCTACAAATGACAACTCTGTCAGCAGGCTAACCGAGTAGCTGTATTTTGTGCGAACGATATAAATCATAATGTGATTTTGTAGAAATTGTAATCAGGTGCTAAAAAAAGAGTACCCATTAAAATGTCTTTACATCAAGGACCCGATCATAGAAACAATGCACAGTACAAGCGCAGCGTTGAGCTTCTTGAGTCTTTTCAGTAAGGAGCGTTTTGATTGGTGGATTAAAATTTTTAAAAAAAAACAAAGCTCACTGCGATTGGCTGAACGGAACATCCTCCAAAAAAAGATATTTATGAATCTTAACCTGTCAGGAAGGTCTCAAAAATAGTGCACACAAATTCAAAGCAGTCCACGCGTGTGTGATGATTTGCAAATGCAGATTCAACGATCCATAAATACATCATTCATAAATGTGTGATGGAAATTAATTCAAGAACTTGATATATACATATTTGTGTAAACATTTTTAATTTATTTAGGTAAGATGCTTTTGTGTGAACATTTGGGGAAATATTTATGTTTTTACTTCTGTATTTATGAATTGTGTTTTGAATTTACGAATCGGATTTTGTAAATGTAAATTATGCCGTGCATTTATGAATTTTGTTTTGCAAACGTGTTATTTTTGAGGCCGATCTGGCTCCATACTTACCGTCATGCTGTCCCGGATGTAAATGACTTTCTTTTTTCAGATAAACACATGCAAAGATTTAATGCAAGCATACGGTAAGTGTGTTTTTTACACACGCCCATTGTTTCACTTAAGAAGATGTTAATTTATCAACAGGGGTCATATGGGCTACCAAAACAGAATCCCAATAACAAAATCTTGTATTTATGAGGCATAACAGATACATGGCTATTTTGTGATAATTCAGTAGACTAAGGTACACTGGAATCACTTGTCACTTAAATGTGGTTTCATGTCATATTAGATTACAAATTTAAAGGATGAGTCCACCCAAAAATGAAAACCTGCTGAAAATGTTCTCATCCTCAGGCCATCCAAGAAGTAGATGAGATTGTTTCTTCATTGGAAAAAATTTGGAGAACTTCTCCATTATATTAGTTTCTCACCAATGTATCCTCTGCAGTGAACAGCAGTGGCCTGTAACATGAAGCGAAATGAACAAACTCAGAGTTGCAGAGTAAGTTTTGAGTTGACAAAACCCGATAAAGCAAACCTGGTTTAGATCAGGATCAGCGGGCTCACAAAGCTTGATATAAATGTTCTCTGACAACTCAGACCCTGCGTTACATTCGGAAGGGCTCATCCCTATGCCCTAATCCCTTGTTTTGAAGAATTTAAGTATTTTTCTCTGAAATGTTGTGTGTTCATCACTTGTTCTGATGCGACAGGCCTACTTCAAAATGCGCATTAAAAACAGTGATGGAAACATAGCTAATGAAAGAGATGCTGCCTCTCAACTAAATGCGAATGAAATGTCAACATTGTGAGCACTTTTTACAGTTTTCTTGAATTGCTAAAACACTAAACCCCAATCTCTGAACCAAATTCGCACTAGCTTAAAGGGTTAGTTCACCCCAAAATGAAAATTCTGTCATTAATTACTCACCCTCATGTCGTTCCAAACCCCTTAATACTTTTGTTCATCTTCGGAACACAAATAAGATATTTTTGATGGAATCTGAGCGCTCTCTGACCCTCCACAGACAGCAACGCACACTGAAATGTTCCCAGACGAAACGTAGCTACGGACACTCGGGGTAAAAAGTCCATGTGAAAACAAAGGCCAACTTCAATTTGCGAGCTACAAGAATACTTGTTGTGCGCAAGAAAACAAAAAATACATTATTCCACAAGTTACGTCTTTGGATTTGTGTTTAAGGTTTGAGAAATGAGTGGATGGTTAAAGAAAGTGTTTTAGCAATTCAGCAAAAACGGTAATAACAGGACCTTGTAAATTTGTGTAAAACATATGTAGGGCTTGAAAATTACCATTTAACCATCACTGTAATTCATGGGAGAAACAGTCAGTCAGCACAAAGGAGTAGAGCCGCACAATTCTGGATAAATTGAGAATTTATAAGTTATAGAAACCGAGAAACAGCTCATTGGTGGTTCGCGTTGGCTCGATTGAGGATCCATAAACAACGCCAACACAGGCATTTTGAGTTCTGTAGTGATGTCTATGAGAAAAATAACGTCTGCCTCCAGCTGGTTCGCACGTCATCAGAATCACGTGATTGCAAACCACCTATTATTTAACCGGAACTTTATTTAAATATGGTTCCTGTGGTGGAAACAAACCGAGTACCTGCCCAAAGTCCCTAGTTCCTGGGGAAGTTCCTGCGGAGGAAACAGGCTTTTTGAAACATGACAGAGACGTGGCTATTTTGAGAAAATGTAAAAGATTATGATACACTGGGATCAGTGTTGGGCAAAAATTTAATTAAACTACTCATTACTGATTACTCCTTTTAAAAGTAAACATGTTACTGTTCTGATTACTTTATTACAAAAGTAATTAGTAATTAGTTACATTACTAGTTACATTACTTTTTTTCTGTGGCTACATCCATGAAATTTAAATGAAATCACAGCATAAATGCTCCCGATAAATATTTATTATTTAAGCATCAACATTCACAGAACACTGTTACTTTTTATAATCTCTAAAAATATGACATCTCAGTTCATCTCAAAAAGCTCTGTTATATCACAATGAATATATGAATAATGAATCTTTCATAATGTCTACAATTCATGTGTTATAATGAGAGGATTCGTGAGGACGCAAATTTCAGCACTGCACTCCTGACTGGTCATTGCATTCCAGAAATCAACATTGCTCAACGCTACAAACACGTGTTATAGCCTAAATAGAAAATCTGCATACTCTTGCACCTGTTAATCCTTTATATTTTATATTAGTTCATGTTGATTTTGTGCAATAGATGACTAACAATTTATTTGTTTGAGATATTTTATGTTTTTTAGAGATTTTGCGGGAGTCCTGTGAATCATTTTATTCTCCCGCATCCCACACACACATGAGTGTCTACCCGCCAGCACCAGCACTCTCCCATCTTGTCGGGAGTGCAGGACTCTAATCCACTGGCACTGGACTCGACAGGGCAGGTTCTGTACGAACCCTTTTACATTACATTATATTTAGTCATTTAGCAGACGCTTATCCAAAGCGACTTACAGTGGGGGATACATAAAGCGATCTTTTAAAAGAGGCAAACAGACACAAGAAGTGGTTGTAATACAAAGTTCTTAGACATTGTTCAAATAAGTACAAACTAGAAAGAGAAGGAATAAATAAAGAGAGAGAATTAAAAAAAAAAAAAAATTCCATGATGAAGTCAAGTAGCTTCGAAAGTGATGAGTTTTCAGCTGTCGCTTGAAATTGTCAGGGATTCAGCATTCCAGACAGGGGTGGGAAGATCATTCCACCAGCAAGGAACAGTGAACAGAAACGTTCTGGAAAGTGATTTTGTGTCTCTCTGTGATGGTACCACGAGGCGTAGCTCACTAGCGGATCTCAGACTTCTGAAGGGGATGTAGGTTCGTAGTAGTGAGTGGAAGTAGGCGGTTGCTGAGTCTGTGGCTGTTCTATATGTAAGTATCAATGTCTTGAACTTGATTCGAGCTGCAACCGGTAGTGCAAGGAGATAAAGAGAGGTGTACCATGGGCTCTTTTGGGCTCCTTGAAGACCAGTCGTACTGCTGCATTCTGAATCATTTGTAGAGGTTTGATTGTGCTAGATGGGAGTCCAGCCAGAAGAGCATTACAGTAGTCCAGCCTAGAAATGACAAGGGCTGGACAAGAAGTTGTGCAACATGCTCCGTTAGAAAGGGCCTGATTTTTCTGATGTTTTGCAATGCAAACCTGCAAGATCGAGCTTTTTTTTGCAATGTGGTCTTTGAAGGTCAGCTGCTCATCAAAGTTTACACCAAGATTTCTGACCGAAGTTGTTGGGGTAATTGTAGAAGAACCTAGCTGAATGTGAAATTATGCTGTAGAGTTGGAGTGGCAGGGATGACAAGAAGATCAGTCTTTGCCAGGTTGAGCGGCAGGTGTTCCTTCATCCATGCCGAGATGTTTGCAAGGTAGCCTGAGATCCATGCAGCTACTATTGGGTTGTCTGGTTGAAATGAATGATAGAGCTTTGTGTCATCAGCATAGCAATGGTAGGTGAAGCCATGTGCCTGTATGATGGGACACAGTGATGTTGTGTATATGGAGAAGAAAAGGGGTCCAAGAACTGATCCCTGAGGAAACCCAGTGACAAGTTGATGTGCTTTGGACACCTCCCCTCCCCAAGACACCCTGAAAAACCTACCAGTGAGATAGGATTCAAACAAGCGAAGTGGAATCCCTGTGATGCCCAATGAAGAGAGGGCAGACAGGAGGATCTGATAATTGACAGTGTCAAAAGCAGCAGAAAGATCCAGCAGCATAAGGACTGATGATTTGGAATCAGCTTTTGCAATCCGCAAGACTTCTGTGACTGACAGTAGCGCAGTCACAGTTGAATGGCCACTCCTGAAACCTAACTGGTTAGCATCCAGTTTGTTGTTCCGTGAAAGAAACAATGATACCTGGTTGAAAACAAATCGTTCGAGGGTTTTCGCTATGAACGGAAGGAGAGAGACAGGTCTGAAGCTATCTGTAAGTGAAATGTTTAATGTAAGTTTTTTGAGCAGTAGGGTTATCCGAGCCTGCTTGAATGCATTGGGGAAGGTGCCTGTGAGGAGAGATGTATTGAGGATGTGTGTGAGTGTTGGTAAAAGTGAAGAAGAGATTGCTTGGAGGAGGTGTGAGGGGACTGGGTCTAGAGGGCATGTTGTAGGATGCTGGAGAGGAGAAGTTTTGATACTTCTGTCTCAGTGAGGGAACAGAGGGAGAAGATGGGAGTTTTTGCAGTGGATGTGGTTGCTTTGAGTTCCTGTGTGTGGAGCTGGGAACTGACTGCTGATGGTTTTAGTTTTGACTGTGAAGGATGTAGCAAAATCATCAGGTGTGAAAGAGTTGGTGGGAGGTGGTGGAGGGGGATAGAGGAGAGAATGGAAAGTTTTGAAGAGAGTACGTGGGCGGGAAGCGCGAGCATCGCTTGGAGACTCAAGCAAGAGAAAGATACTAAGCACAGCCTGATACATATTAGTCTGAAGGATCTTTGATTATGCACAATTTTCTTTCTTTTAATAGATAAGATGATAAGACACCACGGCTATTCAGTCAGCAGATTGTGTAAACGCGACGTAACATTGGCAGTAACATATAGAGATCGCGTGGTCAACTATACCTAATTACTATTTTGAAAATTAATAACACGTTAAAGTACTCTGTATTACTACCAAAAGTTAATAATACAGTAACGCGATACTAAGTAATTGTTACTGCCAACATGCAGGGATCACTTGTCATTTATAGAAAAAATATTTGTGGGTCATGGCAATGAGTTTCTAAACATAAATAAATTTCAACCAAAAATTAAAATTTGAAAAAGTACTGACCCTAAGACCATCAAGAATTAGGAAGATGTTTCTCATCAGACAGATTAAGAAACTTCACCAATTATATTACGTGCTCAAACCATATATTCCGCTGCAGTGCATGGCATGGATATTTGGTTGGGGGATTGCCTGAAGGGCTTATCACTATTATGAAAATCTTTGCCATGTGGCCGTCCCACTTGTACTTCTGATTACACTGTCTATCAGTCATAAGAGAGCCTGCACGAACGGGAAAGAAAAAGCTATATTCGTCTAAATGTAAGTTACTAATTTCCTGCCAACATGTCCTGCGGGGCCCATCAGACTCAATCTTATTTTTAGCTCACCATCACGGAATGGCACGCACAGGATTGGGGATATCGTGCAGGTTACCTCTTGCTGCCTTCAAATGCAGATCAGGAAGGTACTCGGAGACAGAGTAAAGCAGAATTGATTGGAGTGGCCGTGATGCCTCCGCCGTGGAATGCGCTCGGGGAGGCAGCATTTTAGAGTTTGCGGACGCAGCCATTGTGCTTGTCTTGTTGGGAAAGTGTCATTTCAAGCCCGACAGTCTAAAGGAGTTTGTTGTATCTAATTTTTTAAGGTAATTGATGATGTTTTTGACGAGTTACATGCTTGTTCGCTTTCTTTTGTTGTTTTTTGTACGTTGTTGTATTTCCAGTTTTGGTATAGTAGTTGTATTAACCTGAACTTACTGTTTTCTATTTTGTATTATAAATCCATTGATTGATCCCTTTGAATACTGTACATTTAACAAGATCGCATTAGTATGTGGTGATGCATCCATTTCAAAGGTAAATAACTGTTTCCAAAGACTTCCATTTATAGTTGTTGAAAAGTATTTAAAGTGAAACAGATGTATTGTTGTAGATTAATAGTGCGGACCCTCTGTGGGCCTAGTGAGGGCTTCCTGGGGGCTAAGTGAGGGCTGCCCGTGCAGGGCCAGTGCTAAGGGGCCAACGTTTTGCCAATGAACAAAATCTCAGAGGCCCTGCGCTGGCAGTTAGATGAGAGTAACACAATGCCGTAATATTTAAGCAGAAGACCGGGCAAAAATGTACTTGGCGTCGTGCTGCTTTTGCACAACATGAGAGTAAATAGGCAGATAAAAATAAGATAAAAGAGTGCCAAAACATTATATGAACTTCAGGTAAAATGTCAACAATTTATTTGCAGACTTGCATAACCCTAATTGAAAGTACCAAATCAGAAGGTTATTGGCGACAAAGGAACATTGGAAATACGTGTGTCTAAATACATTTCTGCAAAACTGAAAAAAATTTACATTTCCAGTTGAAAACTTTCATTCCTTTTCACACAAAGTATGATTTGCAGGTCCACAGTTTCTAGTAATAAAGCCTAAATTTTGCACAGTTACTTGAGGAATATCATATTATGAATTCAGAACAATTTTAACATGCTGATATTTGAAAACTGATACTTTTGATCATTAGTGTCCCATATCCAGCTTCCTATGTATGGGTTTTAATACAGTAGGTTTGTTCGGTAGCTCATGCAGTATGGAGTTCAATTTGAGAGGTGAAGAGCTCGGGTACAAATTCAGTGGATCTACGGTTCCACTAAACAGTTCAAACCTGCATATAAGGAGGTTCAAATGGCACGGTTTTTATACCAGTTTTGCATTTATTAACACTATCGGTTGGGTTTAGTGTAGAGGATATTTCCAACACATTAGTACATTAACTTTTAGCGACACTCCCCGATATTTGAATTGTGAATCACCGCAATACGTACCTGAAGCAACACAATAAATACACAGCAATACGTGCCTTTATCAACGTAACAAAAATGTGCCAGGGTCACATATTAAACCCGCATTTCAGCACCACTCACTGGACAAACATGCAGTAAGGCATGCATTTCCAATGAGCCTGGGTTGCTCATTGAGATTATTGGGTGGTAGGCGCACTACAAATGTTTAGTAAAGATTTATTAAGCCTCAAAGCTCACATATTCTCAGCTGAATGTGAGGGGGTTTTGCCTTTGTATCTTAATAAAAACCTTAATTAATCAGACTCTTGTGCTGGGCAATCAATCAATAAAAATGTGTTTAAAAACATACATAAATCATTTACAGGGTAAGTAACTACTATCTCTATAGTTCTTTTTTCTAGCTAACAAGCTATTTTATAATGGACATTAAATGGTGGGAAGAGTGGCCAATTAAATGAGAGCTAACTGCAGAAAGTTATTTTAAGCAGAAGAGATGCTCAAATTTGCTTGCGTCAGTGCTGCTACTTGAACTATGTATATAGGCAGATAAATTAGCTGCACCTTAGCACTGTGGTTGAGAAAGCCATATGACTATAATAATATACAATTATGAGGAGTTTCACTGCAGCATTTTTCAATTATAAATGTCTGTGTATGGCACATGTTACAATATCGAACCAAATAAACCGTGTGAACAATTTGATTTCATTATGGTAAGTTGTTAGATTTTTATAATTTGCTATGAAACACATAACATATTTGTAAAACCCATTCATAATGCATGATTTTTAAATTTTTTTTAACTGTGGTTGGCATGTTAAATGCTGTGGTCTTTGCACAGATCATAGCTATATACATACGTTTCTAATCAGACACCATGATCACAGTACATCATCAGCATCTGATCAAGAGAAATAAGTATACAACAGCATTTACATATTAACCTGTCTCACAGGAGTGATGCGATCACATATGCACAGGTTCTAATTACAGGTGTAAATGGCAGCATATTAAAGGTGGCATGTGACCATGATGTTTTATGTGAACCAACAAGTCTTCTCTAGCTTTCAAGGCTACTATAGCTTTGATTGTAACTTTGTAAATTTGTTGAAATAATTAATATTTTTGCATCTTGATCCTCGAGGTTCCTCAGCATGCCTTGTGATGTGATACTGGGTTTTTATGTTAGAATTTGTTGTTGTTTTTGCAATAATGCAAATGCCACTTAAGTTAGACACTAAAATACAATTTCAAAATACTATTTTCAAATGTAGTCAGATGTTTTCGTTTTTTTTAATTGTGTGAGATATAAAATATTGGGTCAAAATGCAAAATACTAATTAACAGCAACAAACCATTCTATAAGAAGAATACTAAGAAAATGCAATTTTTACAAAAGTAGGTTGAAACTGTGTTAACTAAGGGAGGAAGGAGGAGAACTGATATTTGGATATTGCTATTATTTTTTTGTTTCAATAGAACATGCAAGCACAATATTTGGAGAATGTAGTTATTTTTATTACAACAACAGTTTATAGTAAACACGGCAGTTAAGTCACTTTTTAACCTCTCATGTAATCTCTGTATAGGACTGTGAGCACTCAGAATGGGACACGCCCACTGCTCTCTGTCCAGCCCAGTCGAGGGCTGGTAGATGAGAAGTTTCAGATTGTTGTGACAACTTTACCGCTAAAACAAGAGGTGACGCTACACTCTCTACATCAGTCAGAAGACAATGACTTCTGGGAGGCATTTGGACAGTACATCAGTGATGAACACGGGACAGTGACAGGTGCATAGTACAGTCTGGTCATAGTACAGGAGCGCTTCACCGATGCCGATCAGGATTTCTAAGACACCGTCTCAGAAAACACTATTTATTAGTAAATAATTCAAATATCTCCTTACTGTTTACTGACACAATTATGGTAATTACTTTTGCCGATGCTTTGCGGCAAGCTTAAGGCTATTGCATGCATTTGGACACAGAACTGTTCAGCTGCGCTGACGGCACGCACCATACATGCTGTTGGCGGGACACTAAGCACAGTCGAGCCACTCTTGACAGTCACGGTAGCACGGTCTCTCCAGTCTCGTGTTGTTTCCACCAGCTTACAAATTTTTTTCCATCACTAATTGATGGATGTCTAAAATATAAAAATAAGGAGAAGCCTAAAACAGGCCCAAGGCCTGGCCCACGTCTGAACTATGACGTGAAAATTGGCCTGAAGCCCAGCCCGAGGGACATAAAAAAGTCGGGGCCCGAAATACAGGGCTCTAGTTCGGCTATATCAGAAATAAATTTCTCAGTTATGAGGAGAATAAGAAACTGGCTCTGATCTAGCACACATAGAACAATTTGACTGAAAATTTATCAGAAGAGATGAAAGAAAGATAGTGGTCATCTACGCAATTCGGAAAAAGAGACGGCTTTTTTTTTTTTTTTACTCTTTGTACAGCAGTTATTGTTCATTCTAAATGTATTTTTAATGTAGAATGTGTTATATAAATACATGAAATGTAGAACATATAAAAAAAGTGCTTGTGGCTCATGTGCCAGTGGGTCCCCCCCCCATGCATAAAAGTGAAACGCCGCCTATGATAGAAACATGGAAAGTTATTGGCTGATGGTTCTGACACCTCTGCCTGAGGCACTGCATCACCAGGGCTTCATAAGTAAGCACCCGCACCATTACTTCTCTGATTTCCTGTCTTCAGGAAGCAATTTTATCTGGCCCTTGCTATATTGAGTTATCTGTGAAAAAAATGTGTGTGTATCAGCTAGCAGCATAAGGTAGCAGCATCTTATCTCTTCATAGTGAAACACAATGTTATGTGGGATCTGCTTGTCACATGTGTTTTGCACTCGGTCCACCTCATTTTCGATAAAGGAAGCAAAATCAGCTTTTCCCTATCACTCTGATGTTTTTATTGATCAAAACTCAGGGAATTTTGATGAAGTCTTGAGGACAAGTAATGTGAAGGCTATTTCCCCTAGGAGGTATTTGAGTTGTAGTGAATAACTTGCAACTTGGACCCAATTCACTGTCCTTTTAGTTCAGTGCTAGAATTCCTTCAGGAGTATTTCAGTGCTGCTGTGGCACTAGCAATTCTTTTGTGTGTATGTGATGGCAATTGCTGCTGTGCACATTCTGGTTGAGGTTGTTTCTTTGTAAAGGCATTCACTTCCTGTTTTATGCATGGGACAAGGCGGTTTTCCTGTCTGGCACCTGTCTTTGATCTGGGAAGAGCTCACTTGGTCTGTGTTTGAACCACTGGATTCAGTTCCTAAGAGACATATGAGAAGCGTGGTTTAACTTCTCGTCTAGGCCTTAGAGCACAGTGCACTAAGGGTGTGGCTTCATCTTGGGCGCTTTCCTAGGGAGCACCTTTGGCAGATCATTTTGTGACGGCAGGCTGGCTTTCATTGATTTGACAGCACTGAGTGAACCTGTAAAAGGGAACATCTCAGTTATGTATTTAACCTTGATTTCCTGAATAGGGAAAAAGATGCTACATAGCTGACTATGGTGCTTTAGGGAAGGAGTTAATGCTTTTTAGGGGAATGACTGTGCAACCGCTTCCTTTATGGAGTGCTGTTGATGCAGTGCCTCAGGGAGGTGGCATCAGCAACATTAGCCAATTAATTGGCATATTTCTATATGGGATTCAGACAATGTCACACCTGGAGGTGTTCCCATAGTTACTGCTACAGACACAGTGTGTTGTTCTTTGTTTAATCATGACAGGTAACATCTTACTGTGTTTAAGTCTGATTAAGTCTTACTCATTGCATGTAAATGTAGTCATTGATCCAGACATCAGATCATCCATTACAATATGCATGAAGTACATGATGTAGACATATGCTTTATATATAATTTAGTGGCCAAAGATGAAAGTTTGGGAGGCACTTATAAAGGCACGGATCCAATGGGGTTGCTTTGGAGTATGAGGCCCACACCAGGAAGTCAACAAGGAGTCAGGTAGCTTAAAATTTGGTAATGTTTTTTCTTACTAAGGCAAGTTTTCAGCTTTCTTTTTTATTTATATTTAATTCTCTTTTGTCACCTAACTACCCACTCTTTACTCCAGGTTACGTAAGAGAGATGTTCTCACACCAATGGTAGTTCACATCTCAGTATACATTGGGCATCTATGTCAAGGCTTCAGCCACAAAACACCTCTGGCAACCCGTGTCACAGAGCGCTGGTACATAGCACCAGGTGTAAAGAGGGTGAATGTCAGTGAGAAAGAAGTGCGAGGAACATTATTCATTCCTCCAGGTACACACATTTTAAATTAATAACAAACATTTTAAATTAAATAATTTTCTATTCACCGTTCAAGATCAATTTTACATTTGTTAATTTTCTCTGGTGTCTAAAGGGTTGATTTCTATTAGATTGTGTGTCAAAGAAGTTGTGCAAATTGTTTAAAATTACTTTTCATGTTTATTTAGGCCCTGGGCCATACCCAGGAGTGCTGGACCTATGGGGAGCAAGTGCTAGTTTGATTGAGTACCGTGCTGCTCTGCTTGCATCTCATGGCTTTGTATCCATGACACTTGAGTACTTCCCTCCAAAAGGTCTGAGACTAAAAGATGTCCATGCTTCTTACTTTGAGGTAATTCAGAACATTTGACATTCTTCTAATGTGGACCACTGATGACAAGGCATTTGATGTGATCTAGCCGTTGTTATTATTAGCTACAGTGACATGCAAAAGTTTGGGAACCCCTTGTAGAATCTGTGAAAATATGAATAATTTTCTCAAAATAAGAGAGATCATGCAAAATGCATGTTATTTTTTATTTAGTACTGTCCTGAGTAAGATATTTTACATAAAAGATGTTTACATATAGTATGTTTTCATATCTTAATACTGTGTGTGCTTACCTTGATGATCTACCACGGTTTTTTGTTTTGTGATGGTTGTTCACGAGTCCCTTGTTTGTTCTGAACTGTTGAAAACTTTTTGAATTTGAAGATCAAGGTAACTTGTACTTAATTTGTCTTCCGGGAAACATGCAAGTATCTTCTGTTGCTTCCGAAGGGCAGTACTAATTGGAAAAAAAATTATATTTCCACAAAATAAGAAAAATTGGGACATCTTCATCCTGGTTCTTAATGCATCGTGTTTCCTTCTGGAGCATCAGTGAATGTTTGAACCTTTTTTAATAGTTGTGTTTGAGTCCCTCAATTGTCATCAGTGTGAAAAGATGGATCTCAAAATCATACAGTCACTGCTGGAAAGGGTTCAAATATGCAAAAGATGCTGGAAAATTTAAGAATCTGCAGTACATGGAGGATTTTTCTGAAGAACAGTGCTAAGTTTAACTGTTCAGAACAAACAAGGGACTCATGAACAACCATCACAAAACAAAAAACAGTCATAGATCATCAAGGTAAGCACAAACAGTATTAAGAACCAAGGGTTCCCAAACTTTTGAATGGGGTTATTTTAATAATTTCAGCTATCTTTTTGTCTTGTGGACTAAATGTAAACATCTTTTATGTAAAATATCTTACTCAGGACAGTACTAAATTAAAAATAACAGGCATTTTGTATGATCGCTCTTATTTTGTTAAAGTTATTCACATTATCACAGATTCTGCATGCATGGGGTTCCCAAACTTTCGCATGCCACTGTATATATGTTTCTAGAGAAGTTATGGCAACCACTCAAATGGAAATCCAGGCAATCAAAGCAAATGCGATAATACTGGCATATGGAGTTGTTTTCTCATAAAGGAGTTTTAAACAGTTTTAAGTGGTTCTTTGATGACTTCATATTCTATGCAAAGTTTATCATTACAGACTCATAACCCATAAGGAGATCACATTGGACAAATGCTCAAAAAACACTGTGCTGAAGCCCCAGATTTCAGCCAAAAATCAGAATCCATTAATCTCTGCACACCGCATCCAAAGTTGGGATGTGCAATGAGACAGTTGTATAGTCTTTACCTGGTATGCATGCTTATTTTTGTGTATTCTGTAGAAAGCATACCAGATCCTGAAGAATCATCCAATGGTACAGAAGGATTGTCTGGGTATGCTTGGTCTATGTTTTGGAAGTGCCATGACACTCAGAATGGTGGCTACTCCAAAGTCATTAAGGTGTGCTTGGTCTACACACATCTGCTTTTTAAATGCAGATTGAAAAAAAAAATCATTCCATGTTTTCATGTCTTTTTATTCACTTTTAGCCCCAGTGCTGTGTGTGCATTAGCGGAAGTCACCTGATTCCTGTCAATAAGTCCCTCTTTGAAGTCTTTGATGAGATGAAAAAGTGAGACACAAAAAACACAAGGAAAATGCCGAAAATATGTTGTTATAAACATGTTTGCATTTATGTTTCGTTACACAATGTGGCACCAAAAGTATTTGAGCACTTACGCCACATTTTAAAGTGTAACATATTTAACAAAGCTACATGCATTCTCAGTATGACAAGTACTGTAACTCTGTATAACAACTATAAGTATAACGATTTAATTCTCTTCTCAAATTAATGAAATGACAAACAGATAATTTTAAGAAAGCAATTCAATGATCCGTGTCAGTAAAATGATTCAGTCCTCTCATCAATACTGCCAATCCAGCCTGTATGTCTAGAGAGTAATCACAGGTCTAGTTCATCAAAGTATCATGTGATGAAGTGTTTGAAATGTTTGATGAAAAGTGTTTTCTTGTGTTCATTTTGCACATAGAGCCTATGCTTATTGTGTTTAATAAAATTACTAATGATTTTTTATATTTTATCATGTACAGTTACATTCAAATAAATTATGAATGAAGTGTCCAAACACATTTTAGGGGCCACTGTAAGATAAAACAATGAGACTGAAATGATAGCAATTTGCGATTTTTGCTCACACTGCTAAACAGCAGTAATATTGAATAAATCTGATCATTGTGGATATTTTACTAATGAGAAGCATTGACAATCTTAATTGCAGTCACAGAGAAAAGATACGTGTGAATGAGGACAACCAGGAAATCCACAGAGATGTCATCTTAGCAGTTTCCTCAGACCCAGATCTCAAAGTGGATGTGAGTGTCAATTTGTTGATATCAGTCTGATTTCACTTTTTTTTTTTTTGTAATGTTAATTCCCTAGTAAAAAAAAAAAAGTATACCATAATTTATTTAAAATACATTTATTTCATACTAAGTATTCTTCAAATCCATTAAAGGGATAGTTCACCCAAAAATGAAAATTCTGTCAATAATTACTCACCCTCATGTCGTTCCAAACCCGTAAG
Organism: Sinocyclocheilus anophthalmus; assembly: GCA_018155175.1. NCBI lineage: Eukaryota > Metazoa > Chordata > Actinopteri > Cypriniformes > Cyprinidae > Sinocyclocheilus > Sinocyclocheilus anophthalmus. The sequence goes on from JADLZN010007450.1 coordinate 29,239, forward strand.
ACATTTGTTCATCTTCTGAACACAAATTAAGATATTCTTGAGGAAATGTGAGAGATCACTGACCCTCCACAGACAGCACCATTTACATTTAGACATTTAGCAGACACATTTATCCAAAGCGACTTACAAATGAAGACAATGGAAGCAATCAAAATCAACAAAAGAGCAATGATAAGCAAGTGCTATAACAAGTCTCAGTTATAACCGAGCGGCAACCTCCCGCTCTCTCTCATGAAGCCAACAAGTGACTTAAACTGCAATTCGTCGACTGGCTGCTAAAGGCTGCTTGCAAAAGGGAGTCAATCCCATAGACTCCCAATGTTAAAATGCCCAACTTTACAGTATGTTTACAGCCTGGTTCAAAAAATGGTTTTGGTCTATATAGCTAATTTTACCCTTCATGACAACTGTGAGGGGGTGAATTTTTTTATAACTCATCCGTTTAAATTATATTAAGCCTTAAAGTTCTGCATAATTAAGGGCGTGTGACATACTTGAGTGACAGGTGGATTGCCGCCGCTGCTGTCACCACCGTCGAGCTAAGCAGGCGTGGTTTCAGCAACCAGCTCCACAAACATCCCGCCACTTTGCCCATTTTCGATTATCCGGGAATGACACGTGGTGATGCGCTGCCAAGATGGCGACGGCCAGCTCCACCTACTTTAGGCTTCAAAAACGCTCTTCAGAAAACTACAGGTGACGTCACAGACACTACGTCCATGTTTTTACACAGTCTACGGTTTACCGCAGTTTAACTCAGTTGCAATAATAATTGCTATAATCTCAGTTGCGTTGCTCCCAGGTCCAGAAATGTAGTAAAGACATTGGTAAAACACTCCATATGACATCAGTGGCTTAACTTCAGTTTTGCAAAGCTATGAGAATACTCTGAGCACAAAGAAAACAAAAATAACTAGTCGGACTTCTCCCTCGGTTCTCTTCCTGCCATTTTGGAGAGTACCCCAAAGCCTATCGATGTATCAACGTTTTTTAAAACGCGAGCATGAACGTAATCTGCGTAATCAGCATTGTTTACGCTTTGGTGAAAACGTGCGTATAGCTCCCCCCCCCCCCAACCCCCCCCCCGTGAGCCGCTCTAAAAAAAAAAATTTTTGGGGGGGGGCGGAAGACGGTAACTCAGGGGAAGAATTTTTGAATAAAGTCTTTTTTTTTTTTTTTTCGCACAAAAAATGATTCTCGAAGCTTCGCAATTTAAGTTCAGCCACTGATGTCAGACTGGTTTCCGAACATTTCAGTTGCTTTGCTGTCTATGGGAGGGTCAGAGAGCTCTTGAAATGCATCATAAATATTTTAATTTGTGTTCCGAAGATGTGAAGGTTGTACAGGTTTGGAACAACATGATGGTAAGTAAAAGATGACAGAATTTTCATTTTGGGGTGACCTCACCCTTTAACATATTTGGGTCATTAACGTATAAGGATTTTCGACAGGCAAATTTTTTTATACAAAAAATTATAATATATTTTGTAGTTGTTCAAACATTAAGAAGGTTGTGTACACAAATTCATATTGAAATTTTAAATTAAGTGATCTTTGTGTTTTTTCATCTAGATGAATCAGCCGTAGCCTTAAAAAATGTCATGTGGTGCAACCATGATTTATATAAAAACCTTTTTTTGATGTTCTCCAGTATTAAAGTGTTAGTCTTTTGAGTTTTTGTACATAATGCTCATATTTTTGTTCTATAATTTCGAGTGCCTCTATTGTAGTCATTTAGTCATCACTTATTTTTTCTGGGAATTGCATAAAACCTGATACATATTTTAAAATAAACCATGCACTTTAAGCATAACTAGTGCCCTTATGCGGTGTTTAGGAGCCCGCAGGAGGCACCGTAAACGTTTACTCTTTAATCCAAGGAACACAGGGGAAATCCATACAATAGGCGCTGGAACAAACATGTACATACACGGTAGACCCGACAACCACAGAACGCAAAGGCATAGACTTAAATAAAGGGGATTATTGGGGAAACACAGGTGCATGGGATAAAACTAATTAACAAAACGAGGACAGGAACATGACCAAAATAAGGAAAAACCGGAACAGAAACGGGGGCAAAACATGACATAGAAAGTCTAGAATCCTGACAACTATATCAGTGATTCATATTTCAGCCACAGAAATTAGATAATTTATTTTTTAATACAGTTATTGCTATTATTGGTTGCACCACATGATGAGTGGTCGCTCCAAATGACACAAAGACCTTACATCATTAAAAATCTATTTAAAGAAACGTGTGAAAAGTTCAGCATATGGCATTAATTGCAGTCTTTTTTTTTTTTTAAGAGCCAGTTATTTCTAAACCTTTGCCCAATCAGGGCTCTCAACTGACCCTTCGCTGTGATTTTGATAAACAGCATCTGAGCTCATAATGCCAAATCGGCCATTTTTGTCAACAACAAATACCAGACAGGAGAGTGATCCCTGTCGGTGGCACTTGTCACTTGAAAAATAGTGTGTATTGACATCTTTTCAGTTAAAATAACATACCTTCTGATGTTCATTCATGTTTATTTTGTGCTATAACTAGTAAGAGATGATCGGTTCACATGCGCTTGAACTGAGGTGCTACAGCGATCCGTCACGACACTGTAGAGCCACAAAACGTATTTGTTTTTGAAAATTTCTTAAAAAAAAAAAAAAAGGAACACATTTGAACTCTGGAGCTTTGTTTAATACCGAAAGTAACCTGCTCTGTCTTGTATGTCGGCACGTAGTCAGTGTCTTCTTTGCTCCGTGATATATTTTTCACTGCATGAGAACATGATGTGTGGCATAAAAGTGCCATGATTTGTCGAACATAGCAACAGTAACTAGGGGCGGGTCTTTGCGAAGGGTCAATTTAAAGTAGCGGAAGGTTGCTGACTCAGGTTCCGAGATGAAATCATAAATATCTTTCTTACAGCAGAAAATTACATCTGGAGTTTGTGCTTGACTGCAGGGTCAGAATTGGCAAGCATTTATTTTACTTTGTTTGGCAGTGGAATCTGGTAAATTAGATTAAAATAGTTATTATTAAATAAATAATAAATTACTAATAAATGCATAATTACCAAACTAAAATTACATGCTCAAAATTATTTATTTTTTTTGCATTTTTTTTCTCATATTGTACAAAGATTAAACAAACAGTCTTAAATTACCCAAATTGCATAAAAATCTATTACAAATGATATTAAAAAAGTATTTTGTGAATATAAACCATTAATTGACCATACAAGCACAAAAACTGTGAATCTGGGACATATATCTATAATGGAAAACACTCTGCATTGGTCGCACCACATGATATTTTCAAATTCAGTCAATTTACAAGCACAGAATTAGCCACCTAAACAAAACAAGCTAGCTTCCCATGAAAGGTCACTACGGAATTTATAATAAAAATAAATACTTGTAGAAATAACGTAATATTCATTGTTTTTCTGCGGTCATACCACATGATATCCAAAATTTGGCAACTACATACCAGCCATATAAAAGGTAATTTTTTTTCCAAATTTGAAAGATAGTTACAAACCTGCTTGATGCTTCTATGGGTCCTTGGCAAATTGTTTTATGATGCAACGTCCTATCTTTGAATGGATTTCAACATAAAAGTACCAAAATGGTAGTTTCTTGATGGTCGCACCACATGATATTTCATAAAATGGAGATTAATATTATTAATATTATTTTGACTATTATGATAGAAATATAAATACAAATGCTTTGCAATTTTAAACAGGATTACAAAACACTTTGGAAATCATCCCAAATAGTGCAGAAAATAAATATGAATAAATTTAGGGTCATTTCAAAGATGTTTCCAAAACAACAGTTATGGCCGGACGGTCACACCACATGATGTTTTGACCCTTTGAATAACAGAAAAATTACAAATAACTAATTTTATTTGAAAAGTTAAAGTTGGTACATATACGGGAGAGATACTTCTATATAAAGATTTAAACCATGTAAATATGGCATCTTTTTTATGCATTTAAACCAATTTTTAACTGAAAAAAAATGCAATCGGACAAAAAAAATCTGCGTCTGTTAAGACGATATGGGAAAAAGTCCTTTTTTCTCCTGAACTGAAGCCTTTTTCAATAACGCAGTGTAACTGCATGGCCATTGGTTCAAAAAACAAACCAATGGCCCAGCAGTGGTGCTGCACGAACCTATAGCTAACGAAGCCCGCCAAAGCCCTCCAGAATGAGCGGGGCCATCTGGCTATATAAGCGGCCGCTTCGCCATAGGATTCAGGTTACTTCGACTGAAGCGACGACTGAGTCGTGTAGCTACATTGCACGGCTAGCAACACAGTACTCATTCCCATATCTCAGGGAACCGAGGTTACGTTTGTATCCCAGTACGTTCCCTATCGAGACTTCACTCGTACTGCATGTGCTAAGATGCTATGGGAACCAGTACAATCACGCCTTGCTATGGCAGAGGAACAACTACATGTGTAACCTTGCACTAAGCACCTCAGGGTCCAAGGGGACAAGAATAGCAAACACTTCCCGAGGCGAACGGGCTAAGCTCACAGAGGTCACGTCCGGCCTGAATGATCGTTCCAGAAGACTTGCACAGCCCCGGCACCCATGAAGGCAGAGAGCGCGCAAGTAAGTTCTCTGATGGGTTTGAGCATGTTACGGCCAAACTCCTGCTCAAAGCGGTACTGTTTTAAGCAGATGCGTGCCAGTTATGCGAAAAGAACCCTAGCCTGCAAGGCAGGGACGTCCAGGCTATAAAACCTAGCAAATGTGGACGGCGAGGCCCAACCGGCCACCACACAAATTTCCGCAATGGACATGCCGCTAGACCATGCCCAAGAAGAAGCAAGGCAAGGCAAGGCAAGTTTATTTGTATAGCACATTTCATACACAATGGTAATTCAAAGTGCTTTACATAAAATAAAATACAAACATAATCACAACATAAAACAAGGAAATTTAAAAACTTTGAAACTTATAAAAAAAATAGCGACCCTCTAGTAATTGGCTCGTACTAATGCAAGCGTCTTTCACGACAGGACCGAGGTCAACGACTGCAGCGGCCTCCCAGGGAGGACCCTTCAGGGACAGTGAGGGGACGGGGCAGATTCCGCTTCCGAGCCAAGCCTTCGAAACTTGCCCACCGACTTGGCCTGCTATAGGGGCATGAGAAGCCGTTATAGCTGCTACATAGACCTTAAGCGTGGATGGGGAGCGCCCCTTATCCAACAGCTTCTACGGGAAGAACAATATCACCAATACATCACAGACGGACGGGTCCTCGCCGTGGGTTAAGCACCAGGCGGAGAACACCGACCACTTAAGGGCCTTGAGGCATCTTGTAGACGGATCTGTAACCTGAGAAATGGTGTTTACTGTAGAACACACTCTGGGAGGCTTGCAGGCTCCCGTCGAGTGGCCAAAGATGCAGAGCCCACAGCTCAGGCCGGGGGTGCCATATTGTCCTGTTCGCCTGACAGAGGAGATCCCGCCTCAGGGGAATGGGCCATGGAGCTGCAGTGAGCAGCTGAGACATCTCTGAGAACCATAGTTGGTTTTTCCAGAGCGGGGCCACCAGGAGAACCTTGCATTCTTGTTCCCTGATTCGTTTGATTACCTACGGGATCAGGGCGATCGGGGGAAAAAGCAGAGAAGGAGGTTGGGCCAGTTGTGGGCCAATGTGTCCTTGTCCTTGGAATAATAAATTGGGCAATGAGAGTTGTCTTTTGAGGCAAAGAGGTCCACTTCCGCCTTGCCAAAGATCTCCCAAATTTTTTGAACCGCCTGCGGATGAAGCATCCACTCCTCTGAGGGAACTTTGCTTCGTGACATGTCCGCTCTTTGGTTCAGTTTGCCCGAAACATGCACTGCTTTCAGCAAGTGCAGGTTGAGCTGAGCCCATTCCAGGAGGTACTCTACCAGCACAAAGAGGCGCCTCGAGAAAAGCCCTACCTAGCAATTTATGTAGGACACCACAGTCATGCTCTCCGAGCGGACCAGAACGTGGTGTCCCCTCAGGTCTGGTAGGAAGGGTTGACAATTCCTACAACATACCGCCAGCATTTCGAGTCAGTTGATGTGAAGACCTTCATCCGTGTATGTGGTCATGTATGTATTTCTAGGTCTTGAACAGATTCTTTCCATATTTGCAGGGTCTTCAAGTTTTAAATGCTTCACTCTGTTCTTTCACTGCAACCTTTAACACACAGTTACACACAGTCTCTATAAATAGTAATGTCTTCTTATCTATAGGCATAATTATATGTATTATATTGATAGTACAATAATGTATTCTTATCTATAGGCATAATTACATGTATTATATTGAATTAAGATCACTGAAAATCTTCTACATTCTTAGGCCTAATTAAGCCTCACTCACCTTACTTTCTCAGAGTGTTACTTCATAAGTTACGTTTCTCAGCTTTAGTACCATAGTGACTAAATGAAGTCACACAGATTCATTACCAATGACCCAATTATGCAATCATGCTCCGGAGGATATCAGAACCAAACATCTCCCCTCACAGTTCTTAATTGGATTTGTTGCAGAAGGGAGTAAAAGATTCTGATTCCCTAACAAATATTGGAGGTATGATCAATAGTTCACTTTTGTTAACGTCTATAATATATCACACAAACTCAAAAATTAGAACAAGCATGCATAAGATGTCTTCAACCCAGACACTTTGCGCATCGTAGAGGGTCTCTCATGGGGAGAGGTTAGGCTAGCACATACACCCAGAGTATGGATCATCTCATCTTCGTCCTTACTTGAGGTACTGGAACTCTCATCCAATTTTTGCAAATTCAGTTTATTTAGCCATTCTTGATAATATTCACCTAGGTTGTTTTGCTTATCTTGATATTTTATAATTTCCATTTGTTTAACTGTAGGTAATACACAACAAAATAATAATCCTCCGATTAATATGGCTATTTCTAAAAACATTCCTAGTTTAGCAAACCATGCTCCCCATGCTCCAAATTTCAGATCAAACCAATCCCACATTTGACTGTCTCTTCCAGCATTTGCTTTAACTTCTGCTCTTAATTTTTTATTTTAATCATAACTTCACTAAATGCTCCTCCAGGCGCAGTATTAAGTACAACATTGATGTCCAAACATAACACAAACACCTCCTTTATCCACTAAAAGCCAATTTAGAGCTTGTCTGTTTTGCCATGTCATTCTACTAGTCTCGTGTACTTGTTCTTCTACCAATATTAATGTATCACCAATATAGTTAATTAATCTATGTTGATTGTAATAAGTATATTAATCCATTCCGTATTTTTGTTTTGTGAAATTCAAATAAATACTGATTTAACTTCATCTCGTGTGTTAAACTCGTGTGGAATAATTGTTCATTTCCACAAATCCAAAATAAATCTGCTATTATTAATGATTGGTCTTCATATATTTCTATAGAACAGGGATCCTCAAATCTGGCCCACGAGATCCACTTTCCTGCAGAGTTTAGCTCTAACCCTAATCAAACGCACCTGAGCATGCTAATCAATGTCTTCAGGATCATTAGAAAATCACAGGTAGGTGGGTTTGATCAGGGTTGGAGCTAAACTCTACAGCGCATTGGACCTCCAGGGCAAGATTTGAGGAACCCTGCTATAGAAGGTAGAGCAATAATTTGATTTTCACATTTTTCGGGCACTATTTTAATGCCCTTGTTTATTCTATGTGTTAAAAGATCCGGAGCTCTGGAAGGAGTTTCTGATTTCCAAAGGTTTTTTCCTGTCTATATACCAAATAACAGCGCATTTCCCTTTGAATTTGCCTAAATCGTGTGTTCCTTTTGGTTTATGAAAGCACTCATATTCTTGTTTATAATCCATGCTATACCATTCTGGAATCTCTACTTTTCTTTTTTCTATTTTCCTATTTTGACTTACATCTGAATGCTGACACCAAGATCCCCAGAGTGGTCTAATAAAACAATCTGTAAACTTTGAATTTCCCAAAAATCCTAAACATTCAGCTAAACAATATGGTCTTGTAAAATCTGTTAAATGACCAAACATTTGACCAAATTCAGCATATTTTTGATAATCATGTGGATTTGGTATAGCTATTACTTTGTTTAAAGGAGATTTGGAGCATAGCAAACAATTTTCTTTTCCTGTTTCTCTAGCAGTAAAAGTTGCCCATCTATACCACTCATTATTTTGTGCTGTTTCCCATAACTCGTCATCATATTGGGTATCATAGTCAATGTTTCTACGATATTTAGGCATCTTTTGTTCTGCTGAGTTGGTATTTTATCAGTTTTGTTTAAGGGCTGAAAAGTTAATTGAAGGGAAGTCGGGCTGTTCTCCGTTGGTTGAGCTTGGACTTGCATTATTAGATTCACTAGACATATGATGGTCATTGTCCATATTGCCTTGCTCATTTTTCCATTTGCGGGAGCCTCTTTACTTGGTAAAGCTCGTTGTTGATTTTTTTTTTTTGGAGTTTTTAATGCCATGCACTTTCATTTTCCTCTTTTTTTGTATTTTCTGTTTCAATTTTTTTCCTCCGTCGTCTTTTCGTTTAGTTTGGGTACTCTACAAAGTAGTTCTTCCTTTTATTTGGATTGCTGTTGGAGTAGTCCTTTCTCCTGGGTTCATTCCACTTTTTCCTTAATGTTCTCATATATAGCTACTTAGTCACACGGGACAGTTGAACATGTTGTTTCTGTCTCCTTACTAGGCTGCTGTTTTCTTGTTTCCATTTAGGTTAACTGAATTATTTGCTCACCATGTTGGATTGGAGTTCCATCACGTTTTGAAATGTCTTTGTTTCCATTTACTCTCTGTAATTTGACAACTCTTTCTGAGCTTTACTGGATTCTGCATCTTCTTATCCTGTGTCTTTGGTCTTTTCTTTATAGCCGGCTTCAATTTTATTTTTTTATCTTTTTCTTTTATTTTCCATTTGTTGGCCCACATCTGTTCCTTGTGTCTTGATCATCCTGTTAGCTATTTTATCATTCATTTCATCTTCACCAGTGATTTTGTTGTCATGGTCTTTCCCTGTTTGCAAGGGATGGTTTCTCATTTCATGTTGTTTGGGATTACAGAAGCTGGTTGGTATATTTTAAGATGAGAGCTGTGGTCTCCGGTGTCAATCTGCAACCATTCATCTGATCAATGAACAGTCCTCTTCTGAGATCTCAACACATCCTCACTGGTTCTTATTGTTGGCGCAAACCTTCTTGGAATTAAGCTGTTGTCACCTGTGAATGAGATCTAAACTATTTTTGTTAGTGACAACATTCCATCATCTGCTCATTTGGCCCACTGTCCTTCCTGGTGTCACCTGTGGAAAGTGTATGTGGGCTGAATGCTGTCCTGGCCCCTTTCAGGGGGTTTTCATATTTTCATTACCACCCTGGCTTAAATCTTATTTTTGGTCTCATATAATTTGGCTTTTTATTATGATTTGCATTTTTAAATGTGTATTATTATTATTATTATTCACTTTCAACCAATCTACTATCAACATATAATTTCTTAGGCATCTGGAAAGCATTCAGCTCACTTTTGCTAAAGTTAATAGTTACAAACCAACATTTCATACTTTGACAAAAATCAGCTTCATCTTGATATGCTGAAAAGAAAGTTAGATTAAACTTGTTTTGATCTGCTTTCCCATGCTATTACGCTGCGCAAGTGTGGCATTTATTTTTTTCTTCCTGCCACAACAATCCAAGTTCATTATTAATTTATATAATATTAGATTATTAATTCTAATTCCACTTGTGTTTGAGCAGTCTGCTCTTTTATATTCAACTATGTTTGTCAATGGTGTCTTAATGCTAAAAAGCTCACTGATTGACAACAGCATCTCTTCCATTCTATTTTTAGTAAAGCAGTTCTTCGTTGCAAGAAAAGAGCAAGCAGCAATACACTACATATGCTTATCTAAGAATACTACAAATAATTTTCTATTATGTAATAATATTTCTTATATAATCTTTTTATTATAGTTTCAGACTTCAATCTTAGTATTTCTTCTATATTTACATGCAGGGTTCAAAATAATCTAGTAATCGTGAATGAAACTTTCCCAAGCAACCTCTACTTCAATTGAATCAACAAGTCTGATTTATTAAGATAGCTGTTGAATTAAAGTTTATTTTATTTCTGGTCACTCAATCCTGCTTTTAATCAACTCATTGCACAAGTTATACTATTCTAAATCTCTACAATGGATTCAATTTTCCCATTGTCTCTCGGGATATGAAATAACTTTTTAGATGTCTTCAGATTTATAAGATAAATGTTTTCGGCAGTGCATTCATAGACTTATTTCTATATTATGTATTAATATATATTAGATATATCTATATATCGTATATATATATATATAATATATATATATATATATCTTATTATATATAATCGATCATTTTAGTCAATATCTTTTTATTAATCTGTTTATCCATCCATTTATTTTTATGGATGGATAAAAATATGTAAATAATCGTATCTTAAAATATGTAAATAATTAATTTCTCTCAAGTGTACCAGCAATGTACCAGTCCTTCTTATTATGATATGTCTATGTGAAAAGTCAGACAAATCCACTTTAATACACCCGACCGAAAGAATATTTGCGGTCTCAGCTACCAGATCACTCATACAAGTGCGTCACACACACACAGGAACACCATATTCTTTTCTCTAGTCTCGCTTCCTGGTGTGAAATATCAACACCTGTCAATCTTCTGCTTCAGTCTCTGATGACTTTTTCTCTAAACACAACACAATGATTATAAAAAAAATACCAAACCTTCTTTCAGGTTTTTTTTACTAAAAACTACCAAACCTTCTTTCAGGTTTTTTACTAAAATCTAGACCAGCATGGATTTTACTAAAAACTACTAAACCACCATGGATTTCACCGCGCGCCCACTGCAACTATGCAGTAAACAAAGACCATATGCATGCAACATTTAATGACAGCCTACAGTTAATTCTGGATTCAAAGCCCCTTTTTTTCTTTAGGTTCTTAACTTTTTGGAAGAGCTTTTTAGAGTTTTCTTACCACAATGGGCAATCTCTGGAGAATAACACAAATTAATTTTATAAGCAAATAGCTTACCTTGTGGCCACTTTTTGTGTTAATCGTCCAGAGAGAGCCCACTGCAGCTTTTCACTTTTTTGCCCCGTCTCGTGTCCCATCTGGAGTGCCAATTATGTTGTAGAATTTTCCTTGTTCAAAATAAATTGCTAAAGAGGTTTTGAAGCCAGTAGACTTTATAGATCAAACACAAAGCAAGTTACGTTTTTTGCAAAAGGTCACTCCTAATGTATTTCTACACAGATATATATATATATATAGATATATCTTTATATATATATATATACAGTTGGTCCGTAAAGTATTACATTTTTCACTCTTTTATATTGCAGCCATTTGCTAAAAACATTTAAGTAAATTTTTTTTCCTCATCAATGTACACACCTCACCCCATATTGACAGAAAACACAGAATTGTTGACATTTTTTTAGATTTATTAAAAAAGAAAAACTGATATCACATGGTTCTAAGTATTCAGACCCTTTGCTGTGATACTCATATATTTAACTCAGGTGCTGTGCTTTTCTTCTGATCATCCTTGAGATGGTTTTACACCTTCATTTGAGTCCAGCTGTGTTTGATATACTGATTGGACTTGATTAGGAAAGTCACCTGTCACACACCTGTCTATATAAGACCTTAACAGCTCACAGTGCATGTCAGAGCAAATGATAATCATGAGGTCAAAGGAACTGCCTGAAGAGCTCCGAGACAGAATTGTGGCAAGCACAGATCTGGCCAAGGTTACAAAACAATTTCTGCTACACTTAAGGTTCCTAAGAGCACAGTGGCCTCCATAATCCTAAAATGGAAGACGTTTGGGACGACCAGAACCCTTCTTAGAGCTGGCCGTCTGGCCAAACTGAGATATCGGGGGAGAAGAGTCTTGGTGAGAGGTAAAGAAGAACCCAAAGATCACTGTGGTATCTCCGAGACAGTCGAGCCCTCCACCAGTCGGGGCTTCATGGCAGAGTGGCCAGACGGAAGCCTCTCCTTAGTGCAAGACACATGAAAGCCCGTATTGAGTTTGCTAAAAAACACCTGAAGGAATCCAAGATGGTGAGAAATAAGATTATCGGGTCTGATGAGACCAAGATAGAACTTTTTGGCCTTAGTTCTAAGCGGTATGTGTGGAGAAAACCAGGCACTGGTCATCATCTGTCCAATACAGTCCCAATAGTGAAACATGGTGGTGGCAGCATCATGCTGTGGGTTGTTTTTCAGCTGCAGGGACAGGACGACTGTTGCAATCGAGGGAAAGATGAATGTGGTCAAGTACAGGGATATCCTGGACGGAAACCTTCTCCAGAGTGATCAGGACCTCAGACTGGGCCGAGGGTTTTCCTTCCAACAAGACAATGACCCTAAGCACACATCTAAAATAACGAAGGAGTGGCTTCACAACAAATCTGTGACTGTTCTTGAATGGCCCAGCCAGAGCCCTGACTTAACCCAATTGAGCATCTCTGGAGAGAACTAAAATGGCTGTCCACCAAGTTTACCATCCAACCTGACAGAACTGGAAAGGATCTGCAAGGAGGAATGGCAGAGGATCCCCAAATCCAGGTGTGAATAACTTGTTGCATCTTTCCCAAAAAGAATCATGGCTGTTTTAGATCAAAAGGGTGCTTCTACTAATACTGAGCAAAGGGTCTGAATACTAAGGACCATGTGATATTTCATTTTTTCTTTTTTAATAAATCTGAAAAAATGTCAAAAATTCTGTGTTTTTCTGTAAATATGGGGGTGCTGTGTGTACATTAATGAGGAAAAAAAAGTAACTTAAATGATTTTAGCAAATGGCTGCAATATTGTTAAGAGTGAAAATTGTAAGGGGGTCTGAATACTTTCCGTACCCCCTGTGTGATGTGGGGTATATATATGCTGGAGCGGTACAGAATTCCCTTCTTCATTGTTGTTTTTAAGAGTTTTTTAACCATATGTAAATGATCAATAGCAGTCAGATGTATTTTGGTCGTGAACCATTCTTCCAGAATGCATGGTCTTCAGTTTAAATAGTTCACTCTGTTCTTTCACTGCAACCTTTAACACCGTTACACACAGTCTCTTTATATAATGTCTTCTTATCTATAGGCATAATTATATTGATAAAACACTAATGTATTCTTATCTATAGGCATAATTATATGTATTATATTGAATTAAGATCACTGAAAATCTTCTACAGTCTACCCTAATATGCAGGTGTCCGTGACACCACGCATGGAATGGAACCCGCGGTTTCAGCCAGTACTGAAGGGGGCGCATATGCAGCAGGCCCAACTGTAGCACTGAAGATGCTGCTGCCATAAGGCCCAGCATCTTTTGAAACATCTTTAGGGGGCGAGAGGCACCGGCCTTGAAGGAAGCCGCGAGCTGCTGTATGACCAGAGCATGCTCTGTCGTTAACACCGCTCTCATTTGGGTTGAGTCGAACACTGTTCCAAGGAAGGATACTCATTGGCTGTAATAAATAATAATAAACTGAATAATTCAGCGTCCATCCCGGGATTAACGTCGCTGGGCTCAGGACGGCAGGGGGGTGGCATTCGAGCCCGACAGCTCCTCTGCATCAGAGGCTGCTAATGACATGCTGTCATCAGCTCCTCTGCATCAGAGGCTGCTAATGACATGCTGTCATCCAGCAGCTCGTCATCACTCCCACCAAACGAGACCAGATCGCTCGCACTGGCAGAGGGACGCTGATCAGGCTAGGTGAAGAGGACGGGGGAAGCCTCTCTGTGTGGAGAGAGCGAGGCACGCGGGACTTGAGCCGGCGTGAGCTCGCTCGCATCCAAGCACTGTGAAGAAAGTCATCAGCGAGCGCAGAGAGGCGAGACTCATGTTTTCACAATTGGAACAAACCGTCTCGGTGAGCGTGTATTCCACGTGGGATTTCCCCAAGCAGGAAACACACTCCGTGTGGCCGTCATCGGCGTGCAGGGGAGACCTGCACGTACCGCAATAACGGCACAGCATTTGAAACAACGGCGCGTAAATTTGCTCTTTGCTGGCGACAGGGGAAACTGGACCACTGCTGTGCGAGGCTGAAGATGGCGGGAGAGGCGGTTGAATCAGCCAAGCAGAAAGGTTGCTGTTCCATTGCAAGGTGTGTCAACGGCGAGCAGGCTCTTCAGTCAGCGGAGATCAGCAAAGAACGTCGTCATCGCTGAAGGAGAAGAAATCAGAATCCTATGGCAAAGCGACCACTTATATAACCAGATGGCCCCACCCATTCTGGCGGGCTTTGTCGCCATAGGCTTGTGCAGCTCTGCTGCCGAGCCATTGGTTTGTTTTTTTACACTGTGTTATTGAAAAAGGCTTCAGTTCAGGAGAAAAAAAGGGCTTTTTCCCATAGCGTCTTAGCAGACGCAGTACGAGTGAAGTATCGGTAGGGAACTAGGAAGCGTAGCTTGGAAGCCATGTTCACGGAGCTTAACCAGCACGCCGGCACACTTCTCTAATTTCTGTCTGACCGCTAATTTAAACAGAAACGCTGCCTCCGACTAGAAAATCCAACAAAGCATCTAAATAATCAAAAACATATCACAAACATATGGTGAGAGAAATACATGCAATGAATTTTTTTATGTAGTTTTTTTTTTTAACTTTTAATAAGTTGATGTTAAATTGTTTAAGTTTCATGATTTTAAATAATTAGACATTCTTTCTGAGTAATACATTTTAATTTGACCATTAAAAAGGAGTCCAGAAAAATTATGGAAAAAAGTGAAATCCAGAAAAATTTAAACTGAAAAAACAGAATTTGGAAAAAAATAAACCGGTGAGCAGACAGAGAGTGCGTGTCAGAAAATGTTGCCTTTAATATGACCAAAAATAATGACCAAACAATGTTCATTATAGCAACATCATATGACCCCTTTAAAGGGTTAGTTCACCCAAAAATGAAAATTCTGTCATCACTCGACCTCATGTCGTTCCAAACCCGTAAGACCTTCATTCATCTTAAGAACACAAATTAAGATATTTTTGATGAAATCCAAGAGCTTTCGGTCCCTAAATAGACAGCAACAGAATTACCACGTTCATGGTCCAGGAACATAGTAAGGACATAGTTATAATCGTCCATGTGACATCAGTGCATTCTCTTCCTTCAAGGAACTCAAAGAGGCTTTTTGTTCAGCTCCTACTCTGGCACATCTTCTCAAGGAAACTGTCCCCGGCAGAGTGCATCTACGATATTGGCAACTGAGAACTTCTGGCCATCAAGTTTACTGTAACTTACCGTCCCGGGCATCAGAACCAGAAAATCTATACTCTATCCCGTATATACAATACTGACCCCAGTCTATCAGTGTTAGAACCCATTCTCCCTCCATTATCGTCAGTCCCAACCAGTGGGCCATTGATGATCGAATTGCAGAGGTCATGCGCTCTGAACCTGTTACGCAGGGAGGTTCTGAGGGATGGCTCTGTGATCCATCAGCTCTTCGCCTGTGCCTCATGGACTGAGTCCACACATCTCTGGGTTCTGAACACCCAGGCAGCCAGCAGACCTCTTCCTCTCGGATCTGCCACCTTCAGTATCCCGTACCTGTGTCCTGGTGGCCGCCGATCGCTTTTTCAAGGTCTGCAAATCGATCCCGCTCAAGGGTTTGCCTACCGTCTTAGAAACAGCAGAAGTCCTATTCCAAAACATCTTCAGGCATTTTGGAATTACAAGACATCGACCACGGTCCCCAGTCTATATCCAGAGTGTGGCAAGCCTTCTTCCAACTCTTAGGCATCACAGTCAGTTTATCTTCAGGATACCATCCACAGGGGCATATTGCCCAAGGTCATATTGTCATGATCGCCAACAGAGCTGGAGTCATTACCGTCCTTGGGCTGAGTATCCCTACGCCAAGCTACCACTGGTCAGACGCCGTTCAAATTCATCCTTGGTTAACAGCCATCCCTGTTTCCCTGGTCAGGAAGGGTTAAAGCCCAGAGGAACATTCCTGGGTTGCTTGTGACGACATCTTCGATCCAGCCCTGTTAACAAAATTCCATACCAACAATCCCAGTCACCCGGCACACAGAGGCAGGGGCCTTCTCCATTGTTGTCCACCGCTGCGGTCATTGGGAGCTGCCCGTGGAGGGGGGTACTGTCATAGAGTCAGTTCCATCATCTGCAGCAGATTTCTCAGCTCCTCCCACCAGATCAGAGTCACTGGAATTTTAACCACCCACACCGTATTTAAGCAGTCACTTTCCATGTCACCATTGTCTGGTCTCGTCGTTCCCTGAGAACTATTTACCTGACTCATCTATGATTACCTGCCTTACATCCTTCTACATCCCTGCCAGCCCTGTCTTGTCTGCATCATCCAGGTGTTCTTGCAATAAGAAAGAACGTCATTCAGAGTTAAGTTATCCATCAATTGCATACTTCACTGTGTCTCTTGAACACCTGCAAATAAACCCAGTTGAGTGTACTTGCCTCTTGTTGATCCCTGTCTGATCTTGTGACACATAAATATGCAAATATATTGGTAGTAAACCTAACACAAAATAAATGTATTTCAAATACATTTTATTTTTTTTCACTGAGGTTGTCTGCTTGTTTTTGTTCAAATTCACACAGGTTGGGAGAATAAAGTGTCCACTTCTGTTGGTGAATGGTGATGATGATCAGACTTTGCCTGCAGTTGAATCTGCTGAAGATGTGAGTTATATACTATATCTTTCAGTCTCATTTTGAGCATTTGCTAAACACTGGTCTCTAGGAACATGTACTTGGTGAAATCATGCTCACCCTTCTGTAGCAGTATACATCTTGTTTGTTGATTTTATTCATTTATTTATTTTTGCCTACCACCAATTTAGATTATGCTTTTATCCTAAGCAACTTACAGAAAACTTACAACTTACAAAAAGCAAATAGTCACAGAGCTGACAATATTTATATAATGCCACATTTGCTAACTAAAAACATTTTAAATGGTTTCATTTTATGTTAATTTAATGCTAACTGCTAGAAAATAACACCAGTTGTGTGAAATGTAGTAAATGTTTTAAACTCTAGGCCCAGAGTGGCTAATTGGGAGACTCCGCAGTGGGCTGTTCTGTTTATTATAAGCACACACTGAAGTTATGCTGTCGTTCTCGTTCCCAGCATGCTTTGCAGAGGACTGGATAAGGAGAATAAATGTTGAAATTAAGTGTTATTATGTGTGTTCTTTACTGAAAGGAAAGACCTGCTAGTGTTTAAAGCTGTTATGTTTGCCATAAGAGTTTCTGTTGTTTAAGTTTTTGTGGTTAACATTATGCTGAAGAGTAAGCCACATGAAGGTAAACACTACATTAATTCTATGAGCAATGACTGTCCTAATACCAGTGACAAGTAATATCTTACTTGTTCAATAAATTTACACGCTAAATAAGTTATATTTAGTATGCTCGTTTCTTTTAGTATTCAGCTTTAAAAAAACTGTGACATTACTTAGATCCCTGATATTGAGTTTATAAACCCAGATGGCAATGATGATGGAGAAAGCAGGAAATCGACACTTGATGGAAGTCCTGACATATCATGCCTACCATTCATTCAACAAACTACTATTTATTATGGAAAAAAAAGAGAGGTATGCATGCATCATGTCATTTTTAATTTTTTATATGGTTCTAATTCTAAGTTTAGACTTTATTTGTGATTGTGTTTTACATGTTAATGCATGTTGTTGTTGTTCCTGCAGTTGTCATGCTATGGGGTGGACAAACCAAACTGCATGCATACGCACAAGAGGATGCATGGAAAAAGATTTTAACATTTCTGTGGCAGCACCTCTACATCAGCTCAGCACTGCATTAAACGTTCCCTTCTGAAGTGGAACTTTGATGCTATTGAACGTAGATGCTATGTGTAATGTATTTGAGTTGATGTTATAATACCCGATGGCCACTAGAGTGCACTCCCGTGTTGTATGTTGTTGTTGTTGTTGCAGTGTGCAGAGTAAATCAGTGAAAATGGTGCAGTCACTGGCTCCAGATCTTCTTGTGCACGCTCTAGAACAAAATAGAAATAACAGGTGTTATTAGGGCATATTGATGCAAACATAACACTATGAGAATGCCTTCATCATGTGCCAGTGTCTAAACATGTTAAATCACGCCAATTCTATTGGCTGTCGGAGGTTGTGTGATGAAGTGCAGCATGTAAGCATGCCCATAAAAGTGTAGCATGTAAACATGTCCATAAACGATAAGAGAAAACCCATAAAGTGACCAGATGTCAGGTGTGAACAGGCCCTGAGATTACTCCATGTTAGGGCTGTGCAATTAATCGAAATACAGTTTCATGTAAACACTTGTCGGTCATGTAATAAATGAACTTAAATAGTTGAGAATGAAAATACATTCGTTGGATCCGTGCACTCTTAAAGTGACAGCGGGCTATATACCTGCTATCTGTGATTTTTAATATTAAACAAACAACAAAAGACAAAGACAAAATCACTCACTGCTCTTGACTGAAGGACTTTTTGTACCTTCTATAAGAAACAAAGAAAGTTTAATTATTACAGTGAAGACTATGCGTTTTTTTTTTTTATATTTGATTATTCATTTCTGTAGTAGGCTGTTAAAGGGGTCATATGATGTGATTTCAATTTTTTCTTTCTCTTTGGAGTGTTACAAGCTCTTGGTGCATAAAGAAGATCTGTAAAGTTGCAAAAACTAAAGTATCAAATACAAAGAGATATTCTTTATAAAAATTAAAACTCATCCACGCCCTCCTAAAACGCCTCGTTTAAACATGCCCCCAAATGTCTAGCATCATAGGTGTTGAATCTTGCATACGCCAACAATGTTTCACAGCATGAAAGAAGGCATACTTTTATCTCAAATGCATATTGGGCCACCCGCCGCTGCCAGTCCGTGAAGGGCGCTGTGTTTCGTTGTGAAAGCGAACTAATTTGTTTGGCCTTCCAAAAGAGGACGTATTCCGCTTCGTCATGCCTGAAGCTGATCTGTGCTGGTCGCTGAGGGAATAAATCAACTTAGTGCTGTGGATCGCCGGATCGGTTTTCACCGTGGACGAAGTGGAGTCCAGTCTGGGGTTGTCACATGTGGTTGCCGCTCATTTGTTGGATCCTCCGGGCGCGCCGTTCTCGACCCCGCCTTTGCTCACTCTATCCCGGCCTCAGCTCACACTAAGCCGCGGCTTTCGCTCACGCTAGGCCGCAGTGTTTTTCGTTGTGAAAGCGAAACTACTTTGTTTGGTCTTCCAAAAGAGGACACGACTACAAATCAGTGGTTAAGTTGTATTTACTACACTGTTCCAGAAGAGTTTAACCCAAATCCAGAAGTGTGCAGCACATTTTATGGAGGCCGTTTCCTGATCCTGGGAGAGTTGACTACAATGCCGGCTGTTTTGACTCATAGACTGTAAGTACGTTTTCATTTAAAAGGATTTGCCACTGATGATTCAAAAACGCGAGTTTTGAGCAGTGTAGAGAAACGCTTGTTGTTCGTCATTTCTCCGATCACAAACGCAGACAGGGTTTTATGTTTACGCAGCACGATGCGATGCAATGCAATGCGTAAAAAGACAGTATAAGTCATTATAATCAGTAATTATGTCCCCACTGGATGCAAAAAAAATGCCTAGTTTGTAATGGGTTTTAATGTTTTCGTCTCGTCGCTCCGGCATCACAGTCTGGTGAGGGGCATAACATTTCCGACACACGCTTGAGAGGTATTTCGGCCAATCACAACTCGCTGGATAGCTGGCCAATCACAAGCATACCTCGCTTGTTTTTTCAGACCGGTGAGCTTTGTAAAAATCGACGCGTTTTCAGAAAGGCGGGGCATAGAGGATTAACAATAATGTACAGTATGTGGAAATTTGTTTTCTTAAACTTAAACCGCATAAATACATTTCATTACACCAAATAATGTTCTTTTTTAGCAGCATCTATGACCCCTTTAACTGAATAGTCTAGCTTACTTTAGACTTGCATTAGCCTTAAAAAAAAAATAAAAAAATTCAATCACAGTTTCATTTGTATCTTTTTATTCTATCGTATTTGTCCTTTGCTTTTTTATTACTGACAGGTTAATTATTTTCAATATTTTTTAGACTTTTTTTTTTTGTTTGTTTTGTTTTTACTAAGCTATATTATACCCTAGTATTCTGCTGCTGTGGTATTGAGATTGTGAATTTCGCGTCCTCTACCCACCTTATTTACAGAAAATATATATTTGAGATATATCTATCTTTAAACCAATCACTTGTATAAAGTTTTGGGCATGTGGTCCACTTATAATCGTGTTAAATAATCGTGATTACAATATTGACCAAAATAATCGTGATTATGATTTTTACCAAATTGAGCACCTACCATGTTGACATGTTCATTTGAAAGGGCAATAGATGATACTCGACAACCTTATCAGCATGAGAGTTTGGGCAAGTGCAAGACCTCTTTAAGGGGTCATATGATGCTTTTTTAAAGAATATTATTTTGTGTATTTGGTTTAACAGAATATTTTGATATGCTTTAATGTTCAAAAAACACATTTTTCAAATACTGTACATTATTGTAGTTCCTCTATGCCCGCCTCTCTCAAACGCACCGTTTTCAACAAAGCCCTCCTGCCGACAAACACAGTCTGCGCTATGCCTCTGACCCAGTCATTGTGATGGCTGAACAACAGCAAGCACCGTCAGAATGACGCCGCCTTTCGCTAATCACAGCTTCGCTTTTTCCCCATAAACATAATGTAAAGACAGTACATAATTTCCTTAGTTTTACCATCAGTTCAAGCCCGAAAGTGGAACAGAGTCGCGTGACAGACACAGTGACGATGCTTGTATTATTTGCAGACACAATCCGCCGATTACGAAAGCTTACTCCACTGTGAGGTGACCCTGGTCCTCTCTCTCACGCACGCCGCCCCCGGCCCCCCACGCACACGCACCGCCACACACACACACAACACACACACAGAGCGATACTCTACATGGGCGCAAAACTCCGCATTTGAACAGTCAATAGCAAATACTTAAACCATTAAGAAAACATACTTACAGTAGCTGATTTAGAATAAGCGCCAGATTGTCATTGCAAAGTCGGAATTGACCCATTTGTACAAGCCTTTGCACAGCCAGCCTTGTAGGCTACTCTCCTAGGTTAACAAAACTGTCGTCCATAAAATGCGTTGCACAAATTCGAAAATCTGGGTTGTGCTGTTCTGTTGTAAATATATCTTAACTAATGATTCCTCATTGCATCTACTTTCAGAAGTCCAAATAAAGTGCTTTTGCTTTCGCACAGAAACACACAGCATCACCCTAACATGGCTGTATCAACACTACTGCGGTTCCTGAAACCATGCCTTCTTTCTTTGCATGAACATTTGGGCGGCATTACGCAAATATTTGCACATAGTGACGTAGAGATGTGGGGGCATGTTTGAATGAGGCGTTTTAGCCCGGTTTAGATCAGCCTTCTCGTTTAGATAGCATAAATCATTTTGTGGGAGACTTTGAGCTTTGTAACTCTGCAAATCTTATACATGCACAAATAGCTACATAACACACTAAAGAAAAGGAAAATGAGAAAATCGCATCATATGACTCCTTTAAGACGTAATGACATCAATTAAGCTCAAGGAAATAGCCTAGCGATTAAAATTAGGCCTATATAAAAGTTATATAAAATAACAGTTTTTCAAACGATTCCCAATTATTTTTCACCATTTATAGTATTTGTACAGGCTTTGTATTTTTTTAGGTAATGAATATTGTAATTGGCAATTCATTTAATTTTGAAGTGGATTTGTTATACATGACAACATTAAAGTTTCTTAATCCATAAGATCCATCTGAAGACATAACTGACTTTGTTAATTAACTGTGCGTCAAAAACATTTTGAGATTTGAAAAGTGGTCTGCATCTCCTGCGATGCATCAAGCCTCTTGAATAAAGCTCACCATTAAAATGAATGCATGGCTCAGTCAAATGTGCTCCGGTGTTATATTGTAAACAATGACGTCGTCTATATTGCTTATCAATTTGAGCCCAATTGAGACTCAGAGAATATTAGTGAAGAGGATCACACAGAACCTGTGCAAGCACGGCTCTTAATGGTATGTTTTTTTGTTTGTTGTTGTCTCATACTTTTAGATACGGTGCTATTTGTAAATGCTACTGCTTCTGTTAGCTTTTAATATCTGATTAAAGCTTTAACACAGTACGGCAACCACATGCTCGTCCATGTATAACACTTCTCATAGATATGTGAAAAATGTATAAATGGAACAGTTCATTGTTGGAGCTGAGCTGATGATCTGAATGAGAGAGGGAGAGAGAGAGAGAGATAGAGAGAGGAGAAGATAGAGAGAGAGAGAGAGAAGAGATAGAGAGAGAGAGGAGAGATAGAGCGCGGAGAGAGAGAGAGAGATAAGAGAGACTTTGACTTTTAAGGTCTCTTTATTACAAAAAGTTTAAAAATTTAAATTAACATCAAAAGAGAAAAAAATAATACATTTTTGGCGCAAATTTATAAAACAAACATTACTCAAATATAAATTTGCAAAACTTCATCAGAGTCAACTTCACAAATGCATTGATTAACTTCCCATTTATATTTGAACATCTGCAGATCATTTATCAACTTATAATAACTATACTCTATACTAATACGGGATTTTATTAATCCCTTCAGTATTGAAATAGCATCAGTTGATCCTTTATCATTCAATTTACTTTTTCTTGACAACCATATAGCCATCTTTGCTTGCCCAAATAAGAAGTTTAATAAAACATGACTCCTCATTTTACTTCTGCTGTACTTTGGCCCAAAAATAAACCTTGCAGGAGCAAATAATTCCCCCAGGTTTTGACACCACTCTTCAATTTTATAAAATAATGGCTGTAATCTCCCACAATTAAAAAATAAATGAAAGACAGTCTCTTGTGCTCCACAAAAAGGACAGCCCTCCTCAACCAGTGGATCGAGGTGTGCTCTGTGTCTGTTTGTGGCTATTATACCATGCACAATCCTCCATTGTAGGTCTCCAGTTCTTTTCTCAATGGGAGGTTTGTACAAGGTCCTCCAGCAACCTTTAGGGGAAATGCTTGACCCAAAAATCTCTTGCCATTTAGACTCTCTTACATTCTGAAGCTGAAGAAGATGTGACACCTTTACACACAGTACATAAATAGCTTTCTTTCCAGCATTTCTAAAAAGTCCCAACTGGGGTGTCTTAAAAGAAAGCAAACCATTCTCCATTTCTTGCCATGTTCTAATATCAGCTGTAAGATTCAGGTCTGGGAAGACAGAAGTCTCCTCCTCCCCAATCGGTGTCTCTAATGACAGTCTGTAATCAGGTGGTAAAAACTCAAAGATTTGAGTCGACAGTCTATCTGCCACTCGAACTGATCTCATGCCCAGTTTTAAAGCCAAGTTTTCAGCAGAAATCCATCCTTCCTCAGAAACAAAATGTCCAATTTTGGTAATATTTGCAGTCCACAACATTTTTCTGAGGGATCCTGATTTAAAAGAGTCTAAATCCAGCGCTGTATTAAAAACCAGTGGTTCTTCTCTCAGCCATAGCCCCTTCACACCATTTGGCTCCCGAGAGAAACTGAAAAATGTCCATGTTTTTAACATTGATCTGTAAAAAGGTGTCAGTCCTGTCAGGTCTAGTTTTTCAGTGTCCATTAGAAACAAGTGGCGGTCTAATCCCATCTTGCCTGCTCTCTTCAAAAGGGTACAGGCTACTCCAGCCCAGCTTACATCTTCCCCATACAGGAGTCTCTGAGCCGCCTGGAGTCTAAAAGCTCTGACTCTGGATTTAATGTCGACCAACCCCTGTCCTCCTTCCTGTATTGGCAGATAGAGCACTGGGGCCTTCAACCAGTGCTGTCCTGACCAGAAGAAGTCCACCAGGCGCTGTTGAATTCTTCTTACCAGGTCTTCCGGAGGTTCTAGAACCATCATTTTGTGCCACAAAGATGATGCAACCAGGTTGTTACAGACCAGGGTTCTCCCCCTATAGGACAGCTGGGGTAGCAACCATTTCCAGTGAGACAACCGAGCACACACTCTTTCCACTAGTCCCTCCCAATTTTTTTCCCTATATTCATCTGTCCCTAAAAAAACACCTAAATATTTAAACCCTGCTCTCCCCCACTGCAAACCACCAGGTAGTGATGGACTAATAAAGTCTTGACCACACCACAAAGCATCACTTTTTTGCCAATTAACTTTGGCTGAAGATGCATTCCCATAACATTCTAAAGCCATTTTTACACACTCAACATCATTTTGATTTCTAATTAAAACTGTGACATCATCTGCATATGCAGAGAGCTTAATAGGACACTTAAAATCCAATGTATTGACCTGTAGACCTGTTAGCTGTCTTCTCAGTCTACATAGTAAAGGCTCAATGGCTATACTATAAAGTTGACCTGAAATAGGACAACCTTGCCGAATGCCTCTATTGACTTTCACAGGAATACTGAGGCCACCAGCCATTTTAATCATACATGTGGCCCCAGCATACAGTAGTTTTATTTTGGAAATAAAATTGTCTCCAAAACCAAAAGCCTTTAAAGTATCAAAAAGAAAAATATGATCAACTCTGTCGAAGGCTTTTTCTTGGTCTAAAGACAGAAAACCTATATTGGTATTACTATAAGAGGCAAAGTCAAAAATGTCCCGTACCAAATGTAAGTTATCTAGTATAGATCTATTTTTTATACAATATGACTGATCTTTATGTATTACTGTATGCAGTACACCATTTACCCTATTGGCCAAACATTTCGAAAAAAATTTATAATCCGAGCCTAAAATTGCTACAGGTCTCCAGTTCTTTAAGAATGTCAGGTCACCTTTTTTGGGGAGTAGCGTTAAAACTGCCCGCTGACAACTCAAAGGAAGAACTCTTTCTTTGATACATTTTTGGATTACCTCAAAATAATCATGACCAATAATATTCCAAAAACTCTTATAAAATTCAGCAGGTAATCCGTCCAATCCTGGCGTACGTCCTGAGGAGAGTCCCATAACAGCAGCAGTAATCTCTTCAAAAGTGAGTTCAGTGTCCAAAGATTGTTTGTGTTCCAATGTTAAAACAGGAAGATCTTGTAACAGTTGATTTCTGCACTGTTCATCTGAATTGTCAGCAGCATATAAATTAGAATAAAAATCCACAGCAAGTTTGCGCATCACTATTGGGTCTGAAGTGTTACATCCATTGTTGTCCTTTAAAACATACATCTGCTTTTCTTGACCTGCTTTTCGCTCCAAGTTAAAAAAATAAGAAGAAGGTCCATCCATATCTCTTATTGTTAAAAAACGACTTCTTACAAGTGCTCCTTTAACTTTTTCATTTAAAAAGGAGCTTAGCTGATTCTTTTTTTCAGCCCACAGATCTTGTAGATTCCTAGTATCATCATCAATTATTTTCTTTTCAATGTCCATGATCTCCTTTTCCAACCACTCTAATGTCTTTTTCAGAACTAAAGAGGAATGAGATGTATATTGTTGACAAAACCCTCTTATGTGCACTTTACCAATTTCCCACCATTGAATGACACTTTCATAAATACACTTTTCACTTTTCCAGGCTTCCCAAAAAAATTTAAAATTCTCACAAAAATGTTTGTCATCCAAAAGTTTAACATTAAAATGCCAGTAATAACTCATATGCTTTCTTTCAGTTAGTATATAATCAATTGTGATAAGTTTATGATCAGAAAGAACAGTTGGGGTGATAGCTGTATTAACAATCTTATTTCTCAGATTGTGTGATATATAAAACCTATCCAAACGTGCACCAGAAACGCTTCCATTGCCGACTTTCATCCATGTATACTGCCGTACTGATAAATTATGCTCTCTCCATACATCTGAGAAGTTAAAATTGTTTATAATATTAGCTAAAAGAATAGCTGACTTTGCATGAGGTTCTTCTCCAGTCCTATCTTGTGTAAAGTCTAAAGTGCAGTTCCAATCTCCACCTAGTACAATAACATCACCATCCTGCTGTTGTTTTAAAAATTGCTCTAGTTTAATAAAAAACTGTACTCTGTCTTCTCCTATATTAGGAGCGTAGATGTTCACAAACAAAACATGAAAATTCCTAATATCGGCCCTTACAGCCAATAATCTCCCTGGTACCACTTCATGTTTTGATAAAATCTTTGTTTTAAGAACAGAGGAAAAGAGCACAGCCACTCCTGCACTTAAATTAGTCCCATGACTAAGAATTCTCTCTCCTTCCCACCACAAGCCCCAATCAATCTCATTATTTTGATTGCTATGGGTTTCTTGTAAAAAAACAACACTCAGATCTTTCAATCGTATTATTTCTGATAATAAACTAATTTTCCTCCCATCCCTCATTCCATTTACATTAATTGATCCCACCCGCAAGATCTCCATAAGCAAAGGGAAAAGGAAAAAACAGAAAGAAAAGGAAACGTTGAAAGCCATTAAGATTATTTAGTTTTCCCCCTCGCTTTCCCTGTCTTTTTGCCTTGTCTAAGACCAGTAATATGTTTTTTTAGGCGATACCGCTTCTGTTGTGAGAGCTCCTCATATCTACTCACCTTCCTAGCCCACATCACCGAAGCCATAAATTTGTCCATATCAGGAAAGTAATTACTTACTTCAACACCAGTTTTACCTTTAGTTTTATCAAGAAATGCATTAATTTCTTCAACAGTATACAAATCTTTATCAGCTCCTCTTGAGCCCTCTGTCCACTGTTCATCATCCGTACACTGGGATAAACTATCCATCTCATCAACCATATTTTCCTCCAAGCTTTCAGCCTGTGCCACATCATCAACTTCACACACATATTCCACATCACTCTGGGCCTCACTCTTATCAATATCATCTGTCACATCTCCATGTTTATCAGAGACGGAACTACATCCAGCTTGCTCCACACTCATAGCATCTAAATTAATCTCACTCACCTCCTGCATCTTGCCCTTCTCTGTAGACCCTTCATCCTGCTCCTCATTTCTCTGTTCTTCACTTTCACTCGTTTGCTGATCGGTATTATTTACATCACCACGAGATGTAGACGCACGTTGGTCATCTTTATGTGGACATGCGAAGCGTTTATGGCCCAAGTCTCCACATTCATAACACTTCAGGCTCTCAGAGCTGGCGTAAACCATGTATGAATTCTCCTCGTGATTCACACGGAAAGAGACTTCTAAAGTACGCTCCTGGGAGTTCAAAAACATAAAAACTTGGCGTCTAAAGGAAAGAACGTGCTTAAGCGCATTGTTTTTACATCCAAGCGGAATCATTCTTACAGGGCTTGCAATCTTTCCAAACCTCTGCAGTTCTTTCGTGATGGTGTCATTAGATCTAAACAGCGGAACATTTGAAATGATTATTTTTGTTGCTGGAGCGGATAGCGGGGTTACCGTAACAAACGCTTCCTTTACCCACATTCCGCTCAAAGTCAACTGATTAACAAGCGAGTCTGATTTTAAAAACACGATGACAGCCTTATTCATCCGTGAAGCCGAAATTATGTTTTCAAAACCCACTTGCTCTCCTATAACTAAGAGCAGCTCCTCCACCGTCACTCCGGCCTCCGGTACACACTTGCACCCATTCCGGAGTGACAGCACTGCCGTTCCTTGCACGGGAACAGACGCCATTCCGGCGTCTGAAAGCCGTGCAAACAAAGCAATACAACTTGTTTTCTACTATTTATAAAACTAACTAGCGAGGGGAAAAAGAAAAGTTGGAAAAAAAGTTTGAAAAAGTTTTCCACACTCAATCTCACCACCGCGCTCAACTCCTAGCCCACCACTCCCCGCATGCACTCCGCAGAGAGAGAGAGAGAGAGAGAGAGAGAGAGAGAGAGAGAGAGAGAGAATTTGAAACACTTTTTATTACAATAAATCACGTTTTGTTAGTATACTTGCTACAACGATTCTAAACGTTACATCATGTCACAAAAACACCAAAAATAAAAAGCATTAAAATAAATTACACCAAAAGGTGTAAAAAAACAACTATTCTTCAATAACTAAGCATAAAGCTCCATTACCACACCATTTCTTTTCAAAAGTTTCTAAATCCTTCGTAGACTTATAAAAACAAAAATCAACCAACACTCGTGATTTCACCAAATTTAAAAACACAACCATTACATCTTCACCAGACAATCTTTCAACCTTGTTTTTCCTGCTAATATAAATAGCTAATTTAGCCTGCCCTGAAACAAAATTCAAGAGCTGACATGTAAACCTATTACCTCTGACAAATTTAAAAACAAAAACAAAAATTTTCATGAAAAACAATTCATTAAAGGAAATTTAATTTTTTTTCCAAAAATAAGAATAACGGTTTCAATCTGTCACATTCCATGAAAGCATGAAACACAGTTTCTCTTTTTGAACAAAAAGGACAATCAGACAAAACTTCATGATTAATAACAGAAATAAAAGCATTAACTGCAATGGCGCCATGAAGAAGTCTCCACTGTATATCCCCTGACCTTTTGGGTAATGGTGGTTTATACAGTGACCTCCATTCAGGTTTCACACTCTCTTCTATACCCAATATTTTACGCCAAGGTGTGTCAACTTTTCCATTCAAAACCTTTTTATTGAAAACTTTAACACATCTTATAAAAAGCCTTACCAGTTGCTGTCAAAAAGTCCAAACACAAACATTTTTCATCATCCAGAAAAGGTCCCTTACAACCAAGTAACAAGTAAAAAGAGGGAAACAGTCTTGTAAAATGGGAGCATTTATTATTCCATTAGTGTCCAATAACAGTCTTTTTTCTTCATCATTGACCAGTGACTTCCAACTCATTAGCATCCATTCAACAGTCCGCATAGACTTGATCTTTAAGCAGGAAGCCACTTCTTCTGTATTTTTAAAGTCCACCCCGGCAATGCGAATCAAAAGTTCCAAAGTAAAGATTTGTGAATTCAACAATAGCGCATTAAGTCCACGAAAGGATGAATTGTCCTTCATTAAATCAAAACGAGCTCCATTTATTAAAGGCTCCTCCAAAAGCCAGTGGATAGAAGGTGTCATCTCATTCCTCTGTAAATCGAAAAGATTCCAAACCTTAAAAAGGTTTTCAGAAAACACTGGCAATTTGCTCACATTCAATTTGGGAGGATCCATTAAAAACAAAGATTTATCCAACCCCACTCCTATAACGCTGTGTAAGATGGAGCATGTAACAGCCCGCCATCCATTTTCTAACGACCCATACAGAAATCTTTGTAAGAATTGCAAACGAAATGCTGCTATTCTACTTTTCAATTGTACCAAACCATGGCCACCTTCCTCCTAAGGTAAATACAACACACCCTGTTGGACCCAATGCAAGTTGTCCCAGAAAAAGTTGACCATAATACCCTGAATTTTTACTAGAAGTTGTGAAGGAGGATCCAAACAGGCCAGCCTATGCCAAAGACTGGAGGCTACTAAATTATTCACAATCAATACTCTCCCTTTATATGACATCTTTGGTATTAGCCATTTCCATTTTACCTCATCAACAACCCCTTCCCAATTTTTCTGAAAGAATGCTTCGTCTCCTAAGTACACTCCCAAATACTTAAACCCAACCTGTTCCCCAGTTCAGGCCATCAGGCAATTTTGGTTTCTTTTTTAACCAATTTCTAATTAAAAGCACCTCACTCTTGTTCCAATTAATTTTTGCTGATGATAAAACTTTAAAATCCTCTAGAACTTCCATAAACACATGTACATCATTTTGTCCATCAATTAACACCACCACATCATCAGCATAAGCAGATAAAATTATATTGGTTTTTACAAACAGGTAAATTAAAACCACAAACTTTTTCTCTTAGTTGTTGCAACAAGGGTTCTATAGCAAGTGAATATAACATTCCAGACAGTGAGCAACTTTGTCTTATACCCCTACAGACCTTAAAAGGAGTGCATAAGCCACCGTTTATTTTCAGTACACTTTCAACATCACCATAAAGTACTTTCACTTTATCAATAAAATCCTGACAAATTCCAAAAGCTTCTAAAGTTCTCCACAAATAAGGACGTTCAACCCTCTCAAAAGCCTTTTCTTGATCCAGTGAAACAAGTCCAATATTAATATCGAACAACTTGGAGACATCAAAAATATCCTGCATAAGGGTAATATTATCAAAAATAGACCTACCCGGAACACAATAAGTCTGATCTGAATGCACCACCTGATCTATTACCTTCCTTAACTTATTAGCTAAAGCCTTAGAAAGCAATTTATAATCAGAGCATAGAACCGAAACAGGATGCCAGTTCTTGATTTCTAAAAGATCCCCTTTTTTAGGGAGGAGTGTAATGACAGCTCTACTGCTACTCACCGGCAACCTGCCTGAGGCCAAACTATCATTAAGCACAGACAAAAGATCCTCCCTTATTTCTGTCCAAAAGAATTTATAAAATTCAACTGGAAGTCCGTAAATTCCTGGCACTTTTCCAGAATCCATACTCTTCAGGGCTCTAATCAATTCCCCCATGTTTAAAGCGCCTGAAAGATCTGCATTGCCCCCCTCTGACACTTGACTCAGACCAACAAAAAAAGGACTCTCAGAATCCCACCCTGCTCCCAACTCATTTTTATAAAAATTTTCATAAAAATTACAAGCTCTTTCACGTATTTCTGCATGACTAGTTAAAATATTTCCTGTCTCAGAGTGTAAAGCATGCAAAAAACGTTTTTGTCAATTTTTTTTTCCAAGACTAAAAAAATATTTAGATGGTGCATCCATCTGTTCAAGACTTAAAAAACGAGAACGAATCAGAGCTCCTTGTGTTTTCAAACCCAGCAGGTCTGCTAACTGTGTTTTCCTATTCTAAATCATCTCTGTATAATTTTGACTACTCGCTGCATCAGCTAAGTTCTGCAATTTAATTATCTCTGTCTCCAAGGCTTTCATAGAATTATCTAACTCTTTGGTGACATTGCAAGTGTACTGTTGACAAAACTGTTTTATTTGTACCTTTCCAAAATCCCTGCTTTAAATCTTGAAACTAACCTTTTTTTCTTTTTAAAATCTTCCCAAAATACCTTAAAGATCTCCTTAAAATCCTTATTACACAATAGATTTATATTAAAATGCCAATAGGCACTCTGAGACTTAATTTGATTTAGAAAGAACACACAACCATATGATGGTCAGAAAAACTTACCGGAGAAATAACACAGCTTTTAAAAATACCCAACTGATGTTTAAAACTATAAAAACGATCTAATCTTGCAAGAGACAGAAAACTATCACGAGCATGAGCCCATGTATACTGTCTCTGTCCATCATGAAGATGCCTCCAAATATCACACAGATCATTCCTGTTTATGACCTTAATAAGACGTTCACGAGAAGGCATGTGAGGCTCAATATGATTCCTGTCAATATGACTTTGTGCAATTAAAGTCACCACCTAAAAATAGATATTCTTCAGGATTACAATTTTGTAACGTGGAACCTAGTGTACCTAGGAACAACAATCTTTCCATTGCTGATGTTGGAGCATACAACTTAGAACACATTTTTAAAAAATTGCTCTTATTTTTAAGAGTCTTCCTTTCACAATCTCCTCAACTTCATATGAAACTGGACAAAAACTTTTCGAAAATAAAATTCCAACACCACCGCTAAGTGTGGTGCTGTGACTTAGGACAGAAAACCCATCCCATTCCTGCATCCAGTCAGCAGCATTTTTAACATCACTGTGTGTCTTTTGAATGAAAGCAACATCTATTTTTTTCTGCTTAACTTCAAACAATTCAGTTCTTTTTTTGCCATTTCTTGCACCATTCACATTCAAAGACACAATACACACTTCAGTCATGCTCAAAAATAAAAAACAAAAAGACAGACTGCTTTGAATCATATTCATTGAATTAAACTTTTTCACTGCCATCATTCAAATCCACGTTAAGTTTCCTCACCATTTTCTTTAACTGATACACTTCTTTATATGAAAAACTAAACTCCTCTCTTATTTTTC
Organism: Sinocyclocheilus anophthalmus; assembly: GCA_018155175.1. NCBI lineage: Eukaryota > Metazoa > Chordata > Actinopteri > Cypriniformes > Cyprinidae > Sinocyclocheilus > Sinocyclocheilus anophthalmus. The sequence continues at coordinate 61,324 of JADLZN010007450.1, forward strand.
GTTGACTTAAGGAACAGTTTAATGTCATCTACATCATAATTGCGGATGGAAAACTCACTCTGTGACAGAATAATACTTGAGTCAGATAACTCACTATCACTCTCTGAGTCGATCTGATCAGAGGCATCTTCAAGATCCATTTTCTTCAAATGCCGAAAATCACAAACCTTGTCTGACTTCTTCCTTTTCAATGGCACCTTAAACACGGTTTGTTCTGTACCAGTTTTATTAGGCCCACCAGCAGCCTCCCGAACATCCCCCATATCGGTTTCCACAACTCTTTTATCACTTGACTCACCTTTGTCTCCCTCGTCTTCAACCTCTTTTGTACTTTGGATTTCCTCCTGCACTGAAACCACTGTGTTCTCCGCAGTCCCAGCACTATGAGTGCCATCATGATCGCTCACCTGTGCCACCGCTGACTCCACCTCGGCTGCTTTATCGGCTGGTAGCTCACCACCGTTAGCTGCGCCTTCCGCGCTAGCCGTTCCTTGTTTGCTGGGACAGGCTCGGACCAGATGGCCGACCTTACCGCAGCCGTAGCATTTAATCCTGTCGGTGGTTATAAACACCACATATTCAAAATCATCCACTCGGAAATTCAGCGCAAGGTCTAGGTCAGCGTCATTGTTCACAATCATGTAAACGGAGCATCTGAACGACACCACGTGTTTCAGTAAAGGAGAAATGCCACCAATTGGAATTTTTTTAAACGAGGAGACCACTTTTCCATGGCGAGACAATGCTTGCATTAATACATCACTAATAAACGGCGGTACGTTCGAGAGAGTGACTCTTTTTGATGATAATGAAAGTGGTAAAACGGGGGTAAGAACGCCATCAAGTATAATTCCTCTCTGAACTAACTCATTAGCCTTTTCTATTGTACTTAAAAAGACTCTCTCCCAGTTCTCTCACCCAGAGTCTCCACACTGAGGCTTAAAATGTGGCCAAGTTTTTCTAGTCCCCAAGGATCAAAGGATGCAAATTGAGATATGCATATCAATTATTTGCCCATCACTACCAAAAACACATGTGAGCTTACACTGCTTTTTACAATGGAGAGGGAGGACACAGGGCTCGAAATTTACTTTTTTACCCTCCAAAAATTAATGAGCACCACAACTACAAATTATATATTACCATATTTCATCTTTACATTCTTAACTTTAATGCAGATATTAGATTGGTTAATATTAACTGTCAATCACTCAGTCACTGCTTTCCGCTGTCAAGTGACAGGGAGCTAACTATTGCGGGAAATGCAAAGGGCAAAAGAAGAGAGAAAATGAAAAGAACATTGACAGATTTCTTTCGTAAACCACCTACGTTAATCAGAGTTTGGTTAAACACACAGAGAGAGAGAGAGAGCTCCTCTTTGGCGAGGGTTAGGATGGTGTATGCTGTGTTAAATTTTACATTCAGCTCTGCCAATAGCCCGGAACAGGTTAGGGGTGGCTAGGGGTGTGCGATATTGACAAAAAATTATATCTCCATTTTCTAGGATTTTATCGATAACGATAATTAGACAATATTTAACGTTTTATGAGTGTGTTATTGTGCTGATCATGTATTATTTTGCTGGTAGTCTTAAAGAGCAGGTCATATGGTATTTTAAAGTGTCCTAATATATATAGTCCACTACAACAGGTTTAAAAGGTCAGAAAACATTGTAATTTTCTCAGAATATACATTTAATATTAGAGTCACTTGCCAATGAATTCTAAACGATTCGTTCCAAGCAAGTTCGGAGGAAACTCCTCCCTTCCATAAGCCTACTCTGCTTTGATTGGTCAGCTGGCCAAGCCTGTTGTGATTGCCACAGAGAGGAGTCCTTGAGCAAGTTAGCGAGCACTCCCATTGACAAAGCACCTTTGCATAAAACAATAATATAGTGCTCCAATTCATTCTTATAATAAATTACATAAAATAAAATAAAAAACACTTATGCAAGCGAATCGTGCCCACAGCTAAAGTTTGCAAAACTGTGAATACTTAAAACAAGTTCACATCAGTTCGCAGCAGTGATAGAAATGAATCTTTTCCAATAAGTTTAAACAGATTTTTTACTTTTATGGGCATTCTTACCTTTATAAAACCACTTTTTCTAAAAGTGTACATCATCTTTAGAGTCAAATTCTTACATTTAATCAGTCAATTATAATAAGACATTTGGGCTGTTATCAAGCAAATGAAATCAGTATCAACAAAATTCATCTTTGCAATGCAGAGGAAACACAGAAGCTGCATTAGAAGGGGCATTTAGATGCATTTACACCCTGCTTAATGCAGGACATGAATGCATTTAACCTGCAGTTACACATGCATATATAATGTTTTAATACTGTAAACATAAAACATTGAATACTGATATTTGAAATTATAAAAAAAAAATTTAAAAGATACTAAATTAGGGTTGGGTATCGTTTGGGTTTTTTACGATACTGGTGCCAATCGATACTTTTAAAACGGTACAGGTGCCTGAAACCGATACGTAAAAAAAAAAAAAAGAGCCACAATTTTTTTTTTTTAAACGCTAACGGATAACACTAAAGAACATTAAAAATAAATATACATAACATTCACATTCTCCTCAGATGCTCTCATTACCAGAGATGTGCTTTCCTTACTCTAAGTCTAATTCATTTATTTCACAATCTGGGTCATCATTATTGAATACAAAACAATATTTAATACAAAACCACACATATTGTTTCTACTGTATCTCTGTCAATCACTCTGATTTTTAGTTAAAATGACGGGTGAATTGACTAGTGCTGCTGTCCGCTTTAATCAGTTCTGTTAAATAGGGCTGCACGATAAATCGCATGCGATATTTAACGCGCATCTGGTCAGTAAAGCCATTCTGTAATCAGCAGCAAATCTCCATCTCCGGTTGTTCTACTGACAAAAGCTGCGCAAACCCACGATTTCATATTTTGAGCATGTTTGCGCCGTTGTCAGTGAACAATGGCTCTGTGTATTAAATGCTGCTCCATGTGAAAGCCCGCAAGTGATGGAGATTTACCGCTGATTACCGACCGGCTTATGACAAGATGCGTGTTAACTATCGCATGGTACGTTAATAGGCTTGTCGTGATAGACGGTGCTGACGGTGATACCGGTGTTAAGCCGCAACACCGGTTACGTCACTTGCCCACCGCGTCACCGACCCCCACCGTCGTTTTGATTTTTATAGTAATAAAAATCTTTTAGTTCAAACTGAACGCGGCTGCTCAATGCAGTTGAACGACAGTTGCATCTCAGATCAGATTTCATTTCTCCAGTGAGGAGAGCGAGTCGAGCTGACTGACAAGAAGAGTGGGGTGAGATAGACAAGACGATCGCGGATGATTTAGTTTCGTTACGAAATGGAAAAGCGCCTGTTTGGCAATATTTTGGATTTTAAAAAACCTGTTGACTTTTGCCGTTTATCTAAAGTGATTTTGGAAGTTTTTTTAAACATTCGTTTCTTATTTAATTGGTTCCACATTGTTTGCTGATTTTTACTTTATTTAAACTTTGTGTCATTTATAAAAAAAATTTTTTACATCAAGGTGTATGCCGTGCCTCCAAGCTTTCTTACTCGTTTTGTTAATAAACGTTATACATTTCTTATTTATTTGGTTATATATTATACATGTTTACTTGTTTCCAGTTTTGTACATTTAAACTTTATGCGAGTTATTTGTTATTTTATATTAGGCATAGCCTGCCCTATAGCATGGTGTATTTTTATTTGTTTTGTTAATAAATGTTCTGCTTTATATATAGGCTAAAGTGAGTTTGACGTTGTATTTTGTTGTTGCATTCAAGCAATTGACGCCGAACTGCCGCTAATTCGAAAGTGAAAGTAAAATGCGCACGGCGCTTTTAAGCTATTTAAAAAAAGAGGAGGAAACGAGGGAAAATTCAAATGAACTAAACGAACAATTGTTTTACTCCGAATTGCCACTATTTGAAAGTGAAAGTAAAATGTGCACGCCGCTTTTACAAGCCATTTAAAAGGGAAGGAAAGCAAGGAAAAGAGGGAACACCCCTGCCCCCGCGGTGAGACCGGTATTACCGGTGTTGTTACACGTCAATTAACCGGTGGGAAAATTTCCTCAACGTCACAACCCTATACTGTAAATAACTGTATGGTATGCCACATGCACTGTAATGTGTTTTATATTAAATATTAAATTTTCAAATAAAAAATAGTAACATGAACGTTTTATAAAGTATGTGTTCATATGTGCATAATTTTCGCTGGAGGAAACAGCTGTGGCGTGATGAGGGGTGAACGCTGCGAAAACTTTACAGTAACGTTAGATGGGAAACCGATTGCTCCCTCGTGACCTTTTGTAAACTGTATTTATGACAAAGAACTGCACAGATATAGATATTATAACAATCTATCGATAAACACACACCTTGTCCTCTGTTTCTGTTGGAGTCCGCTCGCGCTGCGCCGCCACGGTCTGTGGTTGAGAGCGAGCGTGAAAGACGGGGAGGAGGACCAAGGTCTGACGCTGGTTTTCATATGAAATTTAAAGGGGGACGGACTTGAGGCAATCCGAATTGGGTACAGTTTGAAGTAATCGCTATAGCCCCGCGCTAAAAATGGGCCTAGCGACACCCAGCTTTTACATCTATTTCGGAGAACCAGGACAAAGATTAATCGTCACTCAGGCATTTAAGTGGCACCGAAATGCGGCATCCGAAATCGGCGTTCTGATTCGGTTCTAGTACATTAACGGTACATGGGTACCGTGAAAAATGGCACTGGGTTTCGGTGATCAACTCTATTTAAATGTGAAATAAAAACCGCCAGTAGTGGAGAGTCACTGTTAATAAGTGAGTCACCTGCGATCTGAACAGAATCATTTAAATGGTTGATTCATTCAGGAGAATCATTTAACGGGTGGAATTCATTCAGGAACGAAACGCAGTTCATGTTGAGCAGAGATGCGAAACAGCGTCTGTGGCTTGGTTGGAATTATTTTGTTGTCGAAGAAAAGGCAAAAACTATGGAAATATGGTGTTCTAAAACGTAGTCTCTTAAGATTAACTTCTTGATTTTGAACTGTTGTATAAAATTAATATACAGTTGTAATCATGTGAGTTTGTGGCGGAAAAAAACGGCACTCTTTCATGTGATATTAACTATATGAAATGATATAAAAGCCCCCATATCTTGAATTTTGTGATGCATTTTAATAGACAATCATGCCGTTAAAGAACGCACTCTAAATGCGCACGCGCACTAGTCTAACCAACTAGACTTCATCACATATGCATGCAGTCTCTGTAGGTGTTTTGTTGGTTTTTGCAATATATTCAATGTCAAATCGCACATCGTTAAAACAAATACGATATAGTATAGGGTTAGATCTCTGACACAATTTTACTCGCGAAATATCATATTTTGAGCGCACAAAAGTGCATTGTGCATGCGCGCGATCTGAGTTTTGGGGAGAAAATGTTCGTTTTGCAAAGAAAAAAGTATTGAGCACACTAAAATCAAATTTACACTTAAAATAAGTTTTTGGATGTGTGCAGACCTTCTCTTTTGCGCGTGCAAAGTTTCACTAGCTTGCTCCCTTGATGCCCGCCCTCAGTGCACTGCTCTCTAAATGCCAACGGCTCGCTTACTCAACACTAGAGGTTTACCGATTCACAGGTTTTTGCGAATTAATAGGCAACCGATTAGTGATGGCGGGGAAACTATCGATTACGCTAAATCAATGCCGAGAATAATTTTCCGGGTTGCGTCCGTTGCTGGAGTGGCCGAGAAGGTCCGTTGTCATTATACAGTACGAGAGTGGCCTCTAGAGGCGGAAATCACTGACAGCATGTGTTGTTTGTTTTGACACGTGACACTGCGCGCTCTGAGCGGGAATCTTCAAACTCAAAAGAAAATCCTGCCGTGCCAAAGAGCGCCATTCACATAGTTTTCCATTAGATTACATTATATTTGTCCCAAATCATTAATGTACTTAATGACTTCACCCTAGGCTATAAATAATGTATTGTGTTCTTTCTGTGGTTCTAATACAGTCTTTATGCTTCATATAGAGAGCTGTAATACAGATCGCACTTTCCCTTTGCTCTGTTTTTTTTTTAAACACCGCACTTCAAACTCCTTTATGCCACATTGTTCATTCTTGAATAAAACTAATGTCTGTTTGGTGATTAAATAAATAGTCTTAGACCGCTGCTTGAATTGAACGTGACGCGTCTGGTGTGTGACTTCTCCGAGAACGCATCGCAGGGCTCTACAGTGCGACCATTTCAGTTGCATTTGCGACTGAAAACTACTGCGTGCGACTATAAAAATTTTTTTAGGAGCACCAGTGCGACTGACCAGATCATCATCATACTTGTGATTGTGATCGCTGAGGGATCTTCAAAGGTTTCTACGTGGTTTTTGCAGTGTTGGAGTAAGTATCACAGACATACATGAATCTTTCATAAGCAAGGTAGACGCGGTGTAAATAAGAGAGTCATTGTGCAGTGTAGAGAGCTTCGTTGATTATAAACGTGAGCTCGAGATGAACTGAGACGAGTGACAGCTTTTAATGATTTTTAAGGGAGTTTGTAAATGTGATACTGATTTAATAAAACAGTTAAATAGACAAGAAGTTATTATTAAGTGACTTACATTGTCTGACTATAACACTATTGTCTGATTTTGCTCTATTTCGTCGTCAAAAATAGCTTCAAACAAAGTCACAGCTCAGCCGCTGCGCATCTCCATTCAAACACAGCTGTGTTTAGTTTATGAATGAACTGCGTTTTTAAACGAATCTAGTAAGTCAGTGATCATGATACCCATTCATAATACTGTCATTGATTCATCCTGAGATGAAAAGCAGCAGTTCGAAGAATCAATGAATGAATGATTCAGTGACAAAAGCCGTGACTTGTCGCCACAACCTGCTGGCGGATTTAGTTTCATTTTTAAAAGTATCTTTTCAGTTCTTTAAATCACTTAATATTTCTATATTCAAAATTTTACATTTAAAACATTAATATCATCATGAATTTATGGATTTAATTGCACTCATGCCACCTCTGATCCTCATTAAATTTCTGAAAATGTACCTTACAAGCCACTTTTGTGTTCTTCTGTACTACCTCTGTACAAATTTATTTTAATACTGATTTCATTTGATTTGTAACTTATTCTTCTTATTCTACTTGTTCTTATTATATGGTTTTATCTAGAATTTTTAAAAAGCTTATAATTTTTTTTTTTTTTTATTTGACAAAAGATTACATACTTTTAATAAAAGTTAGAAAAATGCCATTACAAAGGTAAAAACAAAATTGTACTGTAAATCACTTTAAGGAGTCAAATATCACCTAGTAATGGGAAGGCTATTTTTTTTAAATCAAATTTTGGTGCTCCTAAATTTTTGACTGTGCTCCTAATTTTTTTAAGTTCGCATGACTGTTGAATTAAATGGTAATTACTTTACAGTAAAGAGTCCTTTTGGAAGATTAATGAAAGCTGTAAAAGTATTGTTCCTAGTGTGTTCATTTCAACATTTACTATTACTAATAGGCTATATTTTTACATTTTAAAGTTTCTTTTTTTAACATTAGTAAACTAGGAAATAGCTTTAATGATCAATATAATAATTAATATTAATATGTTTATTCATTTACAAAGTATGTGTCAGTACTGCTACTGCTTTTTTAAAAATAGAAAAAGTGCTGTTTTAGTTTTCGTTTACCATTTTAAAAACTATCAGTTGATTAATCAGTATCGGCCAGTGTGGTCCAAACTAGCTATCGGTATCGGCAGAATCCACTATCGGTCAACCTCTAGGTCAACAGAACCCACAGCGTTAAAATATGCCATTAATTCCAGCCATCAAGAGATGAGGCTGTAAATTCTGATTGGCTGCCTTGATAACCAATCACAACATGATTGGCTGGAATTATGGCATATTGTAACGCTGGGTTGTATTGAGCAAGCCAGCCGTCGGAATTTAGAGAGCACTGAGGGCGGGCATCAAGGGAGCAAGCTAAATTGATATTCAAAATTAATTTTCATGCACTTAAATCTTTATTCTTTGCGACGGACAAACATTTTCTCCAACAAAAAACTCAGTTTGAGTGATTGATGACTGGCATGTCACCAGATTCTAATTAGTTGAGATAGTGAATTGGTGGGTTTTTGTTAAAGGTGAACCAAAATCATCACAATTAAAAAAAACAAATACTTAAACTACTTCAGTCTGTGTGCATTGAATTTATTTAATACACGAGTTCCACAATTTGAGTTGAATTACTGAAATAAATTAACTTTTCCACGACATTCTAATTTACTGAGATGCACCTATATATTTTGAAAGCACTGAATCATTGCATTGAATCATTGAAAGCATTGCTATAGAAATCGCGATTCATTCGATTCTTAGCATTTTAAATCGATTACAGTCCAAAATCGTTGAATAACGATTCAAAAATCCATGTTTTAAGATCGATGCATATGCATCGTCAGGGTTTGTAATCAATGCATCGAGAAAACAAGTGAATCGTTACACCCCTACTTTAAAGTGAATGCAGTGCATAGAGCACATTGCATTTTCATAGCGGAGCCACAAAGTCTTTCAACCATTCTCTCCAAAAACCGATCTTTTCGGCTGGTGGATCAACATTCACCACATGATCGCTATCACCAGCACCATTATTTGTAACTTCAGGTGGTTTACAAAAGAAAACGGTCAGTGTTTCCTTTACAGTAATTTTCTCTCTTCTTCAGCCCTTTTGCATTTCCCACGGTAGTTAGCTAGCTGTCACCTGACAGTGGAAAGCAGTGACTGAGTGGACTGACAGCTAATACTAACCAATCTAAAATCTGCATTTAATTTAAGAATGTAAAGATGAAGTTATGTAACCCTTGATAGAACGGCAGGCAGGTCACCGTATCAGCACACAGAAGGCACATAACTGTGAATGTTTTTAGAGAAATAAAAACAGGTCGCACTACAACAATTATATGCACTCGCACAAATGCTCCCAAATATATTTTAAGGTTGCACAGACTAAATTATGGGAGCATATGCGACCAAAATGGTCGCAATTTCGAGCCTTGGGACACACCTGAGAACTGAGACAGATGGAGGAAGCAGCAGAGGCGGCAGCAACAGCACAACCACAAGCCTCGATACCGAGGGCTCTTGAGACATGTGCCCTGTCCAAATACCCACACTTGCGGACTTGGCCACTTGAGAGCATGTGCACGCGACAGGAAGCAAGTGCACAAGACTGTCTCAGGTCTTAAAACGCCAAAGTGCAGTGCCCTTAACGCACCATAAATCCACACTCCACGCTCCAGAGTGGTATTCGAGGCTTAGTGTATCCCATCATGCATCATGTTCTGGAAATAAATTGAGATCTCGAGAGGTCACAGAAACCTTTCCTATGCAAGTTAAATAATAATTAGATATTATAATTTGGTAGTAAAACAAAGTGTTGCACATTTTATTGGTGCAAAGATTAGTAGATTTATTTTACATTTGCATCACTTATTTAGAAGCACCACAAATTAAATCATGTCATTTGTTATAGGGACTACTGAACAGACATTTAAGATTATTTTAAAATGTAAAGTATTGAAAGAAAATAAAGCTCTGTAAATGCTTGCATTTTTGCAACACTATAAGTATGTCCCATCAAGTAATAAAAAGTTCTACAACCACTTGTGGTCTTCATGCTCACTTGAACATTTGTGCCAAACACAGGCAAAAATGTCATATCGTAGTGTATGAATCACCAAAGACAACAGTTTCCCCTAAAAATCTTCTTTACTGTTCTACTGAAGAAGAAAAAAAAACACCTACTTTTTGGATGGCCTGGGGGTGAGTAAATTAACAGCAAATTTTAATTCACGAGTTCGCACTTACCAATAATCCGATCGAGCGAACGGTATGCAAATTTGGCGTGCTGTCTGAAGGGAGAGCTTCGAGCTTGGAATTTAACCCGAACCCAAAGAACTAAATATATGAATGAATGAATTATATGAATGTACCTCTGAAGGTTCTGACGGTCTTCAGAAACGATTCGATGGCATTTTGTTTTCATCTTCGCTCCGTGTAATACCTAAAGGAAGCGTTCTTAATCGCAGTACTGCTTTGTCCACGGAGGTTACGGGAAACGGCTCTAATTCAGCTTTTCCATAAGCGCCACCTGCTGTCAGAGAGTGGATTTACAGAGACTTATATTTACATTCAGCCTGTGTGCGGTTTCTGTCTGGACAAAAATGGACCGAATTTGCATGCCCTACTGTAAATTCTAACCGGTTGATGAAAAACAAGTGGATTCTACCCATTTAAACAATTCAGATAAGTTATCTAGAATTATTTATGGAGCAGATAAAATGCATATAATCATTTATTAATCAATTTTCATTTTGACTTAACTCTTTTCTTTATTTAAAGGCTGAAATATGAGGTTTACCTTTTTATGAAACTTTTTCAAAGCTTTATTTGAAAATTTACATTAGATATTTCAACATGCTCTTAAACTGTTGTCAGTCAAGTGGTCATTTAAAATCCGAACATCATTGGTAATGTTATCATTTTAGTGATTATTCAAACAAAAAGTCATTTTATTTGTTTTGTGCTGATTTTTAAATATAAAACTTGGTGAAGTGATTTATGTGTCTGTACTTTTTGCAGCACATTTGAACAATACCGTGATAATACTGATAACCGTGATCATTTTGGTCACTATAATCGTGATAAGAAATTTTCATACCGTTACATCCCTACTTTGCTTAATTAGTTGATTATCTGAACAATCTCCTCACGAATTGTGTTAATAAAACATCATTTTTGGGGTGAACGATCACTTTAATTAGAGGTTGATATTTAAGATTTTTCATTATTGGCTTCAGACAAGTCCCAGTGCACAAAGACTGACCAGACTACTGACTGCACTGTTGGTTACAGTGTTTACCTCCTTTTATACAGTTTTAACATTCTTTTTATTTGTAATTATTACAGAATCACAAAGTTCTAAAAAAAAATCTAAATGAATGTTTATTTTACAGATTTATTTTTTGTAAAGTAAATTTTTTTCATATTATAGGAATATAGGCCTATTTCATTTCAGCTATGAATGCGTTTTTACCGTCTTTAAATTAAATAGTGTGATATCATATATATTGTTTTATATACACCCTGCTCTCCAAGATATCTGCATTGGCCATCAAAAATAATTTCAGTGTAAGACTAAGGCCCAATCCCAATTCTACCCATTACCCCTACCCCTCTGTTTCGCACGTTCACGTGAAGGGGTAGGGGTGTCTCGATTCTCTTTTGGTTGGAGGGGTAGGGGGAGGGGAAGGGCTAGATAGCCCTTCAAACGAAGATTTTTCGGGACTACACTTCAAACGAAGGGGTATTAATTATCTCAGCATAAACCGGCTTCAGGGCAACATGGTTGCCCGAGCGAACAAAAAGACGCATAAATGTAAGCATTTTTGGCTTTAATAAAGATTTTAACGAAAAGTAATAATTTGTTTTATGTTACATTCAATCATGAGTTCATATTTACGGTCATGTTACTCAAAGAAATGTTTGCAAAAAATCACTAATATTTGCTAACTAACATCATATCATTATAGACTGCACGATAGTGCCACAACATATTTTTATGTCTGATCAGGGCGATAACCACCGTAGACATTGAGGGGGGCTAGTCCCCCCAATAATTAGAAATCGCTAAACCCTTTTCTCAAATATTGCCAATTCGAGAGAGAGAAAGAGAGATGAATGTTGCATGTATGCGCGTCTGTGCGTTTCTATTTTTAGAGTGAGTTTACTTAAAAAATAAAAATAAAAAAAAACAGCGATTTTATCCTCTCATTGCTGGAAAATATAATGTATCGATTCAGTATTTAAACTGTTATTAATAAAAGTCGTGGGGCAGCGTGCAAGTTTCTGTGCTCTGATGTCGTGAGCTGCCGCATCTCCGATGTGGGTGTGTGTCAGTAAGCAGCGCATTAAGCCCCGTTCACACCAAGAACGATAACTATAAAGATAACGATATTAGCATCCACACCAGCGAACGATATCGTCAGTTTATTCTAAGCGCACATGCGTCTGCCGCTTTAAATTCTTGCGCTCGTTACAGCAGGATTGATTCTGATTGGCTCTCAGTGTTTTATCGTTCATCAGCTGGGGAAAAATCGTTTTGAAAGTGATCACAACGATATCGTTCCTCTGTATCGTTATCGTTGTGGTGTGAACTATGCTATTCTTTAATATTGAGAACGATTTTTTATAACTATATCTTTATCGTTATCTTTATAAAATAGAATTGGGCCTAATATTACACATTTGACCTCAACCCACAATTTTGCTTTTTCTTAAAAGAAAAGTATGGTGGCAAAGCTGAGCTTAACCTACACTGAACCAGAACTATTCCTTTAAACAATTAACAGTTTTCCTTTAAAGGCTTTTTTTTTTTTTTATCCAAGTCGTCACAAATTCGTCCGATTAAGCGGACATCCGCCCAATCTGGCACCCCCGCAGTTGCGTTATGTAGTGAGTCAACACTGGATGGAAATACAGGGAAACTGTACTAGGACATAAAAACACATGGATGGAAATGACATTATTATGGTATGCAAGCGATCGATATGTTGTCATTTAATAATGTATAGATTACTGCAATGATAAAGACGCGTTTTCTTTAGGCTATTGCCACACCGTGGTGGTGGAGCTTGTGTTGCAGTTTTTGGGACGTTTCTTTACGTTTGATAAATTACGGTTTTTACACTGTATCAAAACAGAAAATATTGAAACAGAAAACGTAAACTCTAAAAGAGTTATACACGACCTTTGCTGCTGCAAGCACACAAACAAATGTGTCAAAGGTGACATTTCATCATCAGCATTAACCCGTGAGCTGCACTTAAGGTTATTCATTATTACAGGTATTTCTACGACAATCTGATAGCTAGATCATCTCTCTTCAATCTGCATTTCGTATTATTAATCGTAATTTTCTAAAGGTAAGATTTCAGATGTTTGCAGAAAAGTACAGTTCGCAGTTTTAAACGCTTCCGGCTGGGTCTCACAAACACCACCGAGCACAACTTTAGCTCGTGTGCTAAATTGTTGGTTTCATTCAGATTTTTTTTCTGTGGTAACATGTTGTGAAGTGGAGATATTGCTGCGACTTACATCTTTTTCGTTGTCTTTCCAGACATTTCTGACCCGACGCTGTTTGGATCAGTCTAATATCTGAAACAAGAAACACCTGGGGTCTAATTTTATCGGACTATATCATGTTGGCACCTGTTAGGTAACGTTACAGACATTTTTTTCCACACATGTCCCTTACAAAAAGTTAACAAAGACTATAGTTTTATTAAAAGTAAAAAAAAAAATGTTTTATTATTTACAAAGACAAACACCAGGTTAGCGCATAATTAATATCGTATAGCATTGCGGCGTGAAGAAAATAAGCCTACCAGGTTGTAGTTAATTTCACAAACGCTTATCGTATCATCGTTTATCGGCCCTCAAAATGTTAATCATTTACTCACCTTACCATTGTCCCAAAGCCCATTTTTGTCTTTCTTGGAAAATTCTGAATGTCAATGTTGACTGAATGTTTATAACTTACTTCAAAAAAGGACGGGGAGCACCACAGAAACATCATAAATGTGGTCGACATGACTCTTGCCTTGTTTTCCAAGTCGTCGGAAGCCACATAACAGTTGTTTGAAGAACAACTCCAAATTCTCGAAATAAATGTCGTTATTGACTGAAAATTCCAACATCCAGCTTAACTCTTTGTGGCGCTCTTCTGAGGGATACAGCGATCATAACCGTTTGTGAATGAACTGATTTGAATAATTCGGTCAAATTGGTTCATCCTTTGGTTAAATTACCAATAAATACTAACCAAAACCAGTGTTGGGGAAAGTTACTTTTAAAGTAATGCGTTACAATATTGCTTTACTCCATAAAAAAGTAACTAATTACGTTACTTAGTTACTTTTTATGGAAAGTAATGCGTTACGTTACTTTTGCGCTACTTTTTAAGTCTGGACAGGGCTTGTTTGTTTGTTTTTAAAATAAAAAAGTTCTATTTTTGGAAAATATAAAAGCCTTTTCACACCAAAGGTGAAATGAATAAGCCTCAGGCTGAAGGGAAAGTACATTTACGTCCGTACAGTAGAATGCAGAAGAAGACATTTCAACATACTTCAGCAATAAAAAAAGACAAATGTTCGTCTAGAGTAATTTGTGCTTATTAGTGGTTTTAAACCGGATCAAGAAGGTCAGAAGCAAAACATTGGTTAATTAGAATGGATTAATTACAATAAAAGCATATTTGTGTTGTTAACATTTAATTATTGGGCTTGGTCTATTCTGAGTTGCATTATTTAGAACTACAGTAACATCTGATTTCTCTCAACATGGGGACAGGAGAGCTGTCAATCAATAAATTGGAAAAAAAAGTAACTTGTGTTACTTATTTGAAAAAGTAACTCAGATATCTTCTTGTAAATTAAAAAAGTAATGCGTTACTTTACTAGTTACTTGAAAAAAGTAATCTGATTACGTAACTCGCGTTACTTGTAATGCGTTACCCCCAACACAGACCAAAACTGCTGCCACTACTGTTTTTGTATTATATCTCAAACTACTAATTGCTTACACAACTTGCTGTTTAATAGAATACAAGCCAGGTTATATAGTTTTCAATCTTATTTAATTTGTATAGGACTGTGAGCACTGAGAGGGGGACTTGTCCTCTGCTGACTGTTCAGCCCAATCGAGCACTGGTGGACGAGAAATTTCAGATTGTCATAATGAATTTACTGCCTAATCAAAAGGTGACGCTACACTCTCTACATCAATCAGAGGACAAGGACTTCTGGGAGGCATTTGGACACTACATCAGTGATGAATACGGGACAGTGACAGGTGCACAGTCAGTCTAATGCATGACCCTTAGAGTTATTAAAGTTATTACAGTAATATAGTACCTGCCAAAAACATACAATACCATTCAAAAGTTCAGTAAGATTTTTTAAATGTTTTTGAAAGAAGTCTCTTATGCTTACAGAGAATGCAAAAATTGAGTTGTAACGAGTAATAGTATTACATTTTATTACAATTTAAAATAACTGTTTACTATTTTAAAATATTTTAAAATGTCAAAGTTTTCAGTGTCACATGTTCCTAATATGCTAATATGCTCAAGTAACATTTGTCAATATTGAAAACATTTGTGCTGCTCAAATTGTTGTGGAAACCATGATACATTTCAGGATTCTTGGAAGAATAGAAAGTTCAAAAGAGCAGCTTTTATTTGAAATGGAAATTTTTGTAATAGTATAAAAGTCTTTATTGTCATCTTGGATCCATTTAGTTAATCCCTACCGAATAAAATCCTCCTGAAGGTGGTGTATAGGCTACAAATATGGTTAATTCCATAGCATAATTATGTTTACTGTAGGGAGATAATGATAAAAAATCCCCAGCCTGGCTAGATCGTAATCCAGTTTATCAACTACCTAAACTACCTTGAATGATGATGAATAACCTGCTTCAACCAACATATACAATTATTTGATCCTTTTGAAATTTAGTGGCCAAAGATGAAAGTTTGGGAGGCACCTATGAAGGCACAGAGCAGATGGGGTTGCTATGGAGCATGAGGCCCATACCGGGAAGTCGACCTGGACTCAGGTAACTTAGGCTGGCAAAATCATGTTTTTTTTGTTTTTTTTTAATGCTGTCTGTCTCACAAAGTTTAAATTCCCTTTTTTTGCCAAATGAATACTAAATGTGAGATGTACTGTAAGTCTTGGAAAAGTTATCCATTTCTTCAGCATTTTCCTCCACTAATCTTTGATTCCTGTCTCTTTTATTCAAGGCTGCGTAAGACGAATATACTCACACCAATGGTAATTCACATCTCAGTATATGGTGGGCATCTATCTCAAGGATTCAGCCAGCAAACACCCCTGGCAACCAGTACCATAGAGCGCTGGTATGTTGCGCCAGGCGTGCAGAGGGTGAACATCAGGGAGAATGGAGTACGAGGAACTTTATTTCTTCCTCCAGGTAAACACAACCACACAATGGTGTAATGCTATATTAAAATACAATTCATATGTATACAGTGACTTAAATAAGCCTCATGCTAAGATGACAAGGTTGATTCATTTCTGAATTTTATTTTGTTTCGTTTTTTTAATGGCAGGATGACAGAACTGTTGATATCATAATGAAACAGCCTTAAAAAGTTCTTTTAAAATATTACTTGAAGTAGTTTGACATAATCTTTTATTGTTATTGCTTAGCATTTGAAATAACGTTTCAGCATTTGAAAGAGTTTTGTCTGCCAATTCAAGATTATGTTGTGGAACTAAACTTGTTTAAAAATAAATGTAGAAACCCTCATAACATGTATGTCAAGGTCACTATACCTTTTAAAATATATGAGATAATTTAACAATTTTATGACAAGGCAATGTTAGTTCAGGTTGTAAAATGTCAAAATTGTTTGAGTTAATAATCCAAGATACTTACAAATACCTTCATATTGAAAAATATGTATAATTTGTTTTTGTTTTTTTAAATAATGATTAATGTGAATACTCCGATGTATTCAAGGAGTATGAAAAAATATCTATTACATTTGATATCTGTTATACCAGTTGCTTGACACATGGCATTTTTCAATAGTTGGCATGAAATGATTTTTTTTAATTTAAAAATAAAACTTTATATTTATTTATATATAAATGTATTTATCTATATATACTTCTCTCTGGTGATGCATGCCAAACTTCTCCAGTCATTTAGTCTGCTTAAACCCTGCAATACAATATTGACTGCAAGCTATTTTTGTTAATCCGTTTTACTTGTCACAATACAAAAGAAAAGATCTTTAAATTTACATTAAAGCAGCTTTAAATGAAGACTTCTTGAAAAGTTTTCAAAACCACTTGGCACATTTGGCTGTGATTACTGCGGGTTAATATTGAGTATATACAGACAATTTTTTTGGAGACTTTTAGGTCCTGTAAATTGATTGTAAATAGCTTGCCATGTGTTTTTTTTAGGTCCTGGGCCGTACCCAGGAGTGCTGGACCTATGGGGAGGAGGTGGTGGTTTGGTTGAGTATCGTTCTGCCCTGCTTGCATCTCATGGCTTTGCATCCATGGCACTTGAGTACCTCGCTCCAGAAGAGCTGAGAACAGCTGATGTTGATGTGTCATACTTTGAGGTAATGTAATTCAAAACTTTTGACAGTCTCCTAAAGTGTAGCAACTCTGACATGATATCCTTGATGATCTGCAACTGTTACCGACCTGTCATTACCCATGCATTTTCTTGCACTTTCTTGCACAGGCCTTTCTGTTTACTTCATATGTGTGCGTGTGCATATACATTGTTCCTGTAGAAAGCATACCAGATCCTGCAGAATCATCCAAAGGTACAGAGGGACCGTATGGCAATGCTTGGGCTGTCTTTTGGAAGTGCCGTCACACTCAGTATGGCAGCCTTCTCCAAAGTCATCAAGGTTTGCTTGACCTACACACATGTACAGTTATCTACATTTAAATGCAGCTTTTTAGTTTGTAATGTCATATTACTGTTTTGTAGCCCCAGTGCTGTGTGTGTATCAGTGGAAGTCATGTGTTTCCTGTTGATAAATCCCTCTTTGAAGTATTTGAGGAAATGAAAAAGTGAGTGAACATTAAACATTATTAACAGGTTTACAACCTGATTGAGCCTTATCTAAAGCTATAGTAATTCATATTGCTTGATAGTGCCAGAACCGTATTATAAAACATAAAACTTTTGGAGTTTAGAGAATGTTTAAAGAAAATGTGACCTTATTTGTCCTTTTTATTTGAAATAATCATATTAGTTTAGTTATCCAGCGCATTTGAGGGAAATTTACCCGCACATTTAATTGCTCGATTATTTAAATGAGTAGATTTGAGTAGTTTTATCTACCCAGATA
This sequence comes from Sinocyclocheilus anophthalmus, assembly GCA_018155175.1. NCBI lineage: Eukaryota > Metazoa > Chordata > Actinopteri > Cypriniformes > Cyprinidae > Sinocyclocheilus > Sinocyclocheilus anophthalmus. Next base: position 79,327 of record JADLZN010007450.1, read on the forward strand.
TAAAATAACAGTCAATCAATTATCCATATGAGACATTTACAGTAAAAAGACTGATCCTAATGATAAACAATAACAAGTAATGCTTTTGCAGGTGTATAGATAGGGTACGCGTGAATGAGGAGAACCAGGTAATACACAGAGACATTATCTTGCCAATTCCCTCAGACCCAGCTCTCAAAGTGGATGTGAGTACAATTTACAGAGTATATAGATTTGTTCATGCATAATCTTTTTCTTTGTCTGTTGTTGTTGTTGTTTTTAATGTTAGATCTGTTTTTTCACATACACAAAGGTTGGGAGAATAAAGTGTCCTCTTCTGTTGGTGAACGCTGGTGATGATCAGAACTGGGCTTCTGTTGAATCTGCTGAAGATGTGAGTCACATATATTTCAGTTTGGCTAAACTGAACATGTTACGAAACATTTATGATTTCATAAGGTACCTGGAAAGGACAGGCCTTGTAAGACAATAGACAATAAGACCAACTTAAAGGAATAGTTACCAAAAATGAAAATTCTTTTATCAATTCATTTTTTTTTCTATGTTTTTTTCCTTTGTATCAGTGTTATTGATTACTAGATTTCAAAAAACGTACACTTAAATGTAAATTATAAATGTTGCCTTGACTAAAACTGAGCTGAAATAGTTGAAGCACTAAAACTAATAAAAATTATTTAAAAAAAATAAAACTTACCGAAACGAACTAAAATAAAAACTGATCATATAAAAATAAAACTGTAATAGGTATTCTGAAGAATGTTAGTAACAGTAACAAAGAGTTTTGGTTACCATTGACTTCCAGTGAATGGACAAAAAATTAAAAGACTGAGACAATTCTCAAAATATCTCAAAATGTGACCGTGGGACACATCTGCTGGTGATTACAGGTGCATCTCAATAAATTAGAGTTCTCTCGGTTAGTTGTGCATCTTTTTCTTCCACACTTTTTCCTTCCACTCAACTTTCTGTTAACATGCTTGGATACAGCACTCTGTGAACAGCAAGCTTCTTTGGCAATGAATGTTTGTGGCTTACCCCCTTGTGAAGGGTGTCAATGATTGTCTTGGACAAACTGTCAGATCAGCAGTGTCCCCATGATTGTTGTAGCCTAGTGAACAAACTGAGAGACCATTTGAAGTCAGGAAACCTGTGCAGGGTGGTTTTTGAGATTGATCAGTGATTGGCATGTCACCATTATTCTAATTGTTGAGATAGTGAATTGGTGGGTTTTTGTTAAATGTGAGCCAAAATCATCACAATTAAACGAACCAAGACTTAAACTACTTCAGTCTGTGTGCCTTGAATTTATTTAATACACGAGTTTCACAATGTGAGTTGAATTACTGAAATAAATGAACTTTTCCATGACATTCTAATTTGTTGAGATGCACCTGTATATATTCACAGAAAAATATATTTTTGAGCTGTCCTTTTAACATGCTGTATCAACCTTGGCCACTAGGTGCCACTATCACTATAAACACGAAATCTTAGGACGTTTAATGCATTTACAATAAATGGGTGAATGCGTTTTTTAACCTTCAAAAAGACATGAACAATGCACTAAATGTACAGTATTACAAAAATGATGTCATACGAATGCTTCGTATAAGGAACAAAAATAAATATATGCCGTTATTCTTCTCCTCCAATGAGCTGTGACTAGGTTTTGTGAAATGGATCAACTGATTTACTAAAAAAAAAAACAATTCTTAAAAGAAAGAGGATCAAAAAAGCACTGGTCTACTAATATCTTTTTTGTTTAGAGTAGAGTCACACAAGGGTAAGTAAATGACTTAGTTTTCGTTTTTGGGTGAACTGTCTCTTTAAATTATTTCCAGCAGTTAATCTTGGTGTAGTGTTCTCACCTGCTATGACTGAAATCCTCTGATCTGAATTGGATCCTTGATATGGGTCTTTTACACTCAGATGGAGATGATGATGGAGAAAGCAGGAAATCGACACCTGTTGACGGTCCTGACGTATCCTGGCGCAGGTCATCTGATTGAACCTCCATACTCGCCTCACTTCCGAGCATCTAACTTCATCCTGCAGGAAATGAAGGAGAAGAGTAAGCATGCATGAGCTACTGTTTCTTTTCCTTTTTGCATTTCTTTGTATAGGATCAAAGTATTTAGACCTTCTTAAATGTATGATTATATGCGCAATGTATCCCTTGAATATTCACCGAATGTGTTGTTGTTGCTGCAGTTGTCATGCTGTGGGGTGGACAGACGAAACCACACGCATACGCACAGGAGAACGCATGGGAGAAGATTTTAGCATTTCTGCGGCAGCACCTCTACTTCAGTTCAAACTTTGCAGTAAAAGCCAAACTGTAGTTCTGTCATCTACAGCAATTCAACTTTATTTCAAATAATGCTGATAATGATTGCCAGCACTTGTTACTTTTCACTTTGGTATCTGTAGAAAATAAAAGTGGACAGTAAGTATTCTTTTTTTTAATACTTTTGTAGTATAAGTTACACATAAATGCATTATTAAGGTTTGTAATGATGTATATACAGTAGGTTATGATGACAATAACTTAAGGCATTACAAGCACAGTTTAGGTTGCGTTGGGCAATATTTCTTGATACACTAAATACAATATTTGGGCAATATTTCTTGATATACTTCAGTTTGTACCCACAATCCATTTCTAAGAATGTGTTAGAAATGCAAAGTTGAAATGAGATTAATCCATTATCTAATGTAATTGTTTAAAATGTATTTTGATAAAAAAAAATATTTTTTATTTTCTAAAGCGAATATCATGATTATCATATAATTATGATAATATTTTGAACAGAATTGATGCAAAAGCCACCAGATTCCAGATTTTAAAATATTTGGGTATGTAGGAATGTAATAAGTTTGTCAAGTTCAATGTCGTGTTTTTAAATTCACAGATCAGTTGTGGATGAATAAATATGCTATTATAAAAATCCTGTCTTTTTCATTTTTTTGTATATTGCTCAATGCTTAAGCAATTACAATCAGGCTTATGGTTTTTTTTTTCATTGCATTTTTAATGTCTAAAATGTAAAATTATTCTAAAATGTGCAGCCCCAAAATACTGTCTTGGTAGGCAGCTTACAAGGATTTGAGACTCCGCCAGAGTGTTTGGCGTGATACAGGGTTTGCAGCAGCACTACATGCGTAAATCAGCATTGACTAATATCATGGGCGGGAGCTTCGCTTCTCCCACGCTCCACACACACACACAGTTATTCAGCTCTGGAAAACATTGCTGGAGGACGAGAGCAACAATGTGGATTCTCCAGATTACAGCTCTTACGATATGTAAGTTTTGTTTATTAGTATTCTTCCATTCATAACGTCAATGTAAAAGACATTGGCTTTCATTTGATACAGTTTATGTATGAAGTTTGATGGTGACCCAGAAATATTGTTGTGTTTTTACACAGATCAATGTGTTGGGTTTTAGTTTCTGTAAGGTAGATTTCGAAAGAACTAGAGAATCAAAGTTGTTTAAGAGTTCATCTAGTCGTGATTCAAAACAGTTTTAGTTCTAGTTTGAAACTTTATTTTATTATTTCAACTTCTTAAATATAAGTATGGAAAGAAAGGTTAGAAGGGTATGTAGTATTTGTGAAATGTTATGTGGTCCAAAGTCAGCATCCAATATAAATGCATTTCGTTTTGGTGTTACATAGTGTCAAGTTTGGTGTCTAGAGGTTTGTGTGCATCCCATCTGGTTTCCTGCAGCATGCCACATTCAGCTCTCCATCGGGTCATTAAACGTTCTCATGTGAAATTCATTTCAGTAATTAGAAACAGACTCCAAAGACTGTAACCAGAAGCCAAAATGATTAACCATGTATATAGTTCACCAATGTTTCAGTGATGTAATAGTATACAAATTCAAATTAAATAAAAAGAATGTATGACTTACATAACTAAGGGGCTAGTTGTCACAAGAGTTGTATCACAGAAACTATACGATTTTGAATCAAAATCACAGATCAGTGTTTGTTTATCGCCTGATGTTAGTGGCTGTATGTCAAATTACCCTGAGAAACATTCACTGGAGCAATAAGTATGACTGGCTCCGAACTTTTATTGTACTTTTTTAATGACATTTGGGATTCATGACACTTGTTATGCCACTCATGTTCAAAAATAATACACTTTTGAAAATAAAGGTGCTTCACGATGCCATAGAAGAACCTTTTTGTCTAAATGGTTCCATAAAGAACCTTTAACATCTGAAGAACCTTTCTGTTTCACAAAAGGTTCTTTGTGGCGAAAGAAGGTTCTTCAGATTATAAAAAGGTAAGAAAGAGATGGTTCTTTAAAGAACCTTTGACTGAATGGTTCTTTGTGGAACCAAAAATGGTTCTTCTATGGCATCGCTTGAAGAACCTTTTGAAGCACCTTTCTTTTTAAGAGTGTAGGGATGCAATCTAATCGGTACAATCAATGCGATTCCCATAGCTATTGCTTTGCACACCCTGGCACAAGTACCCGATCACAATGACAAGTGTGCAGAGGGGAGCTGTTACCCTGCTACAGGTGATTTGCTGATAGGAAGAGCACATCGGCTTGCAGCCTCCTCCACCTGTGGACTGGATGGACCAGATAGATTCTGCATTGTCAGCCATTTGCAGGTAATGCATAGTTAGACACAGTCACGCACTATAAAAGACAGACATGCACTTAAGAATTACTATCAAATATCCGAAGATATGTTAAATTGGTTTAAACGCAAAATATTGTATGTATAATTATTTGTTATGCACTATATAATATAATGCAAGTAGTTTTTTTGTATACATTTTTTTCAGTTATTTTCTCTATCTCTTGTACATTACTTAAATACTAAATTTTATTTTAATGATTACAAATGATTGTATTGCAATAATGAGAATCTGCATTGAGAATAATGAGGAAAAACACAGAAGTAAAAAACACATCGCATTAATGACAATTCTGTGGTAAACAGATTTGATTGTCATTAAATCAATGGCGCAATGCATAAATTAGGCTTATATATATATATATTTTAAAATATTTTTCAGTAATTTTTTTTAATCTCTTATACATCACATATACAAGCTAAAAACATCTGATTTGGTCATAATCTTTCTATGTTGCTGGGTGGGTTTCTTTCCACACTTATATTCATGATAAACAATCAGATCTCTGTGTGGAGAGTATGTGGTGGGAGGATGAAGGCCCCATGTCAGATGTTCCAGACCCCCTTAGGTCACTGTTTTGCTCATTGCATTATCTGTGTGGCCCATTTTTTTTTTCTGTGTATTCTGAGTTATATATTGTGAGCGATGAATTGAGCAATGGTGAGAAGCTCAGACTAAAGTCTGACTGTAAATGTCAATGTGTGATATGCGTGTGATCTGAACTGAATAGTCCAACGTCTGGATTCACATATATAAGATGCTATCAAACCTTAATGACATTCCAAATCCTTGACTTTCTTTCTTTGTGGAGAAGATGTTTTTCAGAATGTCCTAGTGATTCTTTTCCTTGCAATAGTAATAAATGAAGTTGGAAGCTATTTAGAAACCCACCATAAAAGTACGGTAATTTGCGCAGATCTTGGTAGCCCACCTGCGTTTGGTCATTATGGAATGTTTTTTTTTTTTTTTTTTTTTTTTTTTTAGTCTGGCTGCGTCTTTGTTCATTAATGTGTGCATTGTCAGCGCAAAAACCGCAGAACTCTCCACTTCCATCAGCACTTCTACGGGATTGCGCTCTCGCACTAATTTGCCCTGTTTAGTAAATCTGGCCCAATATTGTGCGTTACATAGCAAATATAGTCATTTATACTGCTTTTATAATGCATTTTTGTCCGTTTTTGAGCTTTGCAGCACCAGTTCCTGTTAACATTCATTGTATGAAAAACATGACCAACCATAACCAAGAAAATTGTGTAAATATATTTGACTTGGTTATGTATGTAAATTTACTTGACCATGTCAGTTCGATTTAGTCTGTGTGAGTTTTTCTGTGTATACATGTGTTTATGTTAGTGAGTCATGTGTATGAGAGGGTGAGAAAAACAGGTGCACGTCCAGAACATCTGGATTCCTGCTGTCCGCATGAATGTGTTCTTCTTTTCGCTAAACCCCAAAAGACTCTATATGTCTCACACGCTCCACTAACATCTGCATCTCAATCTCTGTCCAGGATGAAACAGACTGTTTTGAATGCGATTCCCGGCGCATGTACAATGAGTTCACCAACCCCAACAGCCACACCATTGAGAACGTGGTGACAACTTTCGCTCCCAACCGCCTCAAAACCTGGTGGCCGTCCGAGAACGGTAAGTTCTCACACAACAGTAAGAACAATCTCAAATAATATCTCATTAATATCTCAGTTGTTTCTCCTAGACAGATCTCTTAGTAATCTAATAGGTATGTCTCCTGTAGAGTTTCAGAGGTAAACTCAACAAAGCACAGATTTACAAAGATAACAAAGTTGCAATCAAAAGTTGAATCTCTTATGTACTCAAATATTCAAAAATGTTCAAAGACTGAAATATCGGAGGTTTACTATGTACCTATTTGTAGCTTCTGACTGTATGCCAACAATTGTCGAATTTGTGTGTTTTATTAGTAATATTAGTAACCCCTGAGACAAAATTGATATTTAAAAGTATAGTTCACCCAAAAATTTAAATTACACATGATTTACTCACCCTTATGGTTTCCAAACCTGTTGGTCTTTCTTTACCTGTGGAACATAAAAGAAGATATTCTGAGATATGTCTTTTTTCCATGTCGTGGAAGTCAGTGGTCACCAGAATTACTTTGTTACCAACATTTTATTTTGTATTTATTTATTTAGTCATTTAGTAGACGCTTTTGTCCAAAGCGACTTACAAATGAGGACAACAGAAGCAATCAATTGTAGTATTAAAACATCTAAAAACAGATCCAAAACTAAAAGCTAAAGTTTTATAAATACTACTTATACACATTTTGAAAATAAAGAAATTAAATAAAAATGACAAATGCATACAACCAAATTTCAAAACTTAACATTTACATGAAAAACAAAAAATAAAGCTAAAAACAATAAAAATATATATTAAAGAACAAAAGGTATAAGAGTATAATAATGATTCTAATATAACATTAAGCCAAACACCAAAAAACAAAAAATTACATATGTGCATGTACGGACCACAATTATTTCTATATATATATATAATATCTATATATATATACACGTGGGGTGGAAGTATTCAGACCCATTACATTTCACTCTTTGTTATATTTCAGCCATTTGCTAAAATAATTTAAGTAAAAAAAAATTCCTCATTAATGTACACACAGCACAACATATTGACAGAAAAACACAGAATTATTCACATTTTTGCAGATTTATTAAAAAAGAACAACTGAAATTTCACATGGTCCTAAGTATTCAGACCCTTTTGCTCATTATTTAGTAGAAGCACCCTTTTGATCTTATACAGCCATGAGTCTTTTTGGGAAATATGTAACAAGTTTTTCACACCTGGATTTGGACATCCTGTGCCATTCCTCCTTGCAGATCCTCTCCAGTTCTGTCAGGTTGGATGGTAAAAGTTGGTGGACAGCCATTTTTAGGTCTCTCAGAGATGCTCAATTGGGTTTAAGTCAGGGATCTGGCTTCATGGGCTTACACTGAGAGAGGCTTCCGTGGGCCACTCTGCCATAAACCCCGACTTGGTGGAACGGGCGGCAGTGATGGTTGACTTTCTACAACTTTTTCCCATCTCCCGACTGCATCTCTGGAGGTCAGCCACAGTGATTTTTGGGTTCTTCTTTTCCTCTCTCACCAATGCTCTTCTCCCCCTATAGCTCAGTTTGGTCGGACGGCCAGCTCTAGTAAGGGTTCTGGTTGTCCCAAACGTCTTCCCTTTAAGGATTATGGAGGCCAATGTGCTTTTAGGAACCTTAAGTGCAGCAGAAATTTTTTTGCATCCTTTGCCAGATCTGTGCCTTGCCACAATTCTGTCTTGAGCTCTTCAGGCAGTTCCTTTGACCTCATGATTCTCATTGCTCTGACATGCACTGTGAGCTGTAAGGCTTTATATAGACAGGTGTGTGGCTTTCCTAATCAAGTCCAATCAGTATAATCAAACACAGCTGGACTCAAATGAAGGTGTAGAACCATCTCAAGGATGATCAGAAGAAATGGACAGCACCTGAGTTAAATATATGAGTGTCACAGCAAATTGTCTGAATACTTAGGACCATGTGATTTCAGTTTTTCTTTTTTAATAAATATACAAAAATGTCAACAATTCTGTGTTTTTATATCAATATGGGGTGATGTGTGTACATTAATGAGGAAAAAAAATTAACTTTTTAATGATTTTAGCAAATGGCTGCAATTATAACAAAGAGTGAAAAATGTAAGGGGGTCTGAATATTTTCCATACCCACTGTATATACACACATTTATAAATTCAATATATATATTATTTCATTTCCATTTAGTTTGTTGAAGTATTAAAATAACTCAAATGAAATAAAACTAAAACTGAATAAAAGACTTATACAGACATAATAAATTCAGACATAATTTAACTCAAATTAAAATAAATAACAAATTCATAATCAATCAAATGAGAGTAGTTTATCAGTAATCCTTAAAAATAACACTGCCAAACTTACATGCTAAAAAAAAAAAAGTACTTCCACATAGTAAGAAATGGTTATAGAAACTGAAACAGAAGTGAAACAAGTAATAGGAAAGAGGAGAAATAAAAAGCGATACTTATAATATATGCTGTATATATACCAACATTCTTCCAAAATATTACCAAAATGTATTTCAATGTGTTCCAAATATGAAAGAGGTTTGGAACGACATAGGGTGAATAAATGATGAGTTTTTATTTTTCTTTAAATGGAACATAAATGAGACTCGAATATGAATATTTTGAAATAATGAAATACACCGTTAAGTCTCACAAAAACACACAATTCTCTTATCATTGGTCCCAAAAGAATATACACTGGAAGAACATATGTATCATTGCAGAAACTTGGGCAGACAAAGAGAGAACGGCAGGGAGAAAAAGTAAAAGAAATATTTCGGCTGAGAAGAAGAGTTGACAGGAAGTAGTGGGAATGAGAAAGTAAGAGTTGGGATGAATGCAGCCGCTGGGCGTGGGAAACAGCTGGCCTGCTCTCTCCCTAGCGACTGGCTTCCACAACAGTCACGCTTCCGGACTGAATGTAAGGGTGTGGCACCGCATCACTAATTCAGGGAATTTATGACTTTGGATGCTTTATTTGGCATTGTGCTGCTCTTTTGTTGCACCCTTGTTCCCACTAAATATAAAGAAGAAAATGTGGACATTTTCTATAATGTTTCAATAATGTTTTTAATAAAAGGGATTTTAAGATTATGCTTCTTTTTCATTTTCAACTTCCTTTAGTGTGTAATGTTACTTTTTGTACAGTGATAGTTTGTTAATTTATGGACTGCATATACATGTTACATTTATCATTTTGCAGTGTTGGGAAAAGTTACTTTTAAAAGTAATGCATTACAATATTGCATTACTCCATACAAAAGTAACTTATTACGTTACTTAGTTACTTTTTTATGGAAAGTAATGCGTTACGTTACTTTTGCGCTACTTTTTAAATCTGGACAGGGCTTGCTTGTTTGTTTTTAAAATATTTTTTTTTTATATTTTTGGCAAATATAAAAGCCTTTTCACACCAAAGGTGAAGTGAATAAGCCTCAGGCTGAAGGGAAAGTACATTTACGTCCGTACAGTAGAATGCAGAAGAAGAAATTTCAACACACTTCAAATAAAAAAAGACACGCACATGTTCGTCTAGAGTAATTTCTGCTTATTAGTCGTTAAACTGGATCATCGAAGGTCAGAAGCAAAGACATTGGTTAATAGAGTGGGAATAAATACATAAAGCATAATTGCGTTGTTCAACATTTAATTATTGCAGGTTTGCGTCATATTCAGAGTTGCATTATTTTTATTCATTTTGAGGAATACGGAATCTTTTTTTTTGTGAGTGAGATGAATTAATGAATATTAATTTTGAACTACAGTAGCATCTTCTGATTTCTCAACATGGGGACAGGAGAGCTGTCAATCAATAAATTGGAAAAAAAAAAGTAACTTGCGTTACTTATTTGAAAAAGTAACTCAGATATTCTCTTGTCAATTAAAAAGTAATGTGTTACTTACTAGTTACTTGAAAAAAGTAATCTATGTAACTCGCATTACTTATAATGCGTTACCCCCAACACTGATCATTGTTACGATCCCATCCCCAGTCTAGGGTTGGGGAGTGGGAGTAACAGCTCAGCTAAAACTTATACGGAAGAAATTAATCAAACGCGGAGGAATCACTCCCGTCCTCTGCTCCAGAAAAATGCAAACAACACCACCTAGTTTGGCAAACTTTAAGAAAGCCAGATTTGTGGAAGTAATAAATATCTTCAGGAGAGAGCCTGGACAAAACAACAACCAAAATAGCAGCTGACTAACAGGAGGAGTACTAAATAACCTATGCGACTAAAGGAAAAGAAATCAACAACATAAGCTTTCCTCAACTCCCTCACTAACCAAAAACAGGGATAAACATGAGTACAAAATAAAATGGCACCCTCTCCCTACAGCTTCCAAACTAAGCATAAATCAAATAAACCAAAATAAGTTACAGTACCTTTTAATACCTTAACAAGAAAAGTAAGATAAAAGTAAATTTACATACACTATGTGGTTACCACACACATTGCTAGTCAACAGGGATACAACTTACTTAGAAGTATTAACTTAACAGATAACTATTTAAGTTATCCCCCAATCAACAGATGTCTTAAAGAGAAAACACCCAACACAAGTCTGGAGCAGGGGAGAAATAAGCGTCTCTAAACAGGGTTCACTCTGCTCTTTTGTAGCTGTGTTCCGTCTGCAGCAAACTCTCTGATGGGCACCACCTGTGGGTAATTTGGAACTGTCCAGCAAGCAGAGAGTGAGAGAGATAGTAGGAGAGAGCACACGCACAGGGTACACATAACCACACCCAACAGGGTGGAAAAACACCTCAACAATTACTCTTTTAAATACATACATCCTAGGGATGTAACATCATTAGTTAGTTATTCATAACCGTTTTCCATCTGACTACTAGAATTAAACAGCCTGTTTTACAGTTGCTACTGTACCTTTAAGATTTGTATTGTATGGAGCCTCTAAAAGGACATGGTGATGGAAAAAATTTAGATGGGAGGACAAATTATATTTCAATGCTTTTGCATTCACTCACAAAAATTGAGCTTCCTCAAGAAACTTTCTTGCAAAAACGTTTCCATTGCCTTAAGAAACTTTGCGTTTGCTCACAAACATTTTGTGATGGAAATGATATCAGGTGTGAGGAAAAGCTATATTTAAACGCTTTTGCAATCAAACACAACATTTCTCAGAGGACTGCAATACTTTTGGAAGAGAATGCACAAGTTTTATGAGTGAATGCAAAAGCTCTGTATCTATGCACGTAAAATCAGATATAAAATGTACTCATTTGCTGTGGGTTTTCCATCAAGTCTAATATTGTTTAAGTAGCACAATCCGTCTCTTTGCAAATTTAATTTAAATTGTGGTTCCGAAAACTATCCAACTATGTTGCCGTCAACCACTATGTTGACTATGTTAAAGTTCAGCAATCCTGAGCATGAGCATGATTCATTGAGCATGTTTGCCATTTCCCTGTACTTACATTATCCTCTTCTGGGGTTTTGGAATACTGGTATCCATCCTACTTTGTACTTCCTTGGTATTACTTCACTATGACTGGATGTTGTATGTTAATATTGCCAGAAATCCATTGATTGCAGAACAAGTTGTTTTCGCAGCTCAGCTTAAAAAATGAGCTGCATCTGAAATTGCATAGTCTAACTACTACATCTGATGATACAATAAACATCACGGCCGTTAACAAAGTACTAGACATGCTACTCATTTTATGTACTGTTTTTTGCCTACTATACTATATGTTAGGGAAGCAGGCAAATTTGGACACGGCGATCTTTTTGACTTCTGAAACTTCCAGTATGTTTACATAAGATAGTGAAGTCTTTTGTTTCAAAAGATCAAGGACAATTCTTTTTTCATGAAATAACCCACCGACTTTGATATTTTGAACTAGGAAACTATCCGTACCAGATCCTTTGCAGAAACAAATAGTTAATTATATATATATTTATATAGTCGATATAATAATATACGTGCTTTTGTAAAATATATAAAAATTAAGAGCATTTTTTTTCAAAAATCGGATTGTAATATTAATTAAAAATATATGTAGTGTAACAACAAGTTATATCACACAAGTTGCAATATCAGCAAATTCAGTGCATCCTTCACCAATCAAATTAGATGACTGGAGCTGTTGCATAAAATATCATTTCAACCTCTCTTCCTAACCTCATTGATTTATTTCTTCACTCATTTACCCGTTCCTCTATATTAGGAGTTGAAAATGTGACCATTCAGCTGGATTTGGAAGCCGAATTCCACTTCACACACCTCATCATGACCTTTAAGGTGAGAAAGACACTGTCACGCACACATAAACACACTGAACTAGAGCAGTCTTGAGGAATGTAGAACATATGTGCAGATATGTTTGAAGTTCTTCTCTTTAAGTCCAGAGCTGTGTTTCTGATTGCAAGTTGATCATAGAAGCCATTGGCGGCCTCTATGGCCTCCTTGCTAAGTTGCTACGATGCTTTTGAGAAACTTTTGCTGTTTTTAGTATCTGATCCTAAGTAAATTTTAACTTTTTACTTTTTTCCCACAGACCTTTCGGCCGGCAGCCATGCTGATCGAGCGTTCCGCAGATTATGGGCGAAGCTGGCAGGTGTACCGTTACTACGCTTTCCACTGTACTGAATCCTATCCGCACGTCCCTCAGGGGCCAATCAGAAAAGTGGATGATGTAATTTGTGACAGCCGCTACTCAGGCATTGAGCCATCAACGGAAGGAGAGGTGTGTAGTACTCATGCATAAACAAATATACACATAAGTACTTATACATACTATGCAAAAAGTAGTATTTAAACTCCTGAGTCACTGTTCTTGTATACTTGTACACAGGTCATTTTTAGGGCACTTGATCCTGCATTTAAGATCCCTGACCCTTACAGCCCACGCATTCAGAGTAAGCAAAACATGGCAGCAACAAAACATGGCATGGATTTTCACACAATTGTTTTTATTTTGACACCTCAGTCTTAACGTAAGAATGAACATAACCCCCATAGACGTTTGGTGCACCAAAGTATGAAAATAAATATACAAATAAAAATGACTTGCTTAAATACCAAAATAAATTAGATAAATTAAAATCACTCACTTTCCAGGAAAAATTCTTTAGCATTTAAAGCATATTAAAATGTTAATCATTTTAAAAAAAACTAGTAAAAGCATAATATTTGATTTTTAATAAAAGGAACATTTAGGTAGAATCTGTTTTTTTATTATTATTATTATTATTATTATTGTAAACCATTCAAATGTAATGGTAAGAAATGGAATGATTAATACATGTATTTATTTATTCTATTAATTTTGTTAAATTGATTAAATAATGTGATTATATTTAGTATCCTGATCAAATCTTAGGGACACGAATGGGGAACATCATTTTCCGAGAATGACTAAACTACAGTAGTCAACATTTGAAGTGCATCAAAAAAGTTGATCAAAGTTGTCCTAAGACAAGAACGGGTATTGTTTTTGTGTTAGGACAACTTTGATGAAAGGTTTTGATGCACTTCAAATGTTGACTACTGTATAAATCAAGAGGGAAATTTAACCTGTACAACGACTACTTGTGTCAAAAAGCTGAGAAGTGAATAAAATTTTTTTAAAAACTGTTTATTTTCTTTGAGTGTGTGTATATATTTTTGGTCTGACTACTGATATTTGTTTGTATGGGTGTTACCTGCATGTAGACTTGCTGAAGATTACAAACTTGCGCATACGGATGGAAAAGTTGCACACTCTAGGTGATGATCTGTTTGATGACCGAGAGGGGGTGAAAAAGAAATACTATTACACTCTCTATGATATGGTCGTCCGTGGCAACTGTTTCTGCTATGGCCACGCCTCCAAGTGTGCACCGGTCGGCAATGAGGCAGGGGTCGAGGGCATGGTGAGTAAACAAAACAACAACAATCACAATCCAGATTCACTCGCACTACTCACCTGTGTCTGTGTGTGCAGGTTCATGGTCATTGCATGTGCAATCACCACACTACTGGACTGAACTGTGAAGAGTGTGAGGACTTTTACCAAGATCTGCCCTGGAGACCAGCAGTGGGTCGAGAGACAAATACATGCAAGAGTATGACAGCCCACAGTTTATTACAAAACATAACAACATTATTTCCCACTGACATTTATGCATTCTGAAATGACATGAAATGCTTTAAATTTGCTTAGTTCACTCATCTTTTTTCTTTCTCTCAGGATGTGAGTGTAACCATCACTCGTATTCCTGTCATTTTGACATGGCGGTGTATCTGTCATCGGGAAATAGGAGTGGAGGAGTGTGTGATGACTGTCAGTACAACACAGAGGGCCAATGGTGTGAGAACTGCAAACCCTTTTACTACAGGCACCCTGGCAGAAACATCAGAGACCCCAGGATCTGCGAGCGTAAGTGTGTTAAAATGCAGAAGGGAAGCTCTAAAGCTTTTTATGATGCATTACTTGAAGGCATGTTACGGGTTAAAGGTTTAGTTCACTTGCAGAATAAAAAGTTCCTGATAATTTACTCACCCCGGTGCCATCCAAGATGTTCATGTCTTTCTTTCTTAATTCGAAAAGAAATTACGTTTTTTGAGGAAAACATTCCAGGATTTTTCTCCATATGGTGGACTTCGATGGTGGCCAGTGGGTTGTAGGTCTAAATTGCAGTTTCAGTGCAGCCGAGGAATAAGGGAAGGGTCTTATCTAGCCAAACGATTGGTCATTTACTAAAAAATAAAAAATATCTTGCACTAGTTCGACCTCATGCATTACATAATAACGTTGGAAAGGTCACGTGTGACGCAGGCATAAGTGTTTACAAAGCGAACGTGCAAAAAAAGGTCAAATGCTCTTTACAAAAAAAAAAGTAAAACAATGATGTCTTACGATTTTTTCACCCTATACCCTAAATTTTTGAACCGAAGTACACAGACGAAGAACTAACCATCCGTGACCTTTCCAACGTGATTACGTAATGCGTGAAATTGTGGACGCGCATCGCAGAGCTAGTGCAAGATGAGCATTTGTGGTTAAAAAGTATATACATTTGTATTTTTTTAGAAAATGACAGATCGTTTTGCTAAATAATATCCTTATTCTTCGGCTAGAGTCCTTTGAAGCTGCACTGAAACTGCAATTTGGACCTTCAACCCGTTGGCCACCATTGAAGTCCGCTATATAGAGAAAAATCCTGGAATGTTTTCCTCGAAAAAACATAATTTCTTTGCGTCTGAAGAAAGAAAGACATGAACATCTTGGATGACAAGGGGGTGAGTAAATTATCAGGAATTTTTATTCTATCAGTGAACTACTCCTGTAAGAACAATTTAATTCAGAGTTAAATAATTAAAAGTACACCGGCTCTGCATATTAAACTGAGATCGAAGAAATGTAATTCCTTTTATTTTATAATTGTGTAATTTGTTTGTATTTAGCCTGTGATTGTGACCCACGTGGTTCTCTGAACGGAGGCTTATGTGACAGTGCTACGGATGTTCTGAGAGATATGATTGCCGGACAGTGTCATTGCAAAGCTAATGTGGAGGGACAACGTTGTGACCACTGTAAAAAGGGGCATTATGGCCTCAGTGACGACCCATTAGGCTGTCAGTGTGCGTAAACACACACATATTCACACGCCAGCAGCTTTTTTCATGTTTTTCTCACGGCTTTGACCCCTGGCTTCCCCTAGGATCATGTTTGTTTTATTCTTTCTTTTGTGTGTGTTTTTGTAAACCCAGCATGCAGCTGTAATTCTCTAGGCACACTCCCAGCAGGAAGTCCCTGTGATATACAGACAGGAAGCTGTTACTGCAAACGTCTTGTGACTGGACGAAATTGTGACCAGTGCCTGGTAAAAGAGCGTTATTACAAGTTTATGTACAATCTGTGTATTTGTGCTTGTGCATAACACAGTTTTCCCTTTCAGCCGCAGCACTGGGGTCTCAATAATGATATGGATGGCTGCAGACCATGTGACTGTGACGTAGGTGGGGCTTTGAATAATAAGTAAGTACCCACATAACAATAATTGATTATCATAACCAGTCTTTGTCAATTAATTTCTAAGTGTTTTATTATAAATGATTTCATCTAGGCCTACATAAATATTCTTCCTTATATTGTTGTTCTCTCTGTAGTTGTTCTCGGGAAACAGGACAGTGTGCTTGTAAGAAGCATATGTTTGGTAGGCGATGTGACCAAGTGCATTCTGGGTACTACTTTGCGGCACTGGACCACTATATTTACGAAGCCGAGGATGCTTCCTTTGGAGCGGTAAGTGTAACATTCGCCTTCACTCATGTAATACAAGCAGAATTTTTTTTCAACATTTAAAAATAAAAAGAATTTAGCATTTTAAAACTGTGACACGAATGTATTGAATGCGACAACTAATGTAACAATGATTTTATGAAAAAACTGCACATGACAGTTTACATAAGACAGCTTTTACAAACTATTTTGATCATTTAAAATACATTTTAGTATATTTATTTTTCACTAGATTATCCTTCATAAAGCTATTTTTACATACATTTTCTCTTACAAATTTTCTCAAGTATTAGTAAAAGCAAACATACATAAATTGTTGCCCTCAATTTCTTCATAAAACCATTCTTACTGTAAATTGTAACTTTCAATTAGTAACCGTTTTTATGTAAATATTGCTATAAGTTTGTAAAAACCATTCTTACAAAAACCAACGCATTTCATTTGTATTGTAAAACTATTCTTAAATAAATTGTTGCACCTAATTTGTTTATAAAACGTCTTGTAAAGTTTTGCATTCAGTTCATAAAATAATTCTTCACTGTCACATTATTGAAATTATCACGTTCAATTCATTCGTAACAGCAATTTTATGTAAATTGTCATGTAGTTTGTTCACGGTTACTTAAATTGTCACATTCAGTTAGTTCATAAAACCATTCTTAATAAATTATCAAATTAAAAACATTTATTTCATGCTAAGTGCTTAATGCAATTTAATTGTGCGGAAGTAGTGCTGAAGTCCAACTAAACACACACTTTAGTATTTTTGAATTGAAGTGGACCTATTGCAAGTATACTTTAGGTACACTTTAAATATTAGGCATATCAAGACCGATATTATTGAAAGATCATACAATCCTCATCAATAGTAACATTAAAACACATTTTAGGCTTAATATTAAGAAACCCCAAATAAAGTTTCATTATCATTTTTATATCAGTAAGTCTCCAGCGATATATGAGTATGTTCATAGATTTAAACTATACTTAATATAAAATAAATTTCTGTCATGACAACTCTCGGAGGGATTGGCATGGTAATGTACATGACAATGTTAATGTATTTGGTCTTGGCGGAATAGATCTGCTACGCTGCTGCTGTGGCAGAGCAAGTACCGAGACTTGCTACTGCCAATACATCCACAACATGCTGCTGTAAGCATGTAAGAAATACTGCTGCTGCACATATAACATACATGAAATAACCCCCAGCATACATGAATACATCGTAGCAGATCTATACAGGTGGAGCAGGGGAAGGTGGAGGGTTTCTGAAGCGAGCTGCAACTGCTACAGCAAGCACTAGTCATATATTTGAATGTTGAGCAGCGAGCTCATTGGCTACCGATACAGGAGAGAAACAATCAGCTGCCCTGTGATGATGATGTCATTAGGTCAGACTGAGTTAGACCTATCGGACTGCGCCATCTAGAGTTTCATGCCAGAACTCTGTATGTATTTTTAATACATTACTTTTTTTACTAGGGTATACACAGAAGTTTGTTCTGCTCATTCTGCTGTTCTATGAATGATGCTCAATGAGTCTTTGAGTTCTTCATGGTAACATGTAACAGAAATAAATGTATTTGTATGAGTAAATTCAGAGCGTCTATTGATTGTATGCAGGAAGTAAAAGTGCTTCAGAGACAGTCATCCTTGGATCGTAAACCAACCTGGACGGGTAAAGGATTTGCAAATGTACCAGAGGGTGAAACACTGAGGTTCAACATTTACAATTTACCACGATCTATGGAGTACAACTTAATGATCCGCTATGAACCACTGGTAATAAACACACATACCATATTCAATTTAAAACGTATCTGCCACACAGGCAGCATACACAAATAAACACATGTGTTTGATGCATTTATTGTAGTTGCCAGATGAATGGGAGCAGGTTGTAGTACAGATAGAGCGGCCCAGAGGCACTTACCCAGCAGCACCCTGCACTTCTACATACAACGATGAGCAGACCGTCTCACTGCACCCTGGATCCAGGTAAGGTTGCATTAGTGTGTGTGCAGAGTTTAGTTTACTGTGTATTTGACTCCTGAATGTGTGTTTGTTTGTTTCAGATATGCAGTTCTGCCTGGCCCAGTGTGTTTGGAGAAGGGTCAGAATTACACAGCGAAAATTAGCTTCCCACAGTACTCATCATACAACTATCACTCTTCTCCTCACACACTTGTTGATTCAGTAAGTTTATTTAATGTATATATTGATTAAATTGATAGCCATTTTTGAATAAAAAATATTATATAATTTACAAATTATGTACAAATCAAGTGGTCAGATTTAGCTATACTTTATGAATAAAAAAAATACATATTTGTATGTAATGGTGATGGCTTTCCATTTGCCTTTAGTGGTTTTAATGATATTGTTCACCTCTGTCTAAAGACAACTTTTAGCATTTTTAAATATTGATTAAAAATTTTGTTATGGATCTGGGCCCATTTATATTCATAAAACGCTATATATATATATATCTAAAATACCAACTGGTATTTTTAGATGTGAAATAAGACATTATCGTACCTTTATGAAGCTGTTTGAATGCAAATTGTACACTGTTTTGAGAACTTTACCATGCTGAAAGAAATGTGTATTTATTTTATTTTAAATTTGATTTAATTTTAAACAATTTCACTCAGAACTTACTAGTACATTTTTTAAATAATTGCAAAGAAACTGCAAATAACACTTTAAATTAAACATGAAATTTGGAAGTAGAAAGACTGAAATAGTATTTTCTTGCTAAACATACTCAAATAACCTTTGTTTTATTTACAATTTTTGAAAAATCTATATTGCATGAATATAACATAAACCATCTCACATCTGCAATTACACACATATACCCACTAATGCAAATCCATTTTTCCTCTAGCTCTACATTTACGACACAGTGGTTTATTACAATTTCATTCATACTGACTTAAACCTTGACCTCTGACTTCTGTAGATAGTGCTTTTGCCAGAGGTGCAAGACCTGGATCTATTTTCTGGCGGACCCCAGCAGCAGGAGGACTGGGACATGTTCCAGAAGTACAGATGTATGGAACGCAGCCAGAGTGTTATTAAAATCCCCCTAATGGATATTTGCAGAGATTACATCTTCAGTGTGTCAGCACTACTACACAATGGAGCTCTGGGTGAGAAAGACAGAAGTATAACAAATGCAGCTGGATGTATTTAATACTACAGATTTTCAAATGAAGTACCCGTTTATGCTTTTTTGAGTTTATATTTCCCACAATCTTTTGCTGCTGTTTTTGGGAAACCTACTTTAAAGCAATCATTATTTTGCTATTTAGTTTGGTGATGCTAGTGGTGCAAAAATTGCATACTTCAGCTTTAAAAGTACATTATTTTTAAACTTGCTGCCCTATTTTCAGAGTTTTGCTGAATTGTCTCTCATTTATTTATCATTGGCAGAGTGTAAGTGTGACCCCCAAGGTTCTCTGAGCACAGTGTGTGACAATATCGGTGGGCAGTGTCAGTGTCGACCCAACGTTTTAGGAAGGAACTGCGACACCTGTACCCCGGCCACCTACCTGTTTGGACCCTCGGGATGTAGACGTAAGTGAAAACTACACATATGCACACATACACAAACAACCAACATAACCATTAGCATAGAATAACATCAACAATGTTTTATTCTGATCACTTCTTCATTAGCATGTGACTGTAACCCACTGGGCTCTCAGAACCTATTCTGCCACCCCACCACGGGCCAGTGTTTATGCGTGTCAGGGGCATATGGGCAGCAATGTGGCAACTGTAAGCCCAACCATTGGGGCTTCCCTCAATGCCAGCCCTGCTTCTGTAATGGGAACAGTGAACAGTGCCACCCAGTTACGGGAGAGTGTCTGAACTGCAGGGGTCACACCACAGGCCACAACTGTGAGAGGTAAGAGGATAAAATATTGTTTAATAGGTCTGATACTGTATATATGATTTAGTATAATGCTATTTTGAAGCTATTTTTCACACTACATTTAAGGGGATAGTTCACCTAAAAATGAAAATTACCCCATGATTTACTTACCCTCAAGCCATCCTAGTTGTATACAAATTTCTTCTTTCAGGTGAATACAGTCGGAGTATCCTGGCTTTATAATGGCAATAAATGGGTGTCGAGATTTTCAAGCCCAAAAAAGTGCCCCGTTCACACCAAGAACGATAACTATAAAGATAACGATATTAGCGTCCACACCAGCAGACGATATCGTTTATTCTGTATATACTGTTTATTCTAAGCGCACTCTTATCTGCCGCTTTAAATTCTCCAGCTCCTTATAGCAGGATGGATTCTGATTGGCTGTGAATTTTGTTATTGTTCATCTGTGGGGAAAATTTTTTTTTGAAAGTGATTACAACGATATCGTTTCTCTGTGCCGTTATCGTTATTGTTGTGGTGTGGACTCTGCTATTCTTTAATATCTTTATCGTTATCTTTATAGTTATCGTTCTTGGTGTGAACGGGGCTTTACGCTATGACTACATCCTATGTCATCCGCTGGAATGCCACTCTTTCGTGAATGCACGTAAGACAGTCAGTGGAAGCTAGAGATTACTAGAGTGGAAGCTAGAGGAAGATATAGGTTTAAATATGGATCCTTTTCCTTACACAAACACATCACTTCACTTCAGAAGGCCTTGTGGAGCTGTATGGAGCACTTTTAATGATGGATGGATGCACTTTTTTGGGCTTTAAAATCTCGACCCCCATTCACTGCCATTATAAAGCTTGGAAGAGCCAGGATTTTTTTTTTTTAATATAACTCTGATTGTATTTGTCTGTAAGAAAAAAAAAAGTCATATATACCTAGGATAACTTGAGGGTGAATAAATCAATAGGGTAATTTTCATTTTTGGGTGAACTATCCCTTTAACAGTGGGTGAACTTCTTTTTTTTAAACCCTACGTAAGGACAAGTTTTTAACCTTTTATTATGAAATTATGAAAAAAGTGGTGAGTTAGCACCACTTTTGTGGCTTTGACCCTGAATTGTGGTACCAAAAATAAAGCATATCATGTGAAAATGTTATAGTGGATTGTTTAGCACTCAATCATAAACCTTAGTCCTTACGTCATTAAATATTCATGCACTTTGTGCAGTTTTAAAAATCGTTTAGTCTCCTTGTCTGAGCAAAACAAAAGTGATGGAGAGATACTTTTATTAAGACAGCAGATGTAACATTTGAACAGTTAGACAAGCAGTAAACAAGGTGCAGGCTCATTGTTTGCTGTATTTTTGCTGTAGAGTTGACCATAATTGCATAGACTCCCCATAGGCCATGTGGCGCAGCTCAGTGTCTGGGCTCAATGGGCCGCATAGTGCAGCTCTGGACTCAGTAAGCTCTTTTGAGAAGCCAATTATTTAAGATATATCCTGGTTGTGCATTTAAAGTGGTAAATATTAAAAATTTTTGTTGTATTGGTTTTAAGTATAGGTTAGTCATAATTGTTTATATTGAAAGTTTATTTCAATGAAAATTATTTCCATTATTAGTTGATGAAAGGTGACTTTTATTTTAAAGATGAATGTTTTGTGATGTGTATGTGTGTGTTTATACCAGTATGTATAATTTTTATATTTTTTAAAGGCATTTTATGACATTGGGGTTGCTAGTGTGATACTCTACTGTTTAAGCTACATTGAATATTTAATAAAGATCCTTGTGTTTCTCGAAACCCTCTGTTCCAGGTGTGAAAGTGGTTATCACCGTAACACGCTGCTGGGCTCCAGTGAGCCGTGTCGCCCTTGTATGTGTCCTGACGGACCTGGAAGTGGAATGCAGTTCGCTGAAAGCTGTTACCAAAATCCCAACTCTCTCCAAATGGTGTGTGTCTGCAGCTCAGGCTACAAAGGTGAATACAGCAGTCTGAGAAATGAACAGAACAAGCTATTATTTAAAACTCACATAAAACAAATCTCACTCCTGTTCCATCCTATAGGACCAAAGTGTGAGGAATGTGCCTCTGGTTACTATGGTAACCCTCAGGTCCCAGTAGGGCGGTGCCATCCGTGTCAGTGTAACAGAAATATTAACATGCAGGACCCTGAATCATGTGACGCCCGCACTGGTGCCTGTCTCAAATGCCTGTTTCACACCGATGGCAATGCGTGCCAGTACTGCAGTCGTGGTTATTATGGAGATGCCCATACTCAGAACTGCAGGAGTGAGTATACAGTCTAAACAAGTGTGTGTTTTTGTTTAAAAATCCATCCATTTGCAGTGCTCTTTTAGGGTGTGGTATATGGTAGTTGTTCTATGTTAGATGTCCTATGATAGAGAAAAGAAGTTCTGTCATGACAACTCTCGGAGTGATTTGCATGGTAATATACATAACAATGTATTTGGTCTTGGCGGAATATATCTGAGAGAGAGCATGTAAGAAATATTGCTGATGCACATATAACATAGCATACATGAATCACCCCGTAGCAGATCTATACAGGTGGAGCTGGGGAAGGTGGAGGGTTTTTGAAGTGCGCTGCTACTGCTATAACAAACACTAGCCAAGTATTTGAATGTTGAGCAGCGAGCTCATTGGCTACCGATACAGGAGAGAACCAATCAGCTGTGACATGTGAATTATGATGTCTAGAGTTTCATGATAGAACTTTGTATATATTTTGAAGAATGTTTCAGCTGTCTTTGTCCATGCAATGAAAGTCAACGGGGTCCAAAAGAACAACTGACTTTTCAAAATATCTTTGTTTGTGGTCCACCAAAGAAACATTGGCAGAATCTTTATTTTTGAGTGAGCTATGAAAGAGCAACCTCTGAGCAACATAGTTTTACCCTTCAAATCATCTTTTAGCTATTGTAAGGCCTTTTTTGTTTCGTTTTGTCGTCAGGATGCATGTGCCATCTCGTGGGAAGTTCCAAGCAAAGATGTGTTGACGGCTTGTGTGAGTGTGACAGGGTTAGCGGCCAGTGCCCATGTCTACCCGGCGTGGTGGGTCAGCACTGTGACCGCTGTGCCCCCAACACATGGAACATCAACAGTGGCAAAGGATGCCAACCTTGCCAGTGCCACCCCGAACATTCTTACACATCCTCCTGTGATCTGGTATGAACACACACACATCTTAATTTAAATCATATATCAACTGAATCACGAACGAAACACTTTTTTGCGTGTGTTTATGCTCGTCTCAGCTGACCGGTCAGTGTTCCTGTAAGCCTGGTTTTGGAGGCAGGACGTGTGAGGAGTGCAGGGAACTGTTCTGGGGGAATCCTGAGGTCCAGTGCCATGGTGAGTCTGCACTGCGTCATTAAAACTGTTCCGTGCTGTGCTGTCAGTGCAGTTGAGTAGCACATTTACACCCTCAATTTAAAACTCACTAATAGCAGAGTTTTCATGAACACATTTGCATGCAAATTTTGGCATACTGTAAATTAATGGATGGAAACACCAAGATGCAAATAAATATTGCAAAATTCAGAAAAAAATAATCCCTTTCATTTTCATTTCTATTTTGCATCTGTTTTTTCTTGACACTTCTTTATTCACAAATTGGTTTTTATTTCTTATTCATTCATATTTATTTTTATTAATCATCAAGTCTAATGATTCAGGAATTTCTCATGTTTTTTTTAACATGGTTTGGATACAGAGTGAAGGTTCAGACATACAACATAACCAATTTGCATGTAATAATGAGAAAAAAATCATGCGTTAAGATTTTATTTGCAATATTTCATTATTTTCTTGACAATATAACATGTTCTGCACTCAAATTCTTATAATTGTAATGCCTTTGAACGTATTACTTTCGAGGTTTTGTAGTTATCCTCAGTGACAACCCTAGATTTATTATTTCCATTTCAAAATAAAATTATAAATAAAAAGATTATTTTTCAATGTAACTACACTGTAAGAAAAACAATCCATAGAAATGTATCACAAAAAATAAATAAAATAAAAAATCAATTTATAAATAAAGCAGTGTTTACGTTTAATGTGGTCAAGAAAACATTTTCAGAGAAAATGCAAAATAGAAATGAAAATTAAAGCGATTATGTTTTTATATATATTTTTTATTTTATTTTGGAATATTTATTCACATCTTGGTGTTTCCAACCATTAATTTTCATGCACTATACTAAGTTAGCATTAAAATGTGTTGATGTAAACCCCTGTCAAAAATAAACAAGGAAAATTCCTTCATATAAACATTGGACCCTATTTAGACTTTTCTAAGAGTGTATTATTTAAAGAAATATACAGTTTCTCTGGAAACTATTATTTTGTTCTCTTGAACACATTAGATGGAAATGCTTATTTCATGTATTTTTTTGTGATAGTGATTAATTTGCAACTTAGATGAGAACATAGTTAATAGTTCATAAATTCTCATGCATTTGTTAACACAACCTGAACATCAAGTAAAGATTTCCGACCAGCCTGAACTAATTTGTCATGAAGCAATGACAAAAAATTGTGCATGAAGATATGCATGATACGTATGAAGAAATTGAAACGGCTGACAGTGTAAACGTGGCATAGAACACATTAACCACATACATATACAAACTAACAGACTCTCATGGAGAAACCACCATCTCCAATTAGTTAACTTTTATTACCTTATATTGTAGAATTCCAGAAAGTCTTAATCATGCTTGCACCTTATTTCAGAGAAATCTCCAAAACTTTTGCCAGCAGTTGATTTTAATGTGATCTGGTTCTATTTATGTGAGAATTTCTAAGTATTCCTTATTCTTGCGTTACTCAAATGCAACATAGCATCCAAAGTCATAATGGATTTCTCCTATACACAGTTAAAAAGCTACCAGACAATGTTTCCGTGGTACGCTGACAAAGTTTCCCTTGTGAGACTGGGCTGCTACAAACAAATACATGCAGAATGTTTAAACTAGTTGGAAAGTATATGCATACGTGTTTATTTGTGTCAGTGTGATTTATTCTCTTCTCTCTAATATTCTACAGATAGAGTTCAAGAGACCCAGAGTTTATTTGAATAAGGGTCTGCTGTTACTTTTAGCATAAGTGTATATGAGTATTCTTGTTGAACTATAACCAAACAAACAATATCTGTTTTCCTGCTTTTTATCTTTAAACTTATGTAGATTATAATGGTTTGGGGATAATGGCTGCATTTACATGCGCAATCTTTGATTTGATCGAATAAACACCTTTAACGGTTTTCTTTTGTCAGAGAAAGATCATAAACTTGATATACAGTTAAAATGTTGTGTTCGTTTATGTTTCAAAGTCAAGAGCAAATAAAAAGAGGAGGAGGAAATTCCAATGGAGACACAAAAACTCTCTTAATACCAAAATAAAAAGGGTGAAAATTCCCATAATATCCCAAAGGAATGTTATGAACCAAACACTGTTTATAACAAAAATATAGAATATTTTATCATTAAAATTTGTTGTTTTGTGTTTATACTAGTGCTATTTTAGTATTATTCATATACTGTGTTACTATTTTGAATAAGATTTGATTTTTATATTTTCTGTTTCAATTTGAATTTAGGTTGTGTTGGGTGTTTTTGTCATTTTTATTAGTTTTTATATAGTTTATTTAGTTTTAGTTAGAGTTGATGGCCTTGTCAGCTTGTCAGCTGTTGGCCTGTTTTATATATTTTATTTCGGTACATTTTTATTTTAAGTATTTTTTTATATTAATATACTAATATACTAATAACTAATAATTAAATTACTAATTAATATAATAGAATATTACTAATAACCCTGACCAGTACTGTCCAATTGATTATTTATGTTTGCTTTGTTTGTTTGGGTACACGGAAGAGGATTATGCCCAGCAATAAGAAAAAATAAACCATCTCAATGATTAATTCATTTACGCGAGTTAACTCGTTAAATTTCGAGGAAAAAAGTCACAATTTGAGATAAACACTCGAGAACACGACTTATTTCTCGCAAATGATGATTTTATCTCAACATTTTATTTTCGACCCTCTTTCTCGAAATTTAACTAGTTAATCTCACGTTTATAATGGCTTTAATCCGAGAATGGTTGTATTTATTTTTTTTTTTTTACTTGGGCCCTAATCCGCCTTCCGTTGTTTCCCTCTGCCGTAATGAGAATATTTTTTTTACATAATATTAAACGATATCAAATTTAGTACTAATAATTCAAAATAATTATGCTAAGAATAGTCTTATCTTTTCTTTTAGTTTTGGGGTTAAATATGATCCAGACATGGTCTTTAGGAGATTCACCCAAACACGCATATTTCCCAGTTTCTTCACATAGTATATCATGCGTGATAATAAGCAGATGTGTTCTCACACATTCCAGCGCACACACACATACGCATACAAGAATTCACTCTTCCTTCCAGCACTCATATCCAAGATTTGAAATCATAAGAATTTTGGCATCATTTCATTTTTTAAATCATTTGTGCATGTTTGTGTTCCAGCATGCAACTGTGATCCTCGAGGCATTGCTACTCAGCAGTGTAATAAGATGACCGGCGAGTGTGTGTGTATAGAGGGTGTAGCCGGGCGGAGGTGTGACTCATGTGGACGTGGCTACGTTGGGACCTTTCCTGACTGCGAGGCCTGTCATCTGTGTTTCCGTGAATGGGATGTTAATGTGGGAGAGCTGACCAATCACACACAGAGACTGGTGGATACAGTGGAGGAAATTAAAGAGACTGGCGTGGCTACGCCCTATAAAGACATCATATCGAGTCTGGATGATGAAACCAAACAGCTCAGACAGATTCTGGAAGATGACAAGGTTCAGCAAACGCTCACACACATGCAGAGGATGCTGCAGCAAGCCAAGTGTGTATTACACATTCACACTCATATCACTCCCTTGTTTTCTTATACTCTCCTCTCACCTTTAAAACTGAAAAAGAAATTGCAATTATTTTCCAACCGATGAGACCAGATGGTTTATACCCGCTGTAGAACAGGTCATTCAAGGATGGCACACAAATTTTTAATACTAGGAGAAGATCCTCCAACATGTTCTCTCTGCCAAAACCCTTTATCCGTGAAGCATGTTTTATTACATTGTGTTGGTTTTAACTCTGTGAGAAAACATTTTAACTCTTTTGAAGAGATTTTTAACAGTTAGGCCAAATACAGTTTTAGAGTTTTTAGAGTTTTTAGCGAAAATAAATAGTAAATACCTGATATAATTTAGCCATACATTTTTCCTCGCCATGAAAAAAGCCACAGAAGCTAGCATGGCATTAAACACAAACGACCAAACCCCTTTAAAGCAATAGTTTTTCAAAAAAGAATCAATAAAAATCATGTTCATTGTCTCTGTAGGGGAATTCGTTTTTAATTATAACTTACAAACTGTTAAATCTGTACAAATGTTGATCATTGGTATATGCTCCTATTAAAAAAAAGAAAGGATTTTTAAAAATCTTTTGCAAGTATTTATGGTAAAACGGCATAAATGTAGGTCATACAATTTGTGCATTAGTAAAAGTATTCTTGAATTTTCATCAAAGACTCTTGGTGTAGAAATTATTCAGTAAAGGATAAGGTATGTACTCCTGATCCTGAACTTCTATGTTTAAGTCTAAGACCTTATTATTTGCCAAGAGACTATGGAAATATCTTCATCTGCGCTGTATATATTCCGCCCGGTAGGGATGCATCAAAAGCTGCTTCAAGGATAGCTGATTGTGTCCATCAGCAATTACAGAACAAACCTGATGCACCAATATTTGTATTAGGAGATTTCAATCATTCTACGATGGACTGTGCACTACCAGGGTTTCAGCAGTATGTTTGTAACAGCACACGGAAAAATAAAATATTAGATAAATGTTATGGTAACATCAAAGAAGCATATGTAGATAAGATTAGGCCTCCTCTTTCAAATTCGGACCGTAATACCATCCAGTTAATTCCTATTTACAGGTCTGCTTTTAGGAAGAGTAAACCAGTTTTAAGAACAGTTAATGTGTGGCGGGACACTACAAAAGAGGAGTTGAGTGGTTGTTTTCTAGCTACAAGTTGGGACATTTTTTATCAAGATGACAATATTGACAGTATTGTGGAAACAATTACAGGGTATATTCATTTTTGTGTTGATACTGTGGTCCCAAAAAAAACCATTAAGATATATCCAAATAATAAGGAATATATTACCCCAGAGATTAAGCAATATATTAGGAGGAGAAATCAAGCTTTTAAAAATAATAATAAATTGGAGTTTAGAGAAATTCAAAGGGAACTAAGGAGAAAGTTGAGGGAAGCGAGAGCAACACAGTTTACGTGTTAGAGAAGCTATTTCAACTTCAAATACTAAAAAGTTGTGGGATGTTGTGAAAGGAATGATCCATTTAAATTCAAATAAGAAAGAAATACAGGTTTTAAAGGAATTTGAAAAAGCAAATGAATTTAATAACTTTTAAATTCGGTTTGAACTGCCTGGGAGTGGTAGTATTGATAAATGTAGAGATTTGCTTAGTTCAGTAACATGTGATTTCACACAGGATAGGATTGTAGTGGACCCAAGTGTTGTCGCTAAAATCTTTAAAAGGCTGCATACCAAAAAGTCCAGTGGGCCCGATGGTATTTCAGCTCTTTTACTTAAAACATTTGCTGATGAATTAACCCCAGCCTGGAGTCCATTATTTCAATTATCACTCAACACTGGATTTATTCCTACAATATGGAAAAAAAGCAGTCATTATCCCTGTTCCAAAAAAACATCCAGCAGAGGAAAATAATGACTTTAGACCAGTGGCGTTAACGTCCATAGTGATGAAATCACTTTAACTTATTGTGACAGAGAAATTGAGAGAGAATGTATTGTATATAAAGTAGATCCTTATCAATTTACTTATAAAGAAAATAGGAGTACAGAAGATGCTTTGAATACTATGACACACTTTATTTTAAAACACCTTGAAAATTCTGTAGCTTATGTTAGAGTGATGTTTATGGATCTGAGTTCAGCGTTTAATAATTTACTTCCAGATATTGTGTTATTTAAGTTAAAACAGATGGAAGTGAAACCTTATATAATTAAATGGTATTATGCATTTCTAACTGGACGACAACAGCAAGTGAAAATTAATTCAACTTTCTTTGATATATTGGTCACAAATGTTGGAGCTCCTCAAGGCTGCGTACGTTCCCCCCTTCTTTTTACATTATATACAAATGATTGTAGAAATCAGTACATAAATAACTGTATTATCAAATGTTTCAGATGATACAGCTATACTCAGTTTGCTGACAAAGAATTCAGATGTCGGTATGTATAAATTAGAGATAGAAGGGGTTGTGCGGTGGTGTGAGGAACACAACTTGATGTTGAATGTTAAAAAAACTAAAGAAATGATCTTTGACCCGAGGTTGGCGGGTGATCATAGTCCAATTTTAGTTAATAAGGAGGACGTTGAGCAGGTAATAACATAAGTATTTAGGTATTTACTTTGATTCTCAGCTGCAATGGAGTCATCAAGTGGACTATGTTTGTACACGAGCTAGTCAGCACCTGCATTTTTTGCGAAGGCTCAAGGTTTATGGGTTGTTATTGTTTTACAGACCAGGTATTGAAACTATAATGTGTTAGGGTTTTACAATATGGTTTGGCAATTTGACTGTTAAACTTAGATCACAACTTCAAAATGTGGTTAGAGCAGGAAAAATAATTGGTATGTTGTCCCCACTTTCTCTTCAGGACATTTTTGAGAGGTCTGTTAGGAAGTCTTAAAATTATTGGTGACCCAAGCCATATTCAACACAAGGAGTATGAGCTTATGCCCTCAGATAGGGTACCAAATTGATGAATAGATGAATAGGTACAAATTTTCTCTAATTCCATTATCTATCATATTTTTAAATAATAAGTGACTGGAATTGTTGCATGGGTGAGGGTAATGTGATGGGTAATATGTAATGTTGGTGTATTACTAGGATGGTGTAGGAGTGATAAATGTGGTTCTGTCAGGACCACTATCGTCAAAATGATAGATACTTAGCATAAAGTTTGGATTTGGTATGGTTCTGTTCTGGGCAAAAACCTCCCTGCCCATCCATGCAGCCTGTCATGAATGAGCAGGGAGAGCAGCAATAATAACCCCCCCAACACAAACGATAGGCCAGAACCGACCAAACCACAACCGATGGCATTCTGAAAGAAGCATATCCTTCTGGAATAACAGAGACTGGGGCAGCAGCATCTTACAGGAGAAGGCAGCGAAGGGGTGCTCTTATTTATAAGCAGCTAAGAAGAGCAGCAAACCCCTTACCGGAGGAGAGTAGCAGCGAAGAGGTGCTCTTCTTTATAAGCAGCTAAGAAGAGCAGCAAGCCCCTTACCGGAGGAGAGTAGCAGCGAAGGGGTGCTCTTTATAAGCAGCTAAGAAGAGCAGCAAGCCCCTTTAATGCAATACCTGAAAAAGATGCAGAAAACCCACTATAATTGGCAGCCTAGTTTGCAGCAAACATAGTGTACTGCAGCCATAGAAGCGAGCAATGAACGGTTCAGAGATCACATTCTACCTTGCCTAATAGCTTCAGCATCCATTTAAAAAGTCTATAACAGCAGCATATAATAACTCAAATCAACTCATCAGTTTGTAGGTTGGCCGTCTCTCATTGACATTTGTGCTCGTGTGTTACGTGTCCTCAATCTCACAACCCGTGTGAGCATAGACAAAGATCCTTACCAATACACTAGATAGCTTAGCTTGCTTAATCACAACATTTTGCAGTAGTCAGAAACTTAAGGAAATAACATTCCCAATACTAGATGAGCCATAAGCAGCAAGCATATTTCAACAACAATCGGATGGCCTAAACAACAACTTAAACATTAGCTTCTTGCTGTTGCAAGTTTAACTAAGTACCAGCACTGGCAGTAACAACCAATAGCTTAAAGCAACAAGCAAGTCTAGCGACAAACATGATACTGAACACTAGAAAAAGCCCTAACAAGCAACACTCCAATACCCAAATAGCTTTAAGCAAAGACCTTACTGAAATAGCAATAGGACGAGGCATCATGCCCTTTACAGGAGAAAGCAGTGAAGGGGTGCTCTTCTTTAATAAGCAGCTGAGAAGAGCAGCATGCCCCTTTAATGCAGTACAGCATATGGTCAATACCCGAAGTTTAGGCAACAGCATGTTGCCCTATCCAGATAATCGTTAGCATTAATAACACCTTTAGTAGCAAAATCTACATACTACAAGTTAAGTATCAAGCACATTACCGATACACTGTATAGCTTTAAGCAACAGCATATCACGGACTTAAATACAGCTTGATGGAATTAATCATACACATATGATGTGTTTAATGAACAGCATCCTCAATACTAGATGAGCCTTAAGCAGCCAGCCCGCTTCATATCAGACAGTCTTAAACAGATTTAAAAACAAGTCTCAGCTGTGGTAAGTTTAAATGAGTAACGTTAATGTTACCAGTGTGTCAAAGTACAACCAATAAGCCTAAAGCTACGGCGTGCCTAGCAAACCAACATGTTACTGAACAACTAACCTTAAACAATGAGCAATATTTGACAATAGCATATTTGCCAACATATAGCTTTATCTCAGCCAGTTGATCATGTTTAATCAACACGTCATATCACCCTAATTTCTCATGCTCATATGCTCACATTACTCAGCGTGATATACATATTCAAGCGGATCAGAAATTATGAATCTCTAATAGTATTGAGTGGCAGTCCAGCAGGGGAAGCATACACTGCGGAAATACTTCGAATGACTGTTATTGATATTACATTCTTATATGTATAGAAGCCATTAGGAGCGATAAATGCGTGCTTCTGACGCAGCTGAAATCAACCGCACACTCACACAGCTAATGAAACATCAACCTTAGAAATAAACAACCGTAACATTGAGATTATGCCGCTGAATACAGTGAACCCCAGTTGAAACGCCTACACAAGAATGCTTGTTTCATTTAAACTTGTTCTCATGGCGTGTCCTCAGAGCGCTTACATGATCTAGACTACGTGTAGTCCAGCTGTATGACACAGATGCGTAAATGCTGCTGCAAATATAATTTTTTCAATTAGCAGACCAGGTAATATACACAGCGATATGGATTAAAACAGCATTCACTTATCTTAGATGTGGATTTCAGATGTTCTGAAACACGCTGCAACAGTTTGATTTGCGAGCAGCGATGCTTAATTTGCTCCTGAGCAAGCTGAAAAGCTGCTGAATAATACTGAATAGAGCTTATATAGGAATGCCGCGATAGGTGTCGTATTCCTATAGGTAGATGTGATCAGCTGATGCAAGCTTGACTCACGTGACCTGCCAGAACTAACACTACGCTTGATTTTTGGCAGCTTGTTTTTTTTGGTGAAGTTAATTGAAAGTGTATTGTTGTTGTTTGATCTGCTCTCTGGATGCCTAAACAAATTTCTCCTGGGGGTCCTGGGGGAGATAATAAAAGAGAAACGTTAAAAAAAAAAATCAGGCAACCCACCAACTAGTTGATTCTGAAAATGCATAGTTTTGCACATGCCTAAAATGAGCATACCATTAATATTTAGTTGATCTGGATGTGTGAAAACAGCAGTGTAAATGGAAAATGGACTGAGTCTCAGAGTCACAACAAAAATGGACCAAAGAGATCCGAGTCTGCTTTCAAGAGCAGGGTTAGTGTGAATGCCGTTCTTTTTCACGCTGTTCACTTTCTGATATTTCAGTTTCTTTCTTCTGATCTTAGTGAGACAGCATCACTCCTGAGAAAGTCTATGGACCGATCTGTAACAGATCTGGAGAAGGTATCTGCTGACAATCAGCAGGCCGTGGAGAACCTAAAAAGCCTGACGGAGGAGGCCCAAAACCTACAAGAGATCTCCTCTGACAAACAGCAGCAGGTTCTGAATATTAAACATTCAGACCCCAGAGGTGAGCAGAGCACACAAACATACAGGTTTAAATTTAAGACACACGTGGTGTTATCTTTTTTTTTTTTGGCGTGAGTGTTATCCTGGAAGTGTGTGGATGATCTCTCCTTGCGTGGTGCGGCGGACAGTGTCAAGAGGTATTAGGCAGGAATCTGTCGCAGGTCCGAGTTCGTGTCCAATACAAGCGTCTCTGATCAGCGTCGGGCAAATAGTACATTAGAGAGTCTGCCCAGATACTTAAAGCTGCAGAGGCCAAATTCAGACGAGCACAGAAGAAAGAAGTGAACGCTGAAACATCTAGCTGCATTGACAAAGGCTGGAGCAAAATGGATGCTGAACCTGACTACGCGGGAAAGGGGGGCATACTTTCGATGCGACTAACCATCAGTAATTAAACTACAATTTTTTAAAAAATCAACTTTAGCTGGTTAGTCTAAATGGCTAATCGTAAGATTGCGTCTTGAAGGGATAGGCCTCACGTGCTACAAAATTCTGAAATTCTGTCATTATTACTCACCCTTCGATGTTGTTGCCAAATCGTAATACCTTTGTTGCAGTGTGGCTTCGGACACAATTAAGAATATTTTTGATGAATCGTGAGGGCGGCTATTTCCCTGACCCGCTCCATGACATGTTCAAGGCCCAGAAAAGTAAGGACATTGTTAACATAGTCCATCAGTGGTTCAACCATAATTTGTGGAACTATGTCTGATGTCACATGGACTATTTTAACGATGTTCCATAATGGATGATGTAATAGGGGTGATTATGTTTTTGGTTGTGTTTAGGGGGGGGGATTTGTGTTTGATGATCGAAGTCTTGGGTTAGCTACTTTCTGGGTTGCTTGAACGGTCGTTGCGGTTGCTGTCTATGGTGGAGGGGTGCAAGAAATCACGCGTATTGTCATTAAAAATATCTTAATTTGTGTTGAAGATGAACAAAGGTCTTGTGGGTTTGTAATGACATGAGGGTGAGTAATTAATGGCAGGATTTTCATTTTTGGGTTAACTTTTTCTTTTTTGGGAGGCGTTCACATTGCACACATTGTGTTTAGTAGTAGCTATTTTAAACTTGGCACAAGACACTGAAAAAAATATATATTATAGAAATTACACAATGATCAAACACGACCTCTCATAATGGGAACATTTTAGTATTATTTATAAACGTTTATAGTGTCCCTAAAACGTTGCCGCTTCAAAAACCATGCAAAACAAATACGACGATAATCCATATGACCTCTGTTGATGTATTAATGTACATCATGAAAAATGCAAACATTTGAAACTTCTTAAACTATTAACGGTCATATGAGTTCACGCTTGGCATAAACATCAGCACATTTTGAAGATTAATATTTAAGTTTGTTGTAAGTTTAAATTTAAGTTTTAGTCATTTTAGGTCGTCACTTATCTTGCAGGTTTAGCTTTTAGTCCTAAATTTTTAGTTAATTAATGACACTAGATCTAGACTCATTATATGTAGGATACATTTTTTGAGGTAAACTTAAAGCGATATCCTCATCTGTGTCTGTCTCACTCTAATTTGGTGCCTGTGCTAATGGACACATGGTGTTTCATAGCACAACATATCCTACGCTTTATAATATAGTAGACATACTTCATGATAAACATTATGTCATAATCCACAACATGGGGCTGGGCTCGGATAGGATTATTTGATACATGTTATTCGCACCCTATTTTTTGATGAGTTATATATAGTCAGATTTGTAAATGTGTGTTGGAGGTGTGGCGGAAGGGGCGTCAGGTCTAGGAGGTTTGGGGCTGTCATCTGCGGGGTGGTCTGAGTATGTGTGTAGCGAGGATGGCTAGCTGGCTCCGCAGTGTGGTGGGGAAGGATGATGAGACTTCATTGTGATCACGATCCAAAGGCCACTCTGAACAAATAAAAAAGAACACCATACCGAGCTCCAACACTCCGAACAAGAGTCCAATACTTGCATGGCTTTAAGAGTAAGTAAATCCGAGCATGAAAAGCAAATATGGTAAGTATCTTGCGCAAGCAGATTAACAGATTATAACTTAGGATTATTTATAAGCTCCGCGCTAAAAATTTCATGTATATATACATCACCTTACCTATTTAAAAACAGTTTTGGGTGCAGATGATTCTATTTTTTTTTTTGGCAATGAATTAATATTACTTTTATTTAGCAGTCACTATTACGTCTGATCAAAAGTGACGTCTAGTAATAGGCCTTTTACATTTGGAATTGTAAAAATGTTTAAAAGAACATGTCAAAAATACTTTTGAAATAAAAACACTATTAGAGTGCTTAAGCAACACAACTGTTTTGAACATTAAAGTTTTAACAAAACTTCGATAAGTATGGGCATGCATAATGATGTGTGTTTTTTTTTAGGTGTCAGATGCTCGAGGACGTGCGGATGAGGCCAAGCTCAATGCTCAGGATGTGTTACTGAGAGCCAATCAGAGCAAAGCACGAGTGGATCAGACCAATGAGGATCTCAGAGACCTCATTCAGCAAATACGAGACTTCCTCACAAGTATGAATTGTCATACATGTGACCCTGGAGCACAAACGCGGGGCAGTCTTACAGTGTCATTTTTCAAAATTGATATTTATAAAATCACATGAAAGCTGAAATAAATAAGCTTGCCATTGTATGTATGGTTGTAGGACAGAGCAAATTTTTCGGTGAGAGACAATTTTTGCATCTGGATGCCTGCTAGGGGAGTGTAAAAAATCTAAATATCGAAAAATTGCCTTTAAAGTTGTCTGTGGGCAAATGAAGTCCTTAGCACATTGCATATTACTAAATAGTAATCAAAAATTAAGTTTTGTTATATTTACGGTAGGAATTTACAAAATATCTTCATGGAACACGATCTTTACTTAATATCCTATTGATTTTTGGCATAAAAGAAAAATCAAATTTTTTTTTGACCCATACAATGTATTTTTGGCTTATTGCTACAAATCTAGGCGTAGCGTGAGTTCTGGCAGTGCTACGGTTTGCAATGCTGCCGGGCTATTCAGCCTGACGTCCAGTCTGATCCCATTTCATGGGCTACGCTATATGAATATGACACCTATGCTAAGGGCATTCATAATACATGTAATACAGGTCCCATGCATGTCAGTAGCGATAGGTCGCAGTTTTTGCATTGTCTTACAAATACGGTTTAACTAATTATCCCTGGACCATCAGGCATCCCTCAGGTGCCCTCCTCGGGTCTGTCAGTCGGGATTTCGAGGGCGCTTCTGATTGCTCTCTTGAATCAGATCTAATTCTATAAATTTTACATAACATTATTGAACTTTAACGATGTCTGCAATACATTTATGTTGGTTCTGTTTTCCCTGTGGGGGTTATCGCTGCTCTCCCTGCTCTCATCCATGCTAGGCTGCATGCCTGCGCAGGGAGTTCTTGCCCAGAACTGAGGTCCATACCGCAATACTCAAACGTATGCTAATTGCAATCATCTTGACGATATTGGTGCCTGACTAAGTAAATAGTACGCCGAGCGACTTAAGACTGGTTTTGTGGTCCAGAGTCACATATAGTAAACACTCACACTTTGGCTGTGCTGAGAATAGCATATTAACAAACTTTCTTCAAACACACAGTATGTATAGTGTGCAAGGAATGCAGATCTGCATGAAATGTCACTACATTTGTAAAAAGTATAAAAGCTTTAGATTATACCCATTCTGTATTTTGCTACAAACCCCTGATAATATACATAAATTATGTCACAAATACAGTAAAAATCTAAATATTGATGTTAGAAACTTAAATCTGTTTGTTTGTGTAGACGAAACTGATCCGAAGCGTATAGAGGAAGTAGCTGATGAGGTGATGAAACTGAGTTTGCCAGTGTCGCCCGGTGCACTAAAGAACGTGACCACAGAGATCCACCAACATGTGGTCAGACTGACCCATGTGGAGGATATTCTGACCCAGACGGCAGAGAATGCGCATACTGCAGAAAGACTCCTGCAAGAAGC
This sequence comes from Sinocyclocheilus anophthalmus, assembly GCA_018155175.1. Classification (NCBI taxonomy): domain Eukaryota; kingdom Metazoa; phylum Chordata; class Actinopteri; order Cypriniformes; family Cyprinidae; genus Sinocyclocheilus; species Sinocyclocheilus anophthalmus. Next base: position 116,779 of record JADLZN010007450.1, read on the forward strand.
ACAGGCTGCCAAGTGAGTAATCACATACACACTTATAGACATTACACTTTCAAAATATACTTTTAAAACCCACTAGTTTATTTAATTTGTCTACTAACAATGTCCAACAGTGGAGCACAAAGACGCAAGAATTCTCAACCGTTTTGACTCACTCCAAGGCTCTTCTTTCATTCAAGACAAGAGGCCTTCGAAATCAATAAAAGCCTTTACACTGCTATCTATGTTGAGTTATGGTAATAAAAATAGAGATATAATGTCAGTTTAATGCTCTATTTTTAGTGTTTTTTTTCACCTTTTTACTTAGGTTAATTAACTAAACAAATATAACTGAATTCAAATCATTTTAAGACTACTATCATAGCTTGATTGGAAATGACACACTAATAAACACTAATTGACTCACTAATAACAAAATCTGTTTAGTGATATTTGATTTTGCTGTTTTCACACAGCATATGTATGTGTGATATTTGATTGATTTTCACACAGTAAATATTGAAAATATATATTTATATTTCACTCTTTTTTTTAGATGATCATAGTTTAAAAAATAATTACTGGGTATGGGACAAGGGAAAACTTCGAGACAGTCTAAACTTAAAAGGCATTTGAAAAGTAGCAAAAATAAATGATTAAATAAATCATGAACTTTTAAAGTGACTGCCTCAACAAAATCCTATTGGTACATGTACTGTGTGATAAATTGCCTCATGCAAAAACATCGCTTGATTACCTAACGCGTCCTTGTTTTGTGGTGTGTTCACAGTGATACAGCATAGCGCATGAAAGGCGAGGAGGGCTCACTGATGGAGGTGATAGAAACTCTAGAGGACCCTGAGCGCAGGCTCAGCTCTACTTGGCTTGCGCTCGGCGGAAAAGCTGAAAGAGGCTGAGAGAGACGTGAATCGCAAACAAAACAACAAATCAGCGATAGATAAGTATTATAGTCCGCTTTAAAATACAGCCTACTGCGATCTCTTTAACATCATGCAGTGTTTTTTTACTTTTCTATTAAGCAACATGCTAGAATTCAAGGCAGTGTCGTTTCACATTCTCTATACTTAAGGTTCAACAATTCGTGTGTCTACAGTATGCAATCAAAACCGAAGCCGCCTGAGTTGCAACTAAGTATTTCAGCACAGAAGCGTTTCTGGATCCTTGAGAGAGCTGTTGAGCAAAATGCGCTATAAGCGGAAAACTCTAGAAACATCAAGCATGGGTGGTGCAGATGAAACTTGCGTACGGACAAACTGGAAAAAAATAAATACATCACAACAGAAATTGGCCACACAGAACGGGTAACTGGCTTTTAACAGTGATGTTCTGTTCATTTAATCAAAAATCCATTCAAATGAAGTCTACACATACAAATACTTGCATACTATGCTAAACATGTTTTTCATTTATGTATTCAAATACATTTTGATATTGTTTTGGGGGACATACAATTAAAAATATTGGAGTGATACAACTGTCCTGATATTATGATGAAGAGCAAAGAAGGAATGTCTTTGAAAATAAAACTTTATCAAGTAGTTTAGCATAATCATTTATTATTATTCCTTATACATATAAAAAATGTGTCAATGAAAGGTTAGTTCAGGTAAGAAATGTGATGGAACTCTTCCAAAAATTCATGATATTTTTACCTTGAAAAAACTATACTATAGATTTAAAGGGGTCATATGATGCAATATCAATCTTTCCTTTCTCTTTGGAGTAGTTACGTGGTAGCTGATTGGAATAGATGCGTTGCAAAGACTAAAGTGCCTCAAAAACCAAGTATGATATTCTTATGCACGTCAAGTTATAAACCGACTCTGCATCACGCCGACGTCCCTAAAAATAAATGACTGGGCTATAGTTCCTAACACGCGCCCCTACATATCTAGACGGTCTTCACTATTGGAATATTTGCGTAATGGGTCGGCCCAAAATGTGCTAGCGCACAACGCGTCAAAGAAAGATATGGCTTGGTTTTTCAGGAAACCCGCAGTATAGTGTTTAAGCAGCCTATGTGCAGGGAGACGCTTGTGTTTTCCTAGGGTCGAAAGCAAAGAGTCACTTATTTGGCGGCATTCCGAAGTGTAGTTTGCATTTAGGGAATTCCCTTTAAGATGGCACTTATCCTCAGGGCGTAAGCACAATGCCTTTTAATGGATCACAAGACACAGGGTATTCGTGAACCATAGATGAGATGAGGTAATTCTGACTTTGGTACCTGACATTCTGGCGGCTCTCTGAGTCAGCCTACTGTTCAATTGTTATTAGTTTAATTTTTGACTGTTGACTGTGGCAAACTGTCGGAGTTTTGGGGCACATGTGGCGTGTGTGTGTTTGTGTGTGTGAGTAGTAAGAGAGAGTAGAGAGAGAGGTAGATATGAGAGAGACACATGATGTCACATCAAAGTGGAGTCAGCGTCTCTAAGCGGGCACGTGGGGCATTTGTGTATCTGGCGAAAGCAATATACCCAGGGCTTTCAATCACTGTGTCTGTGCACTTGGGTGCGACTCTGTTCCCCTTTTCGTGCCTACTGGTCTTTACTTATATTTTGAAGTCATGTCAAGGGCTTCGCGATTTGTACGGGCGTTAGCATTTCTACGAGTGGCTTGGCGGTGTTCAGAACCTGATGCACTCTTCTCAATGTTCACTGGGTCAATGCTGGCCAATCAGATAGTCAGAACTGCGGACGGCTTGTTCAAAAGGAGGGCCTTTGTGAAACATTCGAGCGTGTTTGGAGAGGAGGCCGGTGGTCATAGAGGACGCTTACATAATGTACAGTATTTTAAATTATATGTTTTTTTTTTTGGGGGGGGAACATTAAATGCATGTCCATGTCTATATTCTGTGACACAAATAGCTACAAATTAAATGATCTTTGAGAAAAAGGGCATCCTATGACGCGGCCGTCCTTTAAAGGGGTCATTGCCAGGTATGCCAACAAATTAACATTTTTCCAGTTGTTTTGAACATAAAGTATGTGAAAGTGTGAGTACAGGCAACTCGGTGGCATCCTATAAAATTCATTAAAAATGCCATCGCACGTGGTTGTTTATTGTTTTTTATCCCTATTTAAAATCTCCTTCTGCAAACAGGCCTGTTGCTGAGATTTGTGCATAATGACTATAGTTCATGTAGCAGCCGGCCACCTTTTTGCCACAATAGTTTGATTGACAGTAGTGCTTCAGCACAGACTGGACTGGTGTTATTACCCGTTATCGACCCCGAAGCCCTGGAGATATCGTCTGTCGATCAGTTTCCGCCATTTAGTGTTGACTCAGGGCAATGGGGACGACAAAGATGTCTCCAATATAATCGATTGAGGTTCTTTACTGTTGGTATGTATATTGAATATAGGCAGTCGTCATGCTTACCATTCCTCGAGCTGCTGAGGGTCGCTGAACGCAGAGGATTTGAACAGTTACTTTCTGCTGGCTTTGAAGTGAATGCGCCTACAAACTAAAAAAAAAAGACAAAAAAAAACCGATCAGTGCCTACAATGCGTCTTGATTCACAAATGGCGAATTCATTGCGTGATCCAGGCCTCATCTACAGTAGAATGAGTATAGGGTTCTTTTATGAAGCTTGGCAAACTCACCTTCCTAATAGACTGCAGCTAATTATGCGGCAAGTTTCAACGATGAATGCGTGCTCGAAGTAACGATGCGGCGGGGCCTGGGCTCTTGGAAAGAGAGGGGGGCGGGGGCCAGGCTAGAGGCTCTTAAACATTTACAGCAACATGGACTACGTAATGGCGTTTAGATAAAAAATCAGAGGTCTATTTTGACAGGTCTCAGAAATAATGTTTTTAAAACTAGGGGGGGGGGGGGGGGGGAACCAAAGTATGTATTAGACTTTTAATTATAAGGAAGAACCTGTTACAAAGAGTCATATCAACTTGTGCAAAATTTGCATCCGATGACCCCTTTAAATATATTTAAGGTGTAAGGAAAATATTACTTTTTACTTGATGGATACACCACATTCATTCACCACAGGCATTAAATTGATACTTTGTATGATTATACTGCTCAGACTTAGGCACAGGTTGTGATACGCCTCACAGGATGCATTTGTATATTTGTGTACTTTAGGAGATTGACTCACTCGTGGAACCTAAGTACCAACTGGCCAGTGGTCTGATAGATCAAAAGGCAGCAGGTGTGGTTGATGCACGTCAGAAGGCCGAGAAACTACGTCAGGAGGCAAAAGATCTATTATTAGATGCCACAAGCAAACTGCAGAGACTGAGAGGTACAACTGCTCCCAGATTTGAAGATTAGATTATAGATTTACCTATGATTCCTGACTTTTCTTCCTCTTTAACTCTTCCAGAGCTGGAGAGATCATTTGAGGAAAATCAGCACATTCTAGTGGAGAAAGCTCAGGAGCTGGATGGACTGGAGAAGGAGGCCAGAGATGTACTGCAAGAACTCAGTCAGAAAATCACCATCTACAGCACCTGCGCTTAACTACCAAGAACTAATAAATAAAATAATAAGCTCAGATTATAATCAGTTGTATATTATCAAAAACATGTTGCCTGAATCCAATTCAAGGTATCACATTGAAAAAGCAATGCAAGATTTTACTATGACCCTTCAATGTATAGCTATATATTTTTGTCTTTTCTATGAAACTATGAAAAAACTCATCCAGTGGATTGTGTCCGATATGAAGAATATTGCAGTGTGCAATTACCGCAATAATACTCGACAAACATTCCTCTGGGCGGAATAAGAGGAAGGCGGCGGCGGCGATAAAAAAAAGTCCATATGTGAAGGCAAGGTCGTTAAATCAGTTTGGCTTTGCTTGATAAAACTGATGGTGACAAATGAAATGCCAAAATAAAAATTTGATAAAAACTGTGGAAACAGCAAAATGATGAAAACAACTATTGTACGATGTTTATTAAACATTTAAACGCATTATCTGATAAAACAATAATCATTTAATAATAATAAAGCTTGAGTCAATTGAATATATAAATTACGTCTTCTCTAACTGTCGGTTTCATTTGATCGATTTCGATGTTGCTGTTATGCATATCTATGATTTTGCTGAAATTGGAGACAAAAAAGCCCGTAAAGCGACAAACACAATGAGAGACTAACTCAAAAGTAAGGTAAACAGGTTTGCAAATTGCTTCTACAAAAACGAAATGACAGAAAAACGTTAACCAGTGTTGTGGAGTCGCGAACTACAAGTACAGTGACGCTGTTAGCTTAAAATGTACAAGCAAATTACTATTTATTTATTTTCCCAAGAATTCAAGCGTGCATTTTACAACATGCATCAGTTAGAATAGCGCTCTAACGCCCGCAATATCACGGAGCCTTACTTTAATCTTTTGAGTCGCGTGGTTTCTCATAAATACGTCAAAAAAAAAAAAAAAAACAAAAAAATAAAAAAATAAAAAAAAAAGCACAAGAAAAACACGGAAAAGGCTAAATCCTATCATTTTGTGGCTGAGGCTCTTAGACTGAATCACATTCCCGCTCAAGTACTGAATCGTCTGAGTAAATTCGTATCTAACAGTTTTTATTTCGGTATTTTAAAAGCCGGGTCTGTATTTCTAGGGGGCGCGGAGTTATTGTTAAATTATAGTGCGAGGGTGTTGGGGCGGTGTCATGCTTCTATTTTATTATTCGGCTACTGAGCTCTGTAGGCAAAATGACAGTTGAGATTCGACAGGCATTATTTTTCCTGTATGTTTCATAGCCAGGGAGTTCATGCATGGGCGTGTCAGCTTCCTATCATGCACAGCACCTCGTGGCGACAACGGCATCTGAAATGTCGCTGTGAGGGCGGGCAAACACGTGTTTCAGTGACGCTTTGAAAATAATGGAAAGACATATCAGGTAACATTATCGCTTTCAGTAACTAATGCGAACCGGGCACAGCGCGCTGTAAATATAAAGATAGCTACAACTACATTTATACAAGAACATAGTTAGACAGAAGCAAGAACCCACTGGTTTCATCCATCATGAGAACCAGGCATGCTGGTGTTGATTAATATAAGAATAACAAGATAGGTCAAATTCAGTAAAAAATGAGGGCTCGTTTATATTATGAGTTAGACTCAGCATTTTAAGACGCAGACCATTATCATAAATGCTCACTACCACATGGACAGACGAAGCATGTAATAAAATCACTTACGTCCCCGATGCTTATCAAGGTAAAAGAGAGCCTCTAAAACTTCTAATTATACATTCGGGCACATTTACGTTGCAGGTTAGGTGGTAAATTCCAGATTTTGTGGGCTTATAGGACAATCTTCAGTGTCAAAACCACAGGTAGGCTTAGCAATGTGCTCTGAACACCACTCTACACACACTCAATATAGTACTCGAAATGCATTTAGGGGCAAATTGTGTAATCATTAAAGCTACGATTAGAGTACATTAAACCAAGCACATTAAACAATGTATATAAAAAAAATAGCAATCTAACTTCGTGGTCATGCGAGGGACTTAGTTTCTGATAGTGTTACTAAACTTGAAGAGTTACCTTGTTTCCTATCATCATGTTCTAGTTATCTATAAGCCTCCCAAGGCATTTCTATATATGCACAACTAACAAAAATTCACAGTGTTTCCATCTTTTGGTCAGTACAGAGTCAGCCACTGCTCAGACTATAAAGTATAAAAGCAAAAATACCCGTAGAGGGCCAGATTTCCACAGATCTCATAAACATGGGTCTGCTGTGTTTAAGTGCGCAGTGAAAGAGACTTCTAGGGCAATTTTAGATGAGTACAGACATAATTCTATGCAAAAAGGCAGAAACGGGAGATTCCTCGAAACTATCCATGCACAAGCTGTCCTAATAACATGTGCTTATTTGTTTGTATTCAGCACAAACATTTTAAATGAAAAAAAATAGCTATGAAGGCATTTTACATGTCATAAAGAAATTAAGGTATTTTTTAAGGACTGATCCTACGCTTTTTCTGTTTGCATCTACTAGCATTATAGCTTAAACATTTCCGCAAACGTTCTGCATTAATGCAATAAGAAAACAAGTATTACTTAAAAATGAGAAAAAAGCTAACTAAAATTCTTCAACTGATTAGTTTTCAGATAGAATCCAAAATAGCATGGAATAATATTTATAACTAATACATATAATAATGGTAAGACTTACCTCAAACCCGTAAACCACCATATGAGTAAATGTATCATGAGCTAATCGTCACAGTAGCAAAAAATATAGTAATTTAATGATACAAAATCAAATATATAACTATATTTATATCAAATCTATGGTCTGCTAATTCAGTCTATGCATTTTCGTTATCCTTTTCATTAATTATTGTGGGTATGAAATATTAGCGCGCAGTGATGTGTTTTTGAGAGACTACTTACCACACGCATCAGCCACCTATCAAAGCACATACAACGGTGTTAAAGTTAGACCTATTACTTTTAAGACAGCACGCTTACAATTACAGTTCACTTCGCAATGAACACAATAAAATATGTGTCTAGCAGAGATGGAGCGCCGTTATCTGGCTAGCAGTAGCATGGCATTCAACTACTGCTTCACCATATACATCACAAACACCAACAGACGCACAATAAAAAAGAACAAGAAAAGAAGGAAAGTGTTAAGAGCCATCCATTCTTATGAGAGGCAGTCATCATTACTAAGGGAATCATCTCCAGGAGGGGGGGGGGGAGGGGGGGAGCACTTTATCTGACTAAAAAAAACGAAGAGAATCATCACTGATAAGCATGTCATGTTCTATGTCCCATCTCATCTGTTGGCTGACAGGGCTGGGTCTTCGTTCTATTGCACACTGCACTGCTTCCATTGCTTGCAGCTACTACACCTGAGTATACATCACGCATGCGAAATAGTCGGCCGAACATGGTAACGGATTCTTCGCATCAGGTGGAGGTCCGAAAGGCTATAGGCATGGCTAGTGGAGACTCACAACACAAGATCATGCGGTGAACCGATGCCGCTCTAGGTCATGATGTAGTGATAAATTTTCGTCCCGTACATGGCACTTTGTGGCGTCCGGCCGCTTCTGCAACTGGTCAAGACCTGTTCTGGCTGCTCGTTGCATGTAACTCCAATCTAGCTCACGAGGCTTCGCGTCGACAAACTATCTAAAGGCCTTAACTCTCGCGGAGCTGTAGGTAAGATAAAACTACATGCTAATTCCAGTTTTTAAATCCTGATTGCGCAAGGTCAGCATTTTTTTATATTTGATATTTAGGGCCATCCGTTCTCGACAGCCTACATAGAGATGTGTTTAGCTGTATATGCATACATTTTTTATCGTATAGGTGTTTCGTCAGACGGGATCCGTGGCTAACTATCTTGACAGAGAGTGAAAGCCGGTATGTGAGTTTTAATAAACCAGGGGGTGTGCGATATATACGTCTGGGCTACTGCTGAGCTATATCCTAAATGATTGTTTTAAACGAAAAGGTCGATGTGGCCGACTTGACACTATCACTGAGTATTCTTGCTTAAAAACCACTTCAAACATCCGATACAGTGCAAGGCGCACGCCTACATTAAGAGGCATGAAGTCTAGAGCTAAGTGCGTGTGGCAGCATTTAGTGCGTGTTTTGCCTTTCACTGGGCATGATAACTGTACGAACGTTGAGGTCTCAAAAGATTGTGCACACTTTTAGAAAAAATGGCTTTACTAAAGGTAAAAATGCCCATAAAATGCAAAAATCAGTTTAAAACTTATTGGAAAAGATTAATTTATATCAGTATGAACTGAAGCGTCACGGCTTATAGAACACACAGAATATGAAGAATAATAAAAAAAAAAAAAAAAAAAAAAAATAAAAAAAAAAATTAGGATCTCATGTTCCCTGTCTCAGGCATTGATCATTAGGTGAGGCCAGCCCATATAAGCACACTCAGTGCAAAATAATCGTCTAAATATACTCGTTATCGATTAAACATGCCCAGTAAATATCGAGATATAATTTATATCACGCAACATGCCACCATCCCTACTTATGTTCCACAACAACGGGGCGCAGAGCTTTCACCTACTCCCTAGTCTGCTTTTTTTACCCCTGGTTCTCAAGAAATATCTTGCGTCCAGCAATTGAGACGAAACCTGACTGAAAACGCACTGAGTGTGGCTACAATGCGTCAGTCTTCAGGCATGTGGTGCTTTAATTTCGGGCTCACAGAAACTACAATGACAACGGAGAAGACGAGGCTAATGGATCTAATGCTGCATAACCGCTTGTGTTGCAGCGTATACAACGAACCATTGGAACATACACAATATTAGTTGAGTCTCGTAGTCAGTGTTTAGTTAATAAATAGACAACCGTCCAGTGTTCTGTTCCCTTGTTCTGTTGCGTGCTGTTGATGCACCGGGGGATTACGTAGCGGTGTCTGACGGTAATGAAATAGTGAGTCGAGACGTGGGGCTGATTTATCGGGGCTTTCTGAGGACCTTCGGGGTTGTGGGGGGGTGAGAGCATGCGGTTTAAAAAATATATCCGGTTTTCATCTCTACCCAAACAACGTACGCGGATGCCGTCTGTGAGCGAAAGACTCCTTACATTGGACCATATCCAAATAATTAGATGCGTATATGCAGGCTAAACGCGTCACTGCCTCTTTGGATGGGGGCGGGCCGTATGGACTTATCAAATTCTATTTCAAATGCCGACTTATGAGTTATCGGGCTGGTATATGGTCAGCGACTTTAAGTTATGAAAAGGCGGTTTCAGTTTGGACAGGCAATCGCCCCGATCACTAAGTTTTCGTGGAAACGAGTAACATTATTTGAATTCCACTGGTCGGGTCTCGCCCGGCTAAACAGTTCCGAGAGCAGCCACCCGTACGCTCACGTAGTTACACGCAACATAAACAGGAAGTGTCGTTTTCAAACACTGAACGATTGTCTTTTAAATTAAGACTAACATACACACATAGATTAAGTAATACGTATATAGAAGTTCAGTGTCATGGCTGTATACGGGCGTGGCAACGGCTAAAGGTTTACTTATGCGCATAGTCCAAGTCTTTTTCTCCGTTTTTAGTGTATCTCTGTGGAGTGATTATAGAGCACTTTTGGAACCTTTTGCGTTGGTGAAGATCTACAGAAAACGTGACAAACTAAATGTCCACATAGTGTCTAAAAAGGTAAGTGCTCGATATTAACTTATTGTTTATTTAACTAAAAGCAATAATTACACTCACAAATGTGAGCATCCCAACCAAGGGTGCGTTTCCCAAGAGCATTGTTAGCCAACTATGGTCCAAGTTCCGTCATTATCAAAATCAGAATATTTGGTGTCTAAAATACCGTTAAGTGGAGTGAGATTTTACTGTGGGTTGTTGTGGTTGTGGCTGGTTAGGACTAAAGCTCAAGTTAACATGGAAAAGATAACTTCATTGTTTTATCATTTTTATATGAAATGAAATAACTTCATTTATTTATCAACTTTCATTTGTTTATGGTTAGAACACAGAGTAACATTAGGCTGGTATTCATTTTATTGAGCGCTTTACATAAGTGTATGTGAGTGTTTTTGTGTAGGTCTGTACCTGTATATCTCGTGCTCGTTCATTAGCTTGATAGGCCATCTTCTCTTCAATGCTGGCTAGCTCCAGTTTAAGGTTTCCGGTCTCGTTTTGATGGAGTTCTGTGAGGTCGTAAGCAGTACTGCTTGCATTCGCAATGCGCCGAGAGACCCGCAATCACGTCACCTTAATATTGCAGAAGAACACCTAATTAGGGAGAGTGTGGTGAGAAATAAGAGTCGGAACAAACAGCAAGAGATTGGAAGAGACAGGGCTTATAGTTGAGTTTTATATTTGGTCTTCAGCAGAGATGGCTGATAGTGGGAGCCCTATGAATTTGATACTTCAAGCTGATAGCTACTTGCATGATAATACGGCTCCGCTCAATCGAAAGATGATAGGTTGCATATATATAAAAATTTGTCAAACTAATTTTTTTGTCACTTATAATAAAATAGATCACGTTAAAAGTGCTTTAGGGCAACGGAATTTTAGAAACATACATTATAACCCAGAATTCTATCAAGAACTCTGAGATGGGGGCGGGGCAGGCCGGATAGGGTCGCACTCAATCTGATCATAACTGATCATCATTAAAATTCACACTGGCGGGTCAAGTGGCTGATTAGGTATCTTTTCGTATGGGCCAGCGATGCTGCAATGAGGGCTCGTGCTGACTCAGAGCATTCACCATGAGCTTTGCTAAGTCGCGTGGATGTATGGCAGTTGGGCAGCGGGGGCACGCTAAAACTTCAGCAAACCCCTGCCACCTTCCCCAACTCCACCATGTATGGTAGCTGCTACGGGGTGATCACTTATTTTATATATGGTGGTTATCTTCAATGTTATATGTGGGAATTTATATTCTTAGGCATGTCTCACCATACTAGGCGAGCATTTTCTGTGGTATGTATTGGCAGCTTAGCAGTCTCGGTAGCTTGCCTCTGTATCCTGCAAGCAGGAAGTCATAAAGCGAGATACACTATTCGCGGGGTCCAAGACAAAACACATTAAGCATTGCGTCATGTATAACTGGAACCAGATGCTAAACTCTCAGAGGGTTGTCATAACAGAATTACATTATAATGTAATGCGTGTAATGTAATTTTTAAATAGTGTTTTTAAAAATGAACACTAAATGAGCATTAGATAATGGTAAAGGTAATCTAAAAGGAAAAAAAGATAAATGAGCTTGCATAACTAATTCAATGTC
>JADLZN010007451.1:0-31965 GCA_018155175.1 Sinocyclocheilus anophthalmus
GGGGGGGGGGGAAACGGGGGGGTTAGATGTGGGGGCTGCATCGGGAGGACGAGAAGGGGTTGGGCAAAAGAATAAAGCGGATGTACAAGCGAGAAAACTCGGTACGACGGGCACGTGCGTAGCAGGGGAGGTACCCTGGGGGCACAGGAAGGATGGGTGAAATTGGGATCGGACGGACGGCACGGGGCAACGGGAGCGGAGGGGAGACGAGAGGTATGCAGGAGACATGCCGGCTCAAGAGCAACCACAGTATTACAACGGACTATTCATATTAACTGAGGAGCAAAAAAAAGGAGGAAGGCGCAGGGGCGACAGACTGCCGGGCCGAGACGGCTTACTGGAAAGAAAGACGCAGCAGCAGATTAACTTTGGGCAAGCCACCCACCCCGATTATGATGAGGTGAAAAATGCAAGGAACGCACGACAAAAAGGCAGAGGGAGGAATGGCGTCCTAAGCGGACGGTATACAAACACACGGCCCCCTAGGGGGGGGAACAACCACAGCCGTACGACGTGAGTCAGTTCAGACGTAGCAAGGCAATTCCCCAACTGCCTTCAAACAAGATAAACACGGAGCATGTTGAGACGAACGCCAGAGCATTCGGTAGTTGCTGCGAAGAACCAAAACGAAGCGACGAGAGAACGCTAGATGGGTAGAGCCGAATCCAAAAGGACATCCTAATAATTAAACAGCGTCCTGCAGGCCGACGGCGCGCATGCGTCGCGGCACTCGCTTATGCACAACCAATCAAATCAACCTCGCTTTTTGGACCGAGCAAGGGTTACTTCCATGGTAGCCGTCCGGTGCGTGAAGACAGTCGTGCAGGTGGAGAGTGCTTTACAGTAAAAGCAACACACGCATGCGTGGAGCACGTTCACATCCCTGGCAACTACTACTAAACCTCTCACTCACACACATACACATACACATGCGCACACACACACACACACCATTCACAAAACGCGGCGCTAGTATCCACCAGCCACAAACAACACACCAGTGAGAGATCTAGGACGGCGGGCTTTCACAAGATTGGACCAGCGAGTGCATTAAAAATACTTTAAGATGGACATGACGACGTGGCTTTTAATACAAATAACATTCACCTGACAGGCAACTTAAAGGTAAGTTCAATGCACCCGTGGGAAACAAAACACACACACAGCAAGTCTCATTCAAGGACTCAGGCTCAACGTGAACCCTCCCACTACATGTGTGGGAGGGTGGAGCGCTCAGGACTCTGGCTTTTTCTAATGCTTTCACAGTCGACTCCTGACATCTTAAGACTTAGAACTTTCACATCAGCTGCACGGGGGCAGAAACCATAAAGATGTACTGGACTAACTAGGACCCAGATGCCACAGACCATCAAGACAGTCGCAAACCTATGGAGCGAGAGCACTAGAGAATGTCGATAGTCAAAGTCGGAGATAACAGGAAAACGCGGGGATAAAAAAAAGGAAGGGCAGTCGGGAAAACGAGAAACTGGCTCGGAAAACCGTGGGAAAGAGAGGGAGAGAGTTTTTACAACATGCGGAAGGTTGCTAGGGAATCTTACTGTGCGACTTAAAATGGTGATATTGAGGCATATTCACAACTCGTCAGTCGACAAGGCAGATGTATCGTGTGCGTACTGGGCGAGCACACACATGCCCGGTTGCAGGAGTTCCTCCGCAGGCTGCCAGGCTGCGGGCACGAAAGAAACTGGGACACACGCAAAACACATTATGAAGGCTATATTCACGCGACGTAGCTCACTCTCTTTGTTTGGGGCGAAAAACTTGAAGCAGAACATATTTGAACAATTCATTATAGGGCTGTGAGGGGATAGAGCAGTTTTCGGATGCCAGTATGTTCAGGGACGCTACATTACCAACATGTGTACGGGGCTAAACGGCCACTGGATTTACAACCATCCACTCTAAAGAAACAACTGGACTGCGTGAGGCCAACAGACATCAGCGCTGGCGAAAGACTGTAGTACCATCAGTGCAAGGACGCCCTGCGGGAACATCTACTCCCAAAGGGATCATCTGATGATATTGTCACAGGACTCATACAACACTGGGAGACCCATGTGGATTATGTGTGTAGAATTCCTTCTCGCCGGTCAAAAACAAGGCAACATCAAACACACTTGCCTGCAGGCATTCCGTGGGTACGTTTTGAGAAAAGAGGAGGTGATCGTTATAGTCTGGAATAAAAAGGAAGAATAAAGCTGTGCCGCACTGGTGCTCACGCAGAGTTACGCAATGACGACCAATAAAATTGTTTGTGTCAGGCGTACGTTTAACAGTCAACACTCCAAATTTTTATTGTCACTCCAAAAGGAAAAAACGCATCAGCAGCCACTTTTGTCGAAAAGTAGGCTAGTATTGCAGAGCACGTTCACAAATGTCAAGGCACTAGCTGAACGACCTCTAACTCCTCCGTCAAGTTCGCATAACTCTATTAAGACTTAAATCAATGGAGGGTGATAGGAAGCTGCTGAGCGGCTAAGACTGACTCGCCTCTTAATGGACACAGGGCAGAATAAAGTGACACAGACATGCTGGATACTGAAACAGTATGTCCTGAGGAGAAATTGTGTGATTGGCATTCCCCAACCTTGGACTGTCAGTTTTTTTTTTGAACGTGAGATCAACGGCTTCTCCCCGGGTTTCTCTTACACGGTGTACTATGTGTGCAGATCAAAGCGCTCTGTAATCTAGAGTCCACTTACCCAAACAAAATAACGAAATGGAAACAATTTATGCTATTGATAACCGCAGGCTTAAACGATTGCGAAATGACGTGCTATCACTGGCACATAAAGGACGCTTCATTTTCTGTTGACTATACACAAGTGCCAGCGGTTCTGTGCAAGGGAGGAAAACAGATAAGGCAGCATCTGATTGTGAGGTTATACATGTAAAAGGTGCAGTTGCATAAAGCCACTAGTTTCTTCCAACGCCCATACGACTGACTGGCTAAGTGGACACGTTTCTGCCTTACGAGCAGAGGAATTTTTAACAACCATTACACATGACACAACCTCTAACTATGACACCAGATCTGTGTAGGTCCGCTTAGAGTTTTCGTTTGATTATGTGCCACATCCTTTGCTAATTCCATCTGTGCCCCTTGCATCTCACATATTTCCGGACCCCAGTCTGGGCACGGGGGGGGGGGGGGGGCAGGTGGGAAAGAGCCGAGCGTACAGAACAGTACGGAACGTGATGAATTAACAAGCTCTTTTGTCGCACCAACCACCCGTGCAGCTGTTAACAAAGGATTTTTGTTGAGGCAAGCCATCATCACGAGCGCGGTTCTGAGACGTCTGCCACAAAGAGGCCACTCACCTGCGGGAGAGGAATGGCAGGTGAGGGGATGACGGCTGAGCAGAGAGGCATTTTAAGAATCACAGTCTGAAGTGCACAAAAAGAAGCATCCGACCCGACAGGATGTGGGAATAAGATGAAAATTGGAACCAGCAAGAGTTGAAATGATGCTACTGGTGGTTGACCAGTAGGGCTTCTTTATGGTCAATAATACTGCAAAAGCAAAAGAGTAAAATAGCCTGCCAGCTCAGTATCACTTTTATTTTAGCATCATTCAAATACCACTAGTATTTAAAACATTTATTTTGGAATTTTTCATTTTGATTTTAAAGTTTTAGGATTTTGTTGTGCGTTTTTTTGTCATTTTATTATAAGTTTTATTATTAGTATTACTATAATAACCTGTAAGTGTTCAATGTGTCCGTCTATTACTAGACATACGCTGGTTGTAACAAGTGTTCGGAGCCCCCTTCCTCGTGCATTTTTTTATCAATTTTTTATATATTTGTCACACTTAAAAGATTCAGATCAAATTTTAATATTACACAAAGATAAATCAAGTAAATACAAAATGCAGTTTTTAAATGATTATTTTTTTATTAAGGGAAAAAAGCTGTCCAAACCTGCTTGGCCCTACGTGAAAAAATAATTGCCCCCTAAATCTAATAAATGGCTGTGCCACCCTTGGCAGCAACAACTGCAATCAAGCATTTGAGATAGCTGGCAATGAGTCTTTCACATCGCTGATGAGGAATTTTGGCCCACTTTTCTTTGCAGAATTGTTTTAATTCAACCACATTGGAGGGTTTTCGAGCATGAATGGACTGTTTAAGCATCTCAATCGGATTTAAGTCCATACTTTGACTTAGCCACTCCAAAACCTTCTTTTTGTTTTTCTTGAGCCATTCAGAGTTGGACTTGCTGTTGTGTTTGGGATCATTGTCCTGCTGCATACCCCAAGTGCGCTTGAGCTTGAGGTCACAAACTGATGGCCGAACATTCTCCTTCAAGATTTTCTGATAGAGTGCAGAATTCATGGTTCCGTCAAGTATGGCAAGTCGTCCAGGTCCTGAAGATGCAAAGCAGCCCCAAACCATCACACTACCACCACCATATTTAACTGTTGGTATGATGTTCTTTTTATGAAATGCTGTGCACACACATTTTTACGCCCGATGTAACTGGACACACACCTTCCAAAAAGTTCAACTTTTTTGTCCACAGAATATTTGCCCAAAAGTCGTGGGGATAATCAAGATATTTTTTGGCAAAAGAGAGACGAGCCTTTTACCCCGTTCCTCTCTCTCTCTTTCATCTTTGCTGGCTCTCAGCAGTAGCAGCTTTTGCCTAGAAATCTCCCCAGGGGATGCCGTATTTTGCCCATCGCGATTCTTATATGTTGAATCATGAACACTGACCTATTGAGGCAAGTGGCGGACCTGCAGCTCTTAGACTGTGTTCTGGGGTTCCTTTCATGACCTCTTTGGTGTAGGTCAAAATCGTTGTGCTCTTGGAGTCATTTTGGTTGGCCGGGGAACTTCTGGGAAGGTTCACCATTGTTCCAAGATTTCTCAATTTGTGGATAATGGCTCTGACCATGGTTTGCTGGAGTCCCAAAGCCTTAGAAATGGCTTTATAATCCCTTCCAGACTGATACATGTCAACTGTTCTGATTCTCATCTGTTCTTGAATTTCTATAGATCGCGTCATGATGTGTTGCTCTTTAAGCATGCATCACTTTGTCAGACAGGTCTATTTAAGTGATTTCTTGATTCAAAAGGTCTGGCAATAATCAGGCCTGGGTGTGGCTAGTGACATTTAACTCAGCTTTCTAAAATAATGAGGTTAATCACAGATCGTTCATGATTTAGCAGGAGGGGGCGAACAAATTAATTATTATCACGATGGCCACGTAGGTTTGGCAGCTCTATTTCTTTTCCCTTAATAAATAAATCATGCTACTTTAAAAACGCTATTTGTAGTTTACTTTGCATTAACATCTTATGTGTAATATTTCAATTTGTTTTTGATGATTCTCAACAGTAAATGGCAACATGCAAAAAATAATGAAATCACGCGCAACACAAAGGGGGCCAACACTTTTTCACCCACTGCTGTGTACAAAAAAACAAAAATCCTACATATTAAGGTAATATCCAGCACTCATGTCTTCATACAATGCTACACTTTTAATATATTCTGCATTTTAATATAATTTTTCATTTTAAATACACTTTTCAGGCTCAAAAGCAAAATCTAAATGTTATCTCACCTAATGGTAAACGTCAAACTGTCCGCACGCTCACGATGAACTTCCAGGCTCAACACAAATGTTATTGGTTTGGCAGCTTTGTCATACAAGGACTACAGTTGAACATATGATGACATCTAGATTAATTAGTTAATTAACATCAAATAAGTCATCTAATTCCACTATGGAGCTCTATAGTGTACATTAGATCTCTGTTACCATTAGACATCTCGGGATCTGAATTCGTGCACAGGCTTAATTACTGAATTCATAGTCAAGTGGCTCATGAATACACTCCACAGAGTATTACACTGTCATTTTTGCCTGTTTTGTGTGCTCACAACAATCAGCCGTTTCTATTGTTCCCGCAACAATCTTTTCCTTGAGCTTCCTCGGGATACATAAAGTGTGCATTCCATAATCTTGAATGGAAGCAGCAGGTCATGCTACGTGGTTTCTAGGAATATTGTTTTTCGAATCATACTCTTTGCATGCTGATTTATCACAAATGGAGAAGGATGAATATTTGATGCAACTGGTTCAGAAGTGAAGATTTTCTAAGAAAATATCTAGCACTAGTGTTGTTGCAGAAGCCTTATTCAAGTCTAATGCATTAACATTCACACATTTACTCTACGTGTGTAACAGCACTATGTAATATAAAAGACACACTGTCTGTAGCAGCCGCTCTCGTTGTGTACAGTATAAAGCTCACGACACAATCCACCGTTAAACATAAGGCGTTTAACTGCCACTATATGGATGAGGGTGACAGTCCAAGCAGCAGATGACACGGCGAGCTCGTGGGACTGCAGAAGCCATCAATCTTTCAGGGCATCTTGTTCACAGGGACCCGTAGATGGAAGTCAGTGGATGTAACCTGTGATACGCTGGCTCGTGCATCCATTAAATCCTTCACATCATTACTGCGTCTGCTAAACATACTATCAACACCATGCATGAGCAAAACCCCAGGGCATTAAAACCTCCATGTGTCCCTAATCCGGTTCTCACCTAAAGCTGAGTGCTGATGGATAGCGAGATAAGTAAACTGGTGAAATATCACCCATGCGTGAGTAGATTGTAGGGATTTGTCGAGGGTATGTGAGAACGCCAGTGGCATGCCATTGACCGCACAACAAATGACATGGAATACTGACTACGAAAATTTGCAGCTACACAAATGGTTCCAGCTCAAACATCTTTTTATTGTTTTTCAGGGCAACAACCTCACTGCACCGAAAAACATGGTGACACATTTAAATTTCTAGCTCTCTTGAGTCATTTGACGTTTTGTAGCATCTTTTCCCCCCCGCCACAAATCGCGGATAAGCTCCAACAGAATAAACTTTTTTCCCAGCAGAGTGGGATCAAATTCACCTTAGCTGTGCAAAAAATCAAATGCATGTTCAGTGACGCCTCTCGGTCATAGCCGCTCCTTGTGACATTCTAGTAAATCCCACCACGTGGCATCAGATGAGCGGTATTTTCTACTCTACACACGCCATGATAGAGAGTTCACTGAACTCCAGCCACACAAATGTCGGGTTTCAAAAATCGCAATGCATCATCCGCGATTTTGACTCAGATTTTGTCTAGCTTGTCAGATGTAGCTAAAATCGTTCTGCTGAATATAGCAGCGTGGCTGCGACGACGAGTGTCAAAGTGTTGCAGTAAGTGATTTCTGAGACGCTGTTGGACAACTGATCAGACTTGATCCACCCCAAATCACCCGGTTTAATGCCACCAGCGTAGAGGGGCGTGTCCCTTCATGATGGTGGATTCGGCGAACTATCAATATAGGGGTGTGACCTTTTGTGCTAGGGACGGTTCGTTTGGTCCATTTCAACTCATCAACAGCGTTTTCACAGAAATCTCGGGGTACTGCAACGTTAATATATCACCCAGAATACAGGTCGAGTTCATGTTACCACAAATACGAAGTTTTACCCCAAACTTTCCAATCAAGCAAAAACTTCATGTCAGTTTCGATAATATGTTATTATATGGGTGCATCACTATCTGGAACCCATTTGTAGCTAGCTATACATAACATAGAATATAAACTGACATTTCTACATTATCTTTGTCTAATAACTATAAATAAAGCACTACAACCAAATATAATTAGAGGATATGAATTTTAATATTGCTAAATGTTAGCAGTACAACTATTGAAAAAAAAAAAAAAATTTTTTTTTTTTTTAAGAAAAATTAACATATTTCTTAAATTACAAGTGTTTTTACAGATCACTTTTAAGTGAGCATTAGATGATGACAAAGGTGTAAAAATGATTTTAGTCTAAAAATAGAGCAAATACATATAATTAAATTAAATATCCAGAGATAACGACAAATTTTGGAGGGAAAAACAATTTACCACCATTCAGTGCAAGTATGTGTGCAAGGCAAAACATAGTGTAGCATTAGGTTAGGGCTGCACGATAAATCGAAATAGCGATTCGTCAGAAGCTGCGATTGTCATGCGTATCCTTCAGTGAAGCACGGTTCTGTGATAAGCAGTAAATCTCCATCCAAAGGCAAGAGGGCGCTCCATCCGCCACCCTTGACTCTCCTCTACTCCCGGACGCTCGCGAGAAGAAACCCCAGGCAATGCCTACGCGGTAGCGAGAACCGAATTTTCAATGAACTGCTTTATTGATTCAACGTGACTATAACACAATGAATTTTGACATAGTATTGGTTTATCTGATTTATTATTATTATTTAGATTCATTAAATAAGTGTATGTTAAATGCATGCCTTTAGTCACTGTGACCTCATGAATGCTATGAAATAAACGTTGCGTAGCTGTGAAAAGAGAAGCCACCTCATCACGAAAAACACTCACAGAAAGGACTTTATTTCAAAACATCGACCTGCGTTCTGAATGATTCTTGGAGTAAAACTATGTATGCATGTGTATTTATCACAGATTCTTATCCGCTAAGGAGGTAGCATGTCTACACAAAGCAGCAGATTTCTAACAATGAGTCAAGCTATAGCAAAACACTGTCATATCTCAGCAACGATTACTTACGATATCTCTAATCGCAAGCATAATATCGCTCGTCAATTACTATGGCGCAAACTTGATCAGTGAACTACACGGCTCTTTCGTAGTATGCTAGCTAAAAACACATCTGACGCAACATGCTATGGAAATGTTAACTAGCTTGATATTTACACACAAGCCTTTTCGCTTAAAAACACAACAAAAGAAAACATGGAGCGCAAGCTGCAAAAAAATCTGCACTATAATCGAATAATCGGAGTCCCAAGAATCCACATTAGGTCACAACATATGAGCCCAATCACCAAGTCTAACCTCCCTATATGACACCTTGACTCACCTCCCCCTTTTCCCCTATCCTCCCGAGGTACGGCATGCAGTAATTCACGTCAGAAGGTAATAGGGTGTCTCAATTATCTTCTTTGGTTGGACTGGTTCAGGGTAGGGGCAAGGGCCAAGACAACCCCTATCAATTAAGAATTATTTCGGTAGAGCAGAACATAGAATAAACAAACCAATCACACCTTTCCAAACAAAAAGGACGTTAATGAATATTCATTCTAGATGGTAACACGGCATCGCTTCCACTGGTTCAACAGATTATGGCTGCAACCCAGAGTGCACAAGAAACATAAATCATAAGCATGTTATAGCATTAATAAAAGACACATTTAACGAAATATAATATTAATATATTTTAGTTACATATCAAAAATCATGTGGAGTATTCATATTTAACAGTCGTCCTTACACAAGAAAATGTTCAGCAAAAAAAAAATCACTAATATTTGCTCACTAACGTCATATCCTGTACGACTGGACCGATAGTGCCACCATATTTTTCATGTCTGGCAGGGCGATAACCCCCAAACGATTGAGGGGTGGCTGAGTCCCCCCAGTACTTATAAATCGCTAACCCTTTTCTCAATATTGCCAATTCGGAGCGAGAGAGATGACAGTTGCGTATAGAGCGTTTCTCTTTTAGAGTGAGTTTACTTAAAACAAGGCTTTGGAAGGTCACAAGTGCTGTGTACTCTTTCTCCGTTGCTGGAAATAGATGTAGCGATTCAGTATTTAAACTTTATTATAAAAGTCGTGAGGCAGCATTGCCAAGTTTTCTTTTCTCCTGGAGGTGTGAGCTGCGCAAATCTCCGATGTAGCTATATATATATAATGTGCTTGTGGTGTGTGTGTCAGTAGGCAGTGCATTAATATAGAACGGTCATTGAAGGCTCTATTGCACACCAGCACAGCAGTATAGGTGTGTGTATTGTAGGAGCTAGACGACGTATATGACGTGTGACGGCATATTAGTGGTGTCCCAATTCTTAGGGGAATTTTTTCACCCCTACCCCTTGACACTCTGTTTCAAGGGACAAGGGGAAGTGGTAGGCGGAGGGGTAGGGGAAGGGGTATAAAATAGAATTGGGATTGGGCCTATATCTATCAGTCCAAAATCTAGACTTACAACAATTGCGCAAAATACCAAAGTCCAATGTTTATGACAGAGAGATTGCAAAATCAGTTTAACAATTAAAAAAAAAAAAACACTATGTGGTCCAGAAATCAAAATAACATTATCGCCAGGTCCCTGCTAATACCAATGCCTACAAAATCTTGTCACAATTAACAAAAATAAAGTACATTTAATGCACATTGAACCTGATAAACAAAGGCAGACTGTTGACTCATGTCTGCAGCTTTTAGGCATGTCATTGTGCTGGCTTCCTGCTTTTATTCTGCAGGGTTTGTTCAGCAGAGACATTAAACACACATTAACTGTAAAAAAGAGCAGGTCCTGAAGACTGACAAAGACATTCCCTATTCTCTAACACACACAGACCAGCAGCTGGTGCTGAATGTGAGAGAAACTACAGTAATAAATGATGAGACAGATCCACTGGGAGTTTCACTAGAGGCTAGCAATGTTTCTCACCAGAAGATAACACTCTTGACCATTAAATCCTTTACAAACAGCAACCTAAACAACAACAAAAGCACATTCATCCTTCCTCACAGCAGTGAGTCTGCGCCGGTCACATGCACCTGAATGGGACAGGCAGAGTGCTTTTGTGTTGGTGTCACTGCGGCAGCAGTCATGGCCGCCCCGCTGCAGGCGCTCACAAAATGGAGACTGCAGGAGAGGGAGGAGAGACACAGCATGGAGCCATCTTACTCTCAGAGCTGCTGCACTTTAACAAGCTTCAATCACGTTCTTTTAATGAACACAAAGGCCCCATTCACGTCTGTTTTGAGGGTATCTCCAGCGAGGAAGATAATCACGATATCCGTACTGTCAGACGTATCGGAGCAGTCATGTCAGATGTCAGGTGAAATAATTGGTAATCTCACAGATCTGGTACAGAGCCACAGCTGACGGGAAGAGCACAGTTACTGGCAACACGCAGGTGCTTCTTCAGTTATAGCTGCTTTTATGACCCAGTGGTTGAACATTATTAAAACTAATATTCAACTTTTTCCTTTTTGTTATATGATGGTATTATTAAACTATCATGGAAACTTTTTACCATACCTTTATTAAAAAAAATTATGTATAAATATCAATATTTAACCATGGTTCTGTACCCAAACTTTCTATCTAGATTATGGAAATCCTATAAAGATATACACTAAAAAGCCATTATAAAAATTATTACGTTACATGTATCTAATTAAAGAGTAAAATAAACATATAGGCTAGCTTTTCTACATTTATTTAGCAAAACTGATATCAATTCATACACAAATTATGACTTCTATCAGTTTCTTTTCCCCACCGTAATCAACTACTTTTCCCCAGTGAAACCGCATTTTAGTTTCCAAGGACGCTGCATGGAATATGAATCACTATCCGACATTGTCTTCGTCCAGCCATCCACCTTCATATCTTTACTAGGTCCCCCGCTATTCTCCATCTCTGTACTCCTTGCACTAGTAAAGCACTGAACAATGGTGCACTACCGTGCGCTGGACACATAGACCTTCTGTACCGCTCGGCCTCGGGTTTGATGCGTGGTGGTTATTGACACCACACAGGTTGAATTGGGTATACACAAATAAAATAACACTGAAAGTGACAGATTGTTTTTAAATACTTTATGGTCCCTAAAATCCCCTGGTAGCTGAAGAGAATCCATGACCGAGGAAAAGCGTTTACTGTATTATGTCACTTTTTAAAATGAAAACCAGTAATCGGGGTGTTAGAACCCTTATATTATTGCAAATCAGCCGTCACTGCATCTTTGTAAGGTCTGTGTAGAAAAGCGGTTTGCAGTAATGGTATAAAAAGGTCATCTTTTTTGGCAGCCAAAACATGCATCAAAAACGATTGATAAAGTCATAATAACCAAGTTGAGTACAAAAAGTGTCAAATAAGCTGGCAATGTTTGAGCTTAGTATTTTGTGCAATGTTTGTGTTAAAACACCGGTTTTGTGAGCTCATCAGCCAACTAGACAAAACTCCCTCATGCAAGATTGAGAAAATTAGCAAAGAGGATGGTACTTCAAATAGCAAAACCCCTCTTCGGTAGTTAATACGACATTGTATCATCCCCGAACCTTTCACTTGTCACGCTTTTCATTAACCAACGTTGGACTCAGTCTGAGAAGAACTTGTTAACTCTAGCACACACACTCTGTTCCTGCCAAGAAGAATGAACACAAAAGCCATTCAAGAAACTCTATTTTAGGTCCTGCAATGTTCCGTGTATATCCATTTGCATGATAAAAAGCCCTCTACACTACCTTCACATATATAGACCAAATGCATCTTGGGTCAGTGAAAAGACTCATACAAATAGCTAGTGCAAGAAAGCCTGACTTATTTGAGAATATTTTGCCTGACATAACTTTATGCTAATCGTCCCGCTGCATCTTTCAATTTAACTATAGGCTACTTCAGAATCAAAACATTGCAAAAAAGTTTTAGTGTTCGAAAACGCATATAAGCAGATACAAAAAAATGTGCTATGATGAATTAAAAAAGCCAGTTTTAAGTGCGTAAGTGCAAACACTCTTTGCCAAGTACGCGTCCATATGCGATACTGACTCAACAAACACTGAGCCAGCGACACACCGCATACTCAGCACAGTGCGTAAAACCCTCTTCAAGTTCTCTGCGTCGCCAACTAATGCGCTACACAAAAACACGAGAGACGCGTTTCGGACAGAGTTGATCCCTCGTCCATATTCATCATACATCTACCTTATAGTTAATGAACCGACACATACACACAGAATATGTCACATAGTACCACGTCTCAGACGATCAGTCCTCTGTGTAAACGCAATCGAGTTATGATTTTAAGAATGAAATGATAACACACTCTGTCAAGAAAGCCGGACTGTGTTAAATCTGAATACTGGATCCACTCAAGATCGGATTTTATTACGAGGACACTCCTCTACAGAGCTAGCGGATATCCCCTAATGCTAAAACAAACAACAAAAAACGGCGACTAACAAAATATTAATCTAAAATATATTCATACAGTCACAAAACCACTGCAGTGTATTTTATACACTAATTTATTACTTTCTGTACCTGAATACACTACCAGTGTTTTCTTAATCATAATGCATTGTAACCTTGGGAATATTATACTTTATATATTTACTTTTTCACTGAACGGGCTTCCAACATAATCTGCCTTTATCCAATGTCATAGAAAAACATTGGTCGTCAGACTAGAGTTTAATCAGCTGTGTATATGAAGACTAGCGATTGGAAACAAGGCGTGAAATATACGTGTGGCAGTAGGGATAGGGGGGTGGGGGGGGACACGACTACAGTGGCAAATCATTATTTTTGTTTGTAATACTCACCAATTAGAATGTCAATTCACCATTACCCTTATTATCTATAGATGACATATTACTTGTGTGTTTCTGGGGGGTGTCAGGTGTATAACCAGCGCTTAGCTGGCACTGTCACGTATTCAGAGAAGTTATCATATTGATATCAATATTCTTATTCCAAGACAAGAAATAACTGCTAAACCAATGGTTATAATATTAATCATTTTTAACAATAAGTTAAAATCTCAATCCTCTAAAAAGATTAGATGACAAAAACACTTTAAGCAATCTCGAGATCGTACATATCGCAAAAAAAAATTTTTTACAAGAGTCGCAAATCGCATTTGTTCATTTCAATATACGTCACACTGCCGACTAACTATAACCAGTTAAGATATGTTTCATTCAAACCTACAGGGTGTTATTCAATATTGCTATCTAGCCTGTCATATTATTGTATAAGTGAGACTCCTCTAGGTGATCATAAATAAGAGACCAACACAATGAAAAGTCATTAGTTATAAATAGAATTTATACACACAAAGACTTCAATTGCCACATATTACGATTGATATTATCTCAAATCTACTGGAATATACAAACAGACAAGAGTCAGGCACATTTTTAAATCATTACCAGAATATCTTACCTGCATTCTCTGGTACTAAGACGGAAACCCTGCGGAAAAATCAGATCATTCCTGCCAGGCTCCCTGTAGGAATGCATGGCCTAAGACCAAGTAAAAGACACAGCCTGCGTACTCACTGACTGTTTGGAAGGCAGATGATCATTAGGATACGTGCTGTGAGGAGCATGGTGCCACAGATGGATATTAATGACAGTGTACACAGGATGGTATGTGCTAGCCTGCTCAAAGGAACTCGCGTGAGAACACACAGTAATTACACCATATAGACCAGACAATTACAGCTCTCCAGACTCTCAGCGATGTTCACCTGAAGACACAACGACTGTAACAAGTACTCACATCTTTCAGTATTCACACATAGCAGGATATTTTAATCCTTCAAGCCATATAGGAACAAGCAAATATCATAAGATAAGAAACTACACAATGGTTGACATTGCATCTAACAGACGTCCGGTTCGTACAGGTATATATTTCATACCTGAAACCTGGAGCTCAATTTTTCCTATCAGACTGTTTTTTAATGCCCCAAACTATTACCATAGGCGAATTACGACAATTTGGTCACCACTAGCCCAAAATGGTTAACATCTTGTCCACCCATCACAAGGAAAATCAGCTAGTGTTTTTCCTGACCGCTGCTCGTCACCAACAGTGCAAGTACACTAGTGTGGACACACTTACTGCAAACATAAAGCAATATAACATACTGACAATTTAAGAACTGAAGAAAGCCAGCTAAATAAGACTGTAGTCCGGACGAATTACGTATAACAAATTTGATATTGATTTAATGTATAGATTAAAAAACGTATGACGAACATAAGACTAAGCACGAAATTAAGTCACAGTACCCACTGCCAAAATAACTGTCCACCTAGCTCAATCTAACGAACATACAACAACAAGTTAGATATTTTGGATGATCACAAGACCACGAAAGTATTCAAACAGCTACAATCCACTGTAAATAAAAAACTGACAAGTGTTTTAAAGAGATTTATATTTACTACCAGTGCCTCATCCATAAGAAATCACAGCATTATAACAAGGTTACAAAAGGCTCTTAATATGTCATAATTTATTCGCGTTGATTAACATGAACACCCCATACATTTTTCAACAGTAGCATGCTATCTTATTGTACAAAATCAGCTCAGTTGCAATTTTCGAATATAAATTGGTTTTACCAAGGCTAAAAACAAACCCCTATTATACAGAATAGACAATTCCCATCAACCTTCTGAACACATCAGATTGTACTCCCAAATATACAGATGATTAATTGAATCATTGTACCTGCAAATCACAAAAGCCAAACAATCAAAAGCTGACATTACTAGAAAATAATATTTCCAACGAGTTTTCACAAATGTATTTTATCTTTAATCATTTTAATTAATTATCCAGTAGCTTAGTTTTCGTGAGTTCATTTTTAAACTTTACTATTCAAATGGTTCACCAGGAGAATTTAATAAATTCCATACTTATTATGGCACAATTTCTAACAATTTTAATAAAGTCCTAACAATTAATAGTATTAGACTATAAGCATATCGATATTATAAACATCATTTGAATTGGCTTTATTTTAGATGTTCAGTGATTTCCACATTTATTTTAGTTTAATTTTAGCACAAATTTTACACGCTATCTTTGTTACTTATTTTTTTTTGCTTCCTCTAAAAGCAAGTTTTTATCATAAGACCCTATTTATCTTTTAGCATTATATTTACCGTTAATATAACAACAAATACTGTAACAATCGTATTCATTAGGATTAAAGTTGCCTTTTTTCTGTCATATACACGAGTATGAATTGCACTGACAAACCTGTACTGCGTCAAATCAAACCAATAACCAATTAACACAAGTGAGATGTGGCGCTGACCAATGTTTTACAGTATCACTACTATTGATCTTCCTATCATCTGAGAAGACAGTAACAGTCATGCTGAAAGACCAAAGGTGAAAACTCAAAACCCCAATCCCACACCATACACCCTCATCTCACACACACACACACCACACACACCACACACATTTACCCACCTGAGTCTCTCACCATCTCCTCTATTAATCTAGCAAAGATATTACAACCTGTCTGCTCCATTCTTACTCCGAACTCCTCACCAGCTCTTACCATTGAGATTAAACTCATGTTCATCATAACTAACGCATCACCAGATGTAACATATTTAAGCCTTATTTATGAACCACGTGTCTGAAGATAATTCCTGCTTTGACCAGATTAAAATAACGGCAGGCCCCTTCTATCTTCATGAACATAAAAAAACCCTAGAAATCAAACCAGCATCTATTCAAGGCCTAGCGCACATCAGTGTATTGCCATAACATGTCATTAGATACATGATGCAGCTCAAAATCTGCGACAAAACCTATGCAGCTCTGGTCATCACACTTCGATATAATTACACGCTACCCTATTAGAAACTAGCCTTTCCTTCAGACCGGTCCCGATCTGAAGCCACTGAAGACCACGCGACGACCTGCTCAAAGCCCGGCGCTAGTAGCGTGTGGGATCTGTCCTAGGAAAACGCAGAATCGTGCGTCAGAGCTAGGAGAAGCCGCCCATAAAACCCCCACCAGAACCCCGCTGTCCTCCAGCCTTTATCTCAACCGCTACACTTACGACAACCACTAACAGCACAAAAACGACATACAACTCACCTATGGATACATCATGTCGCAAAATGTCAGCGTCTCACACAGCTCACTTTCAGATTCCGAATAAACGTTTAGCTCAAATATGGAATCTTCAATTGAAAATTAGGACCGTAGAAGGAACGCAGCACTTGTCACAGAGCAGTCAGCCTAAACCGCCATCTGGGCCATTTGTGCCACAAGCCTGAAATTCGGGTCGCGAGTTGACCATCAGGAGCCCGAGCGCCCCTGCGAGCAACAAGCCGAGAATGCCGAAGCACAGCGCTGCGTGCAGGGATCATAGAGGAGAGACCAGCTCGAACCAGGACACACTAGATCGCAGTTCAGAATGACAGCATAACATACACAACGGTTCTGGTGCTGAATGTTTTCATTCATAGGAAAGCACAACTTATGCGGGCTTATAGCAACTTTAAAAAACACTGATAAGCATCACTAAAACATAAATTGTCAAACATATAATAAAACTGCTGTATATGATCATGATTTATTTAATGTGTTGATTGGAAATGTTTCAAGGAGCCTAAATAAATTTGTGAACCACTGCCATACTTTCATCAGAACTTTGTCTGATCATTGGCATTAAATAAATAATAAAAGACATTAAAATAAATATTCTAATATGATATTATAAAGTCAGATTTTTATTCGCATATGTACACACTTGACATAATATTGTAGTTTCAACTATACGTGCATCTTAGCATAATCTGTTATTTTAGCAGGATGATCAATTTATATAACTTCCTTTAATTCTCCTATATGTCTGATTAGCTTTAATTGAACAATCTTGTCTGACTTCCCTCATGCACAACTTATTTCATGATGCAGCACACAAGATTAAAACCTCATGTCTTTAAATAATTGTCGGACCTATCTGTCTGACCTTGTGTAAATTGCCCATGGTTATCGGATGATTGCATATGATGAGTTCGACTCTTCACATTGTGAAGAAGTGAACCTAGTAGACTAAGTATATGCTGGTCCACCATTGACCTCATCTCTTGAATAGGACTGAGGAATCGTTCACAATTAGAGACAAGGTCTGAACTCACACAATCAACGAACGCCATCAGGAACCAACCTCCAATGCTGATCGGCAAACATAGAAACGACATAACAAACAAGATGAATGTCTATTTGCTTCATCCTGTCTTCTTTCGTAGTTCTCGTATTTAGAGACAGTCAAATATAAGTATTATCATTAAGACAGCTCAAATCGTCTAGCTTTTAACGTCTGGAACTAGCTTAGGCGTGTCTGGCTGAACACCGATGGGAATGATATTAGAAAACAGTAGACTAAACAAAAACCATTCAGTATACATAGACAGTCTTATCCAAACATCATTGTGCGACCATATTTATCACCGATAACATTGCTTATTTGATAATGCAAAGCACATTTCTAAAATTATGAAGTTCTAATTGTCAAAATATTATTTTATGCTGATCATACAATAAATATTTCAGAATTTCTAGATACTTGTCCAAAACATTTAATACGCAACACCATGGTAGCAATATGTATCTAAAGAACATTGTAATGGAACTACTCAAGTCTGGTCCATAGAATATATATAGATATATAGATAGATATATATATAGATATATAAGATCATAGCTATTCCAAGGGGTCAGGTGACAGATACATTATACAACTATCAAACTAAATGTTGGTTTTATTAACACATCTGACGATTCATAAAAATATGTTTGTTTTTAAAACTGTAAAATTTAAGTTAAATCGTAAAACCAATCACAATGTTGCTACATATAGTAATTTAACGTAATGTTGCTACGCTACCACAACTTCCCCGAATTATTACCATAAACTGCTCATGTTATTTATTCTACCGATAGCACTGTCCATATAATAATACCACCGAAGCAGAAAGTGATGTCTTGTAGGATGAATGTATGTGCCCCTCATACGTGGTTGTCAGTTCTAGCTGGTTTAATCATTTCTCTGAATGAGAGCTCTCCTGGGAAGGTGCTAACATGCTGCTTCAGGAGTGTATGGTTTCTGTCTCCTTCATGCCCCATCTCCCTGCCTCTCCCCTGCTCTGGCATTAAAAGGCAATATGTTTCACCTCGCCTGGCTACCTGTGAGAGTAGCAGGTTCTCACAGGAGCTGTTAAAGGCTGCAGCAGTCACAAGCTTTGTGGGGACCAATCCTAATCTAGGAGATAAATCCCACAATGCAGACCTCACACTGCAGTGATACCCGACACCGGGCTAAAGCTGCGACTAAACAACCAACCCACTCTGTTTGTCGATTTGCTGTTTCACACTATTTACACTGCAGATGATAAGGATTACATGGATACAAAACAATACTGGATATAATATGAGCTGCAAAACACATCATTTGTGAGACCAGGCCAGCTTATCATTCTCCTCACAAACATGCCAGATCAAAGAGAGCACTTTTTACCCATCTATACATGCATATTCTTTGCATCTGTATTTCCTGTTCCCTCCCCCATCTGGATTTATCAATTAGTCCCAGTGTTGTTTCTGTACACTAGAATCTCTCCCCAGCAGTGGCTTTTGTCAGTCTGGTAGATTCGAGACACTCTAACCCAATTAGCTGACCATACATTTATGAGCATGACAAAAGAGAATTTACTAGGCCTCGTTCTTCTCCCAAGAGAAGAATGATGGAAATGGAAACGGGTGGAAAGTGTGAGTCACTGAAGGGAATGGGTCTGGTGGCACACATGGCTTCTGTCACTAAACACACATGTCTGAAAGATCACTATATATAATATCCAAAGGTCTCATGCTCCATTGTGTTGAGTGTATTTTGAATGTGTTTTGCTAACAACAATATTTTGCCTCACAACTCATCAACAAGTCATGGACTAAAAGTCAGAATTCACATTCTGATGTCAAGCCATCTTCAAAGATGATATTTAGCGGTGACTCATGCTCCCTCTTCTGTCATAACATCTATGTCTGTGTAAAGTTCAAACAGCAATCAATACTTCTCTATAACAGTCTTTTCACTGAGCACTAACCCTGCAGACAGACACATGCTCGAAGGAAATAAATATGTACACCTTTCTGCTTTGAGAGACAGGAATAATGAGACTCTTGTTGGGGTCAGTTGCATAAACATAGCCACTATTTTAAGACCCTATTCGACGGACCAAGTTGCCTTTTTTGTAATCTGAATCATTTAATGGCCAGGTTTGATAAAAATGATGACTCCAATTTTTAGACACGTCCTATATTTATGCCACTGGAAGGCACGCAGTGTTTTGCTTTGGGCATCAATCCACCTTCAGTGATAAAAGTCTTTAATATGTTGGGAGTATAGTAAGAGTCCATAAAAGTTTACTATTTTTTTTATTGTCTTTTTATTTACTTTCTTTCACTGTTTATCTATTTTTATTTATATGCTTGTATTATGCATATTGTATTTTTAAAAAAGGCAAACGCTAATCTGTGAAGGAAATTGCATTACGACTATTACCCAATTCATATGTCAATGTGTCTAGCTAGTAATGATCAAATGATCAGTTGACACTTAATATTCATTATATATACCATCAACCTAGGGGAAAAACCAAACGAATAAACAATTATTTGCATACACACAAAACGAATTTTCAGACTCACAAAAAAACAAAAAAACTAATAACACATGGAGCAACATAATAGCTCATATAAAATAGTCATTTACAATCATTGAAGAAAAAACAGGCCCTAAGAAGATCCAGGTCCCTAAGCAACAAATTGCAAATGCACATCCTTGTAAATACAACTCACAATTGGTCATATAATATCATGATAGTTCGGAAACGTGTAAATACTAAGGTTATGCGCCCGTGAGCAGGCCCCAATTACCTAAAAAGCTGGGACTATACTGCAAGAAACAGAGATTTAGATGTCATATACGGTTTCATGATCGTTTGAATTATTCCTATACATCATTGCTTCGCCGAAGCACTTATGTACACCTACAATAACATTCTCCCAATCTCCTTTCATCGACAGGTTAGGGCTGACACGATAATGTAGACAAAAAATCATATT
Source organism: Sinocyclocheilus anophthalmus (assembly GCA_018155175.1). Classification (NCBI taxonomy): domain Eukaryota; kingdom Metazoa; phylum Chordata; class Actinopteri; order Cypriniformes; family Cyprinidae; genus Sinocyclocheilus; species Sinocyclocheilus anophthalmus. The sequence goes on from JADLZN010007451.1 coordinate 20,758, forward strand.
GTACGATTCATATTCCCTTGAAACTTGGCGATGACTCATAGTACGATTATCCCACACTAATTACTAATGATGATGTATTCTACCCTTGTTTGTGCACTGCCAAGGCCTATATTTTACTATAATACTCGAAAATAACAGCTGGAAAACAACTCCTAACTGAAAAATTTTAGTGGCTTTTCTATTAGCCCTCATGTCACTAACATCGATGTTTCTTCTTTAAATTAATCAAAAGTAAAAATCTGAGTGTATGTAATGTTATAGCCTACTAAACTCCATTAAAAATTGTGACAAACCCGAGAGACATGTGAAAGAACAAAGCTCTAAGCACCAGATAACATGGACTTGACTTAATTTGCCGCTTTGAACGATTACTACTTGTCGCCATAATTGTAATCGATATTAGAAATTCGATTAATTGTGCAGCTCTAATACAGTTTTAAATCAACATATTTCACAATTAATGAATTGTTTCTCAGTCACAATCACATGTCGCAGTAAGTTCAAACAAAGCCATTCCCTGCAGTCACAGTAAATGTTTGCACTGATTGCTGCGCTCCTCTTTGTCTCCATAGCAACTTGTCATAAGGGATGTAATTACCCTGGCCAAAAGTACTTGAAGATGCCTTATCCCCTGCTTCCGTTTCTCTGGGACACAATCGGTGGGAGGGAGAAACAGTACGTGGTAAGGAATATAGCAATTTTACCTGACTCACAGGTCAGTGATGAGCTATTCAAATCATATTTTTATCCTGTATGACTACATACTGTCATAGAGTCATAGTGTCTATTATATTCAAAACGTAGCACGTGTCTATATTTAACGTTGAAAGAGCACTTTCTTAGACTTCAAATGTTTACATATACATTTTGTGTACATACAGTGTAGATATAAAACTATTTATATATAAATTATACCTTTTTAATATAAATTTTATTTTACTTTTAAATTTCAGTTATCATGAAAATTTTAAACACCAACTGGATTTCATACATTCTTTTCTGTACAGCTCAGCACAAGCAATTGTCGAGAGTAATTGCCTGATTGCTCAATCAATTTGAATGTTTTTTAATTGTTAATCAAAGTTGCTCTTAAGTGTCTCGAGCAGGCAGATCAGGACGTTTTCACTGAGACAGAATGCTCAGAAAGCAGTTAACAGGCTGAGTGTTTGATAAGTTTTAGATGTCTGCAGGTCACACAGCGCTTTACTCTGATAAATCTTTAAAGCTTTGTCTCTGAACAGTTGAAAGACTTATAGATCGCAATAGCAGCCTCTGAAGGGCCTTTTTCATCATTTCCACCATGATTTTCATCTTTCAGCTATATGGATTAAAATATTGTGCTTTGCTATATTGTCATCATATGTGTCTATAGAACATACAATTTATATAAATAATGCAGGGGGAAAAGGCCACTGCCTCATACAAGCATTTGTCACAAAAGATTTATTGCTTTAGCTGTCCATAAATTCACATCTGTGATTACAGTAAAATTTTGCAGGGCCAAAATCACTATAAGAAAAGGCTGGCACATGCAAAAACAACACAGCATGACGCTGTCAACACAGTGTCACTCCCTTAGCCTTAATCACACAATGGCCAGCAAATGTCTTTGAAGCAAGGACAGCTAACAGCAATCATGTCTGGCAGCTTAGCTCTATTTTTACAGCACAGTAACCTTGCTGTGAGCTCTCACAGCAGCTCTTTGGCTTTTCCTCCCCTTTTGTTGGTGTCTGTGCTCTGTTGCACCAATAAAAAATGGATGAGGTTCAGAATACTCCATATACTCCTAGTCATGATGGTCAAACCGAGCCAACAAGCTTCATCCCTCATACTTTAGCCGTTTATAAGCATACTATCAAGGAGTACTTCCCATTAATTGTTGGGGACTTGATGCCTGGGATTGCTTGGGACTTGTATGTTGTATTTTTTCAAGATGCAGGTGAAAATAGGATCCTCAGACCTTCAGAAAGTCTACGAATATAAAATTACCGCACAATACTGAATCTCACAAAGTGGACTGAGAAACACGGAGTTTTTTTCAAGAGGAGCAGTACAAAGGACAGCAATCGGCGTATCACAACAACCGGATAGACACGCATAACAATTCTGCATTTATAAAAAAGCATGCCGCGTTATGTGGCTCGCACAAAGCTTTAAATGCTCAACTCTGTAGAAGCGGATGATCTAATGGACTTTTTATACTCACACGCAGCTACAAAAAAATCGCATCTGACAAAGTATTATTACAGATAATATATCTCATGTCGATTGTTATCATCTTTAAAACTAATCTGCGGAAAAATTATGTTATCTAGAATTAAAACATTAAAACTTTACTTATTAGTAATAACAACTTATCACCTGTGTTGATGGGCCATTAAAAGGTTTTTTAACAGACATACACTGAATTTTTGGAGATACAATGCTGAAAAATGTTGGTTTTTTGATTTCTACACATTATATACACATTGTACATTTTTTTTTCCTCAGTGATATTCTTAGAAATATTTTCAATTTTTATATTTCACAAAAGTCCTAAAACAAATCTGCTACCTTAATTATAGCTATAGCGCTCACTTATTGCTATGGAACCTAAATTACTCTTACACTAAAATGAACTACGATAGTCTCTTTATTAAACCCATAAACATATCTGTCTTACCTCATAAAACTTGTAGAGCTTTGGCCAAACTGACACTACTGCCTACCTCACAACGTTTGTCTATTACAAATAGGGTACTTCCTACTTTCATCCTAAAATACACCGCTAATAAGAAGCCGCATACATCATCTTAGGCTATATATATTATTACTACATTTATTTATTATTAAACTAACACAAATTATTTGAATTAGCAGAAATGTAATGTTTACTGCATATGTGTCTGTTTTAAAAATGTCAAGCAGTCTCAGACAGCAGGCCAGCTTATTCAAGAGCCTAAAACATTATTCACATGCTAAGCATCTAACTGTAGCCTACAGTAAAATCACATGCAAATTTTTGTCACCTGTCAAGCAGTTAAGTTAACCTTAGTCAGGTTATTAATGCTGTGAGGGTTACAGTGGGTTGCAATGCAACTGCCCACTGCCAAACCATTGCTCCGCCATGTCAGCAGTTGACGTTAAAGAAAATAGCCTAACCAGTTAAGTGCAATCACGTAGCACCGCTAAGAAGTGATCAGATATAAGAATGCAACAATGCACCAAGCCTGCATTGACGTCCTTGGGTAGAATATGTTTCAGGGTACATTAATTCATCACACTGATGTTCTCAGCTTTCTCATGTTCAGAGAAGCATGTTCAGCTCCCAAAGTAATCAGCTTTTTTTCCTCTCAACAGAAAATGCCTTATCCATTTTTATGTTTGATTATAGGCCTATATCAATTGCCTCATGATACCAATGTCTATAACAAAGCTATTATTGTTTTGTATACTGCAGTTCATTGTCTTATTCTGTTTTTAGCATTGGGGAAAAGTCTTTAACTGACAAGATTACTAACTCTGAGGTTGGATAAGGATATGTGGCAGGTTCTTTTTTAGAGTAGACTTGTAAATACAGTCTGTTAAGTATTTAAAAGCCCAGCTGACATACAGAACAGCTGTACTCATGTACCACTGTAAACAGGAATTGGTGTGTGTAGTATTTCAGTATCTGAATTATGTATGATGAATATAATTATTGTGTATGATTAATATCATTATGTATCATTAATGACGATAATTAATTATGTTTAAGAATAACCTCACTTATTGCTGAAACGATATAACACGACAAATGATTACAATTACACAGTTCACAAGAACGCATGTTTCAGCATCCTCATTCAACAAGACAGCTGTATCCTGCCTGCAGCTCCTGGAATTATAATGACACCTGCTGTCTTTGTGCATGGTGAATAAACCTTCATCCCCTTTGTTAGCATGCCAAGCATATGTTCTGAAATATTTTCTGAATGTGTACTGGGAATAAATTTGTTTGTTTGATCAATTTGATTGATTATAAATAAATTGATTATATATATGACTTAATGACATTAGTTTAATGTTTAGGGAATGAACAGTGTTTAGAAATGTTGAATAGAGATGCATCAAAGAAAAAATAGCTATTCTCTTTAGTCAAATGGGAGTTTCTTGATTCTGCTACATCCCTTTACTGCTTTAGTCAATAGTTTCTCGTGCATACTTGAGTGGAGTGAGTTGATGTATTTAATGCTTTCTGAGAAAATGCAGTCTATTCATTATGAGCAGCTTATACAAAGAGAGTGGGGATATCGGTTACAGAGCGCCTGTTTGCCCAGTCCAAACAAACAGTGAGGGATAGTGAATCTACACTGGTTCTTCATGATCTGGTTTAACAAGGTTTAACCAGCCCTGTAGTGCAAAAAAAGTTTTGTCCCCAGCCCCGCGCACCTTAATGCATGTTTCCCACCTGTAATATTGGCTATGTGGTGTACATCCACCTCCCCCTATTTTTTAGTGTTCTTGCTTATCAATAATAACACTTTTGGATTTTATTTGCGATGTTGTTATATTCTGCTTTTACTTCATGTTTTGGGCTACACCTTGCTGGGTCAAAACAAACACCACCCCAAGTACTGGTTTGTTGTTTTGCCAAATTGCCCATACGGGGTGTGTTTGTTATAACATATGCATGTGGTTTTTCGGTGTTATATCTGTGCCTCCGTCTTTTTTTAATCTTTGATCGGTTCTGCCTCACTAGAGCTTTGTTGCACTTGAGATATTGTTAGGATGTCCTTACCTCAGCTTTCCCTCCCCCCTGGTCCCTTCCCTCCTTCCCTTTTTTTTTCCTTTCTTCTTTTTTCCCCCCCCCCTTTTTATTCCCCACCCTTCCCTTTTTTTCCCCCCTTTTTTTTTTTTTTTTTTTCTCCCCCTCTCTTCCCCTCCTCTTCCCTTTCGTTTCTTTCCCTTTTCCTTTTTGCCCCTTTCTTTTCTTTCCACAACATATTCCCAAAGGGTTTTTGCTACATCCAGGATTTTGGTTTTCCCTGCGTCCATCACTGACCCCCACTCTGGTTCCTGCCGCGCCGACGGGCATCCATGGGAGCCCTAGGCTTTAAGCACCTTTGATTTTGGAAAATCTGCCCTGCCAGGCTGCAGTCTGCATTGCCCAGCCTCAGTAACGACTCAACGCCTTGGCTCGCACCATTCCTTTTACTCAACCTATTTTTTTTGTCCCACCCCCATATTAGTACGAGTTTTTTGCACATTGCCATGCCCCCCGACTGCCTTTTGTCGAAAAAATACCTTGAGCCATTCCTTCCTAATCACTCCTGCCACACCGTGTAGCTTCCCCAAGGCAGCCCCCTCCACCGCGTGGATTCAGGCCGTGCCAGCGGGTGATTCGATCAGAAGATTATCTCGATAATGTATGATTTTTCCCCTAAAGCCCACCCTTTCTATTCTGGGCGCCGTGGCAAATCGCATGATTCTTTGACTCGTTGGCTCTGTAAGAAGACTGAGGAGTATCCGCTCATTCTCCATCAACTCCTCAAGTCACCAGAGACACACACCCCCTCCTGGAGTTCAGAGGTGGACCTGAGGATTATACGCTCACTGATGTCACAATGACAGTTTCCGAAACCCCCAAATGGTCACTGACTTAGACCGCGGATTCAGATACTCACAATAATAACCTGCGTCTGTGTGTCGTACGCAGTTACTAACGACCATCGAGCTTTGGGCAGACACTATGGCAAGAAGTCCTGATCCACCTCCCAAAACTCTGTTGAAATCACATTGGACCAAGTCATAATGAGTCCACGTACGTATGTGAGGTAACGCTTTTCCTGGTGGATCAGAAAAACCTCACCTCAACTTAGGTGTGATTCAGCAGAAGGAGGGTTGGAATTAAAGGTCTCGATGTGTGTGATGCATGTTGTAGAAATTACTTTTACACTGCTGTTGTATTAAGTGGTTTTAGCTTCACATGGCGCCTATTAAAAAATTGAATTTTAATTTTTTTTTTTTCTATTTATCTTATGACACTTAAGATAACATAAGGCTTTTATGGTCCTCTGGGCTCGACACGGCACGTTCTGGGTGATCACAGCCTCCTGTGGGAGTATATGAAACAGGGCTGCTTGCTATTTTCACACACCCTTGGTTATTATAAATATTAAAGGCTTTCTGTGTGTAATTACAGAGGGGCAATACAAACTCACTCAAGACATGATAAACTAGAAACATGTTTTTTGTTGTTTTACTTTTAGAACGCTTCCCTAAAATTAAAAATAGATTGGTCAAGACTAAAAAGACAAGAAAAATATCCAGCCAGCAAGACAAGAGCAAGACAAAAATATGCTTACAAACGTTTTTATTTTAAAATACTGGGTTACACAGCTGTCAGATAATCAGCTGATGGGAGGTCAAAACATGCTGAGATCTCCCCTCAGTATAGTAACACAAGTCACAGGGGTCATATCATATCATGAAATATGAATGATGCAGTTCTTTGCTCACATTTAAAGCATCTTTTAAATAGTTGAAAATGCATGTGAAAACCTCATTTTCTAGACAGAAGTGCACTTAAAAAAGATTCTGTATTATTGACAAACAGCATAAAGCTCTATAAATATAGCTTGTAATTAATAATTCACTAATGACTAATTAATACTGAATAATTGCTTTGCCCTATGACCCCGGCTAGTTTTCGTCATTATTAGCAGACTTGGGGAATTAGGCCGTCCGTGTCACGCTTTTTTACTCACCTTGCTCTGGACAACCTATTAAGCCTACATATAGTACTGTAATAAAATATATTCTGTTCTGTATATATTTACCTCGACTATCCAGGCCATAATGAAGAGTGTAGACTGATGCAAAGGTGGTCTAGGTGAAGTTTTTTTACTGCGTGTTTATTATTCCGACTCCTCCTGGGAAGGCTGAACGCACGCTATGGTAGAGCACTATTTTTCTGACTCTCATTTTTTTGTTATTGGCGCCTTGCCCCCATGTGCCTCGACTGACGATTCTCACTTTTGGGAACCCAGAAGAACTACCACTACATCGACTTTTCAGCACTCCTGCGAGCAGAGATTCCTGTGCCGAGACCCCTAATGACGATTTTGCAGGACGGAGGCGGTAGCGTGCTCCTGCATTTATTCATTGTTATTCAAAACCTAGACACGCGTTTTTTCCCTCAAGAAATGTTTGCACTTTTTTTAGGGTTTATGAACCCCATTGCCTCTTAAAAAAAACACGCATGAGAGCCTGGGTACCGCATATGCATCATTCGCCCGGTCTGCACAGTGGCCCCCGTGAGGATGTAGAGGATAGGTGAGATTAATGTTTTTCGGGTCCCCCCTGCGAAGGTGGTTTTTAATAGAATTAATCCGACGTACCTTCTATAATAGGGTTTATTTTTTATTTGGTTCCCATATGAAAGATCTATTAGAGAGGCCTCTATGTCATTTTTGTATGTCATGCATGCAAAACAGAAGGGACTCCTCCCCCCCCCCCCCCCCCGTGAGTAGCCTACATTCAGTGCTGTACTATTGTTTGTTATTATAAGCCGATGCCTTCGGCTCATCATAAAATCAGGTATCGTGAGTGAAGCGGGCTTATTTATTTTAAAATGTCACCTCACATATTTTTGACATTATTCCTCCCATCGCTGCTATCTGCGTCATTATGAGTCGCCATCGTGTTCTCAAAATAGCTTGTAGGGACAGCGGGGTAGTTGTCATTATTTTTTGTTTTAATCTTCAGTGTCCAGTTTATTTGCGATTTGGAAGTTATTGTTAGATATCGGTAAGATAACACTTACTTTAATTTGACAACAAAAAGGCCAGAGAGACCAAGCAAATGTTCAAAAAGTAGTCGCCAAAACAATTTAGAACCAGCAAACAGGTAACATACGAAACAATTTATAGGAACTGTTTTTTCATATGTCCCAGCACCCCAACTGTCCAGTAATAAATGTTGTCCATCATTTAAACCACAGTTGGTAACAAGTGACATTCTGTCTTGAATGATAAAAATCATAAACACCTTATCTATTTATAACCTAGACAAACCCTTATTTGTGGTTCAGAACTTAACGACTTACCTGTTATACATGCTTCCAGCTATTGTTTTTGAGCTTGATGTGTTTGGGTGTGTCCTATGTTATTGTATAAAACAACCACCTTAAACACACACATAGATATACCCTCCTATAGTAATTTTACTTATACTTGCTGAATAAAAGTTTTAATGTTTTATTGGGGACCCCCCCAAAAACACCCACGATCTTTGTAATGTGATATTAGTTACTTTGACCTTGTAAGTTTTTTATGTCTCTATTAGGCTTTTTTAGTAAGTTTTACTGAGACCCATTTATTTTGAGTATTGCAGATACCTCAACAGACAAAATGTAAATGATTATCATCAATATTGAGTATTATACAGAGATTTAATGGATTTCTATATATGTACAGGTTTATACTGTAGTCATGTGTTGTGGCTACAACACAAGTACGGTGTTTTGGTGTTGGTTAGTGTTATTGTTTTTGTTTGCAATCATATTAAACTATACCTTTTGTTCTTTAATATTTTTGAATTGTTTTCAGCTTTATTTTTTTGTTTTCATTTAAAATGATTTTAGTTTTGAAATGTTGTTGTATGAATTTGTCATTTTTATTTAATCTCTTTATTTTCAAAAGCTTGTAGCTTAACCTACTTCGTCTTTATTTGTGTATGTTTGCACCCCTGCTTTTGCTTTATTGTTTTATACATTTTTTTGTTATGTCTGTATGCATTTGTTTTGTCATTTTATGTTATTTATTTTCTTTTCTTAACTTGTGGCTTTTTTGTCGATAATAGAGTTGTTATCGAGTTTTAGCTTTTAGTTTTTAATTCCTTTTCTTCATGTGGAATTCGCCTTTTTGGTTTTTTCAAAGTGATGCCTCAATGACCCATTAAAATAGAAAGTAAATTGTAATAATATTTCTCAGTATTACAGTTTTTACTTGCATGTCAAATTAAAAAGCATGTAATATAAACTAATTTCAGTTTTTGTAAAGAAAGAGTTTGCCTTTAGGTTTTATGCTGTGGTAAAGTCAGTGCGAGTAATGATCATTAATCCAGATCCAAAAATACTTACAGAACACCAGGACACTTATATGTGACCCTGGACCACAAAACGAGTCACAAGGGTACATTTTCGAAATTGAGATTTAATTCTTCTGAAAGAGGAATAAATACAGTTTTTTGATTGATGCTGGTTTGTTAGGATTAGGGAAGAATTGGCGAGATACACTTATTTGGAAATGGAATCTGAGGGTGCTAAAAAAATCTAAATATTGAGAAAATCTTCTTTAAAGTTGTTCAAATGAAGTTCGTAGCAATGCATATTACTAATCAAAAATTAAGTTTTAATATATGTAGAGTAGGGTATTTACAAAATATCTTCATGGACATGATCTTGAAGGAATGATTTTTTCTAATACTTTTTGGCGAAATCCAATAACTTTGCCCATACCACGGTTTCTGTTTGCTATTGCTACATTAAATTCTTGCTACGACTTAAGACCGTGTTTTTGGGTTCTTTTGGCTTTTTTCCATGTAATAGCTTACTTGAGCAAGTCTCGTGAAATTTCAGTTTAGTTTAAACACATTGCTTGAGATATTGAGTCTTTTTTTTTTTTTACATTGCTAAGGAGCTACTAACAGCAATGTCATGTAAGACATGATTCTTCTTTGGATTTCACCATCATTATTAGCATATTATTTGGAGCCATTAGAAGATTGAGAGGTCAAAATCCACCCAAACCCACAGGCACGGTCAAAATCGACACAACTTACTAAGCTGGAGAGAGGGATCTATTAATGAGCTCCATTTTTGACGAATTTCGGATTCTCATTTGTCGAAGAGACCTCAGCTCAGTTACGCCCAACCACGACAGCAAGTTTTATTATTTGTGCAGGACTTTTTGCGTTTTTTTTTTTTGCGCGCTGGACACCCGCTCGTCCATATAAACCGGATCTGGGGATCAAGGGAGAAAGGTTGTGTTCGTTCGAAATCCGCGCCCCTCTGCATCTGGTCAGCTGCAGGCTTACGGGAGAGGCCTCTGTGTTGCCTCACGCAATGCGTGGGTTTGCGTTACTGTTTGGGAGCGCTCTGGCCCAGGCTGCCGTGGTCTAATCACACGTTAGTGCCGACCCGCTTAGTTTGTTTGTGCCATCGCTAGAGCTTCTCGGGATTTTTCTCGACTCGTCAACCTCCTTTTTTATTTTTTGGTGTTGTCCATCGCGGTGGCCTTTATTACCAGGAGCCTCTCGGGACTAAGGTACAGACTGTCTTTTCTTCTTGGTTTCTGTGTGCATGGCTCCCAGCCAACGCTGGCGTCTGATACCTCCTTTGCCATCGTTCCCGCCCAGCCTGGCCACCATATTTTTTTCGTGAGCAGCCCCCACACGCCCCCGGTCTCTAGGTGCCCCTAAATGGTATATTTTCTATCTCATCGATGAGTGACATCGAGAAGACAGAGGTTGGTGAGGTTGTCATAGCTTGTCTCGGCCTTATTGTTTTTTAGGCCATTGATTCCAAATCGGATTTTTTAGGCAGCCCCGATCTCTGGGTGGACGGAGGCCTTCGGGGCGAGACCATGCCGGTGATGGCAGGCTTACTGGCGCCCGTGCTTTCCCTGTTTTTTCTAATGCTCATATACCGTCGGCCATCACAGCCGCGGGCGTTTTTGTCGCCTGGGGGCTGCATTTTTCCCTTTGGCTGGATCGGACCCGTGGTCCCCCCCGGCTCCTGGTGGGGATGTGTCCACATGTCGCTCTGTTTTGTTTTTATTTGGAGCCCCTCCTTTTTTCACATGATCTAGCGACGTTTTTGGGGGTTATTCATCGGATCGGTCTGTCCACTGGGATTCCTGGGGGTCTCTTACGCCTCACCAGTTCCTCCTGCATGGTCTAGCCACCGTTCCAGCCGGGAGTGAGTGTTTTGTGGCTATGTTCTGCAGTCTGAGTGGGCCCCCATGCCCTCCGTGTATGATTCTCTGGGGTTTTTTTTTTGCTCCATCATCAGCTCCTCTTAGTGTTGTGTGTTGTGACTGGCTCCCCCCCCCCCCCGTACGCCTTTTTACGGGGTGGGTCCACCGCCGACGCCCCAAGATCCGGGTCGTTTAACTGTACCCGAGGCCTGCCCGCACCCGCCCGTTTTCTCCTTCTCCATTTCTTTCTTTCTTTTGCTTTGCCCTG
>JADLZN010007452.1:0-25286 GCA_018155175.1 Sinocyclocheilus anophthalmus
TTTTTTTTTTTTTTTCCCGAACGAGGTTCCGGCGTATCTAATCCCCGCGCGTCTGTCCGGTGAGCACGTAATCGTCTTATTATGCCCTGAGAAACCTTGCTGCGATATTTGAGTAGGAGTCGGGCTTCCATGACTCTCTCCTTCTACTGAACCTATTACAAAGGCACTGGCCCTGACAATTGAAGGAGCGAGAGAGAGGCCTGGCCGAGGGAGAGAGGGACAGGAAGGTGTAGAGAGTGAGAAAGAGAAAAAAAAATGGAGGTGGGGGGAGGCAAAGGAATGAAGTGGAGTGTGGCAGTACCTCGGTATCTACATAAAAGAGATTAGAGTCGACAGGGTTCCATTTTACAGCTCAATCATATTGTGTTAGCACGCGCTTATCCGTGTGCCAGTGAAAATTGAAAGGGAAATAAGAAAGAGAGAAAGTCCCCGAGATAGGACCAAGAATGGAAGAAGCCCGAGCAATTTTAGCCGGCATAAAGGGCCTGTAATAGTGAGGGTCCTGTCATGCTAAAAAGCCAGTGCTGGTCCGTGCGCCGGCCATTCTTGTAGCCCGCTCGTCAAGTCAAGTGAGACCGCCCGCCATTGTGCGCTGCTGTGTTACGATAAGGCATGTCACAACCATATGACAGCAATTTTTCATTTATTTTTAAATGGCTCCTGGCCAGCGTGAGGTGACTCTAATTCTATTTGCAGATTTTTTTATTTTTTCAGATTATTTACAGAAGTTTTTGTTCCTGCCCTTTTCCACTACAAACATTAGCTCTTTCCTCTCTCCCTGCACAGCTTAAATGCAAAAATAAAACTACTGCCTCAATACAGCACAATTAATTTTTTTTTAATTGCTCCTCTAATTTTATTTAGAGGTTTATTTATTTATTTAGATTTGACATTTGTTGATGGAGGTTTTTTGTTCCCCGCTTTTTCCACTACAAATGTTTGCTCTTTCTTCTTTCCATGCGCAGCTTAAACGCTAAAATAAATGTACTGCCTCAACACAGCACTTTTTTTCTTTTTACAAATTTTTGTCTTCATGTTTTGATTTTATTTAAAGAGTTATTTTGTTCCCGCCTTTTTCTGCTATACAAATACATTTTAAATATATAATGTAATATTTCCACTACAAATGCTAAAATAAAATTACAGCCTGAATCCTTACATCTTCCCTTGTTTTATTCCTCCTGGCTGATGTAGGGGACTCTTAAAAAATATCAATATTTTCAGGTGTTTGAACAAATTTAATATAGATCTTGATATTTATGTACTGCATAATATTTATGTACTGGAATGGCATAAAGGGGTTATTTTTATCCAATCAGATGAGCCATCAACACTCAATCAGACAATAAAACAAGATTATAACTGCTCAGTGAAAATGAATATGTATTTATAATAATCCTTTATGCTACTGAAATACAGCAGTTGTCCTTGTATTTTAACAGAGCAATCTTTCATAAACACCAACGACCCACATGCAGCTCACAAATATCTGTTGCTGCCTAATCAGTTTCCTTTGAGTCCACCAATTTACACCACAATGATGCTCACAAATTTATCTCTGGCACAGGCTGACCTAAAAATAGAGATATGTCTGCTTTTGGTGAAAACAGGGTTACCACTCTTTCATGAACACCAGATTCAAGGACATTTTAATGCACCATTTATTTTATATCAAGCACCTATCAAACCCACACAGCTATGTGTGTCTGACAGACCTTACATTACTTTAAAGGAGACATATTATGCGCCTTTTTACAATATGTAATACAAGTCTGTGGTGTCCACAGAATGTGTCTGTGAAGTTTCAGCTCAAAATACTCCACAGATCATTTATTATATAATTTTGAAAATGCCTATTTTGAGTGGAAGCAGAAACAAGCTGTTTTTCGGGCCTGTGTCTTTAAATGCAAATGAGCTGCTGCTCCCCGCCCCCTTTTCCAGAATAGAGCTGCGCCATTACAGCTGGGACCTGTTAAATACATCTGTTTTGGTTCTGATTATAATTTTTATCGCGCTGAAATCATGCGTTTTAAACCATATGAGTTTACACTTCTGAAATACGGTTTTCTGAGTGCACACATCCCTCCGAGAACATGGACAGAACTCTGAAACGAAATAAACAAAAAACAAAAAAAAAAAAAAAAAAAAAAAAAAAAAAAAAAAAAAAAAAAAAAAAAAAAAAAAAAAAAAAAAAAAAAAAAAAAAAAAAACAAAAAAAAAAAAAAGTTCTCATTCACACACAAGTTTACGTTAAAAACACACGAGTTACAAAAACAGTCGGTTATGTCTGTGAAGGTAAACAGCTGGGAAATAAATCGCTTGTTTATTTTAGATCTGTGTGGCAGCAGCAATATACAGTAGCCTAAATAAATCAATAAATCCACTGCTCTGTTGTCTCCTCTGAGGCTGGGACTCTAAATAGTGTCCTGTGCTCGTCTGTGCAGCCAAAGACAGAACAGTTAGCATGTTTTGCTCAAACTTTTGCCATGGCATTAGAACTAATACACCGTTGTCACTTGCGAAATCAAAATGACGGCGCCTTGAGTGGAAGTTTACAGATTAAGGGGCGGTAATATTATAATGAGATCCCTTTGCCACGTCACCAAGGGAGCGAAATCAGACGCGCTCGTTTTCTCAGACGCTTGCAGAAAAAGGCTTACCTAAACAAAGTGATTGGGTTAATCTTTTTCATGTTTCCTTGGTTGGTAGATGCACCAGGGACCTGATTATAGCACTTAAAACCTGGAAAAGTCAGATTTTCCAGGTCACCTTTAACAGCTCACTTACACTTAACATTTACATAAATTGAGATTTTGAGCAGTTGTGTTCAAAGGAATTTTTATGAAATCCATTGAAGTCAGTACTGGTAATATTCAAATACAATTTCTAAAATATTGATAAAATATGCATCAAACTGTTTTTTGCTGTAGTTCTTGTACAAGATTTAAATTTGAAAATTTCTAAATTTTTAAATTAATAAAAAGTGGTTAAATGTTGTAATAACATGGTAAAACCTGTTAACATTAAAAATGTTCACTCAAAAGAGACATTACTCATTAATAAATTAACTCAAGTCAAAATAATTTTGTAAATGACTTATTGCAAATCCCATTTTTTCATCTTTGACCTTTAGGAATGCAGCTGCTCAAACATGCAGCTGCTCAAAACGTCAATATTTTAAAAAAATATTTCATGAACATTTTAAATCTTGTACATGTGCAAATCTGCAAAAAAAAATAAATAAAGAAATAAAAAAAATAGGACTTTCTATTTGCTTTTAAACTGTAAACGCTTTTTACTAAGTTGTTTTTCCAATTTTTCAAGTTCTAAATTTTCTCCTTAGCTCCATGTTGCAGTAAGTTTTGGGAGTGCATTTTTAGTCCATCTCCTATCCTGAAAGTCTGTCTTGCAGAGACTGACAAAAATAAGCTCCTAAAACTTACTGCCAGATTCTGGAAGATAAATTCTTGAAAGAGTGGTACGAAAGGGATGTGAGGCTGTTCCTTCAAGAGTCACTCTCAACTTATTTGTCCATAAAGCCTATAAAAATAGTCTTCATGTATTTCACAACACTTCAGAATGTTATTCTTATTAAGTAGGGGTCATTTTTTTGGATTTTTTTTACCCAAGCAAGGTCTCTGAGAACCTCACATTGCACTTCTGGAGACTCCAGGAAAGTTGCAGTTCTGGAAAATAGTGGCGCTGGAGACTAAAAGGTTCCTGATGGTTTCACACTTAATTCTTCACCTTAATTCCGAATTCTTTTGCAGTTAACATGCGTCTTTTCTTCTCCACCTGTTTTTTTTCTGACCCTGCTGACCCAGTGAGTATTTTGCTGTCCACTGGTTTTGTCTTAACTTTGGAATTTCTGTATTGCATTACTTTTTAATATTTCTCATGGGGATTTTAATAATTTTTGACTTCTCAGTCTGAGTTAAATCTCTTTTTTGGCTAATTTCGCAAAAGTTGATCGCAAAATCGAAAGTGAAAGTGAACAGCGAGCGCTCATTCAAATGCGATTTCATACCCCGCATATTGATAGTGGCTCCCTGATGTGGGAAAATTATGGGGTTAAAGCAAAAAAAAAAAATATTTTGACTGAAATTTTTTCCTCGGCCAAACCCCATTCCACAGCCATACCTGTCACACACCCAGTTTAAGAGCAGTGTTTTTCTTCTTGTAATTAGGAGCGCTTGTCCTAATTAAAAAAAATTAGGAGCACCTTCTAATCAATAATAAAAAAATTCTGACTAAAATGAACTGTCAATGAAACATTTGACTCAGTGATTTCAGGGACATTTTCTTTTTACCTTTGTAAATGCATTTTTCTTAATTTTATTAAACGCATGCAGTGTTTACTAGGATTTTTTTCCATCTGTGGTGGCAGGACTATTTCTCATGGACCCCTCCCCACCCAAGAATCCCATGCACTCAGAATTGAATTGATTTGAACTAAAAAAGACAAGTAAATAGTAAATAATAAAATAAGAACAAATAAATTAATGACAATCAATAGCACAAACAAAAACAATAACAATAAATGTTTTCAGTTAGGTTTAACTATAATCTATTCAACTGTAAAATAACACTGGATAGTCTTCACTGTATAATGAAAGACAGCAGCAGGTTTATTTATACTGATACACATGGCTCTATGCTTACTTTTCTTTTTAGGAGCACTTGTCCTCCTAATTTAAAAAAATTTAGGAGCACCTTCTGATCAATAATCAAAAATTCTGATCAAAAATTAGCCTTCCTTATACGAGGTGATATTTGATTCTTTAAAGTGATTTACAGAGGAGTTTTTTTTTAACCTTTGCAATGGTATCATTTTCATCTGACAACTTGAAAAATGTATGTTAATAATTTTAATATAATTATACTACAAATAGGTTACCAATCATATGAAATTAGTATTAATAAAATTTGTATTTAGTATTAATTTAGTATTAATAAAACAAATTAAAAATAATTTGTACTAAAAAGGGTGCACAGAAGAACACAAAAGTGGCTAGTAGGTACATTTTCAGACGTTTAATGAGGCTCGGAGGTGGCATGAGTGCAATTAAATTAATAAATTCATGTGGAGATTAATGTTTTAAATATAACATTTTGAAAACAGAAATATTATTTAAATAACTGAAATTATAGGCTACCTAAAAATGAAACTGAAACCGCCAGCAGGTGGCGGCAAGTCACTGATTTTTATCACTGAATCATTCATTCAATTGATTCGTTTGAACGGCTGATTCATTCAGGAACGAAGTACGTGATTGTCTTTATGAATGGGTAATCATGAATCACTGACTCACTAGATTCGTTCAAAAATGCACTTTCATTCATGAATGAAACACAGCTGTGTTTGCTTTGAGAGATGCGCAGCGGCTGAGCTGTTACTTTATTTGGAACTATTTCCGTTGATGAAATAGAGCAAAATCAGGCAGTACTTGTTTATTGAACTGTTGTATTAAATTAATATCACATTTGCAAACTCCTTTAATAATTATTAAAAGCTGTCACTCTCCTTATCGCGATCTGTGGGCACACAGAAAATGAGAGCACGCGAGTGAGTTCTCAAGACTCAAAAGCACGTGCAAATGATAAGTTTCGTCATCTGTCATCGCGTTATAAGCGATACCATACAGTCATTGAATGAGTAGAATTATTATTAATAGCTGCAATCCCACGCCAAAATTCAAGTCCTGCTCTGTGTTCTCTGCTAATAACCCGACTGTGAATGATGCGAGCGGCGTTATGTTGTCAGTGAGAAGCTGCAGCCGTGGCGGGGATGATTTTTGGTGTGCCGGCAGAACAACAACAATGCGCTACATGTTTCTTTTCCCCTCATTTTTTCCAATTGACGGAAATCCGTCGTAGCGACGGAAAACTTTATTCCCTCTAATACACAATATTAGAATGTTTGCAGGAGTGGGCGGTAATGGTTAGAAATTCAGCGGGAGCAGGCTTAAGAAAACTGTCCCCAAGGCTCAAGGCTGCGCATCAACACACACACCCTAAGTTTTTTTTCGCGCTACCCCATCTCCACCCCCAATCATTAGTGCCATTTCTTTTTTGGTTTTTTTTCGTTGTGGTCTGACAGAACTATGGAACAAGTTTTTTGAAATGTCGCCATAAATTTTTCAAATTTAATTCAAGCAACTTTCAAGGACTTATGCTTGTTTTCAAGTACGTTCAGGCCTTGACTCCATATTAGGGCTGTGCGATTAATTGAAATCGAATCGAATTCGCGATTTGAGACATTGCGATTTCCTTATCGCAAAGCCTGCGATGTGGACGCGATATTCCTCTGTTCCAGAGCATATGCATGACTGCCAGCCTTGATTTGGCGCATATCAAGAGCTCCTTTATCGGTTCTGTTTTCAGTACTGGAGAATAAAAGATAACGTTACATTCTTAGATGTTTTTGTTAGTACATGAACGTTATCTTACACATTTTATCTCCCCAACAGATTAATTTGAATTAAGTTTATAATGCATGTTGGCTATTCCCATTTCAGAAGAGCGCACACACAGCCTGTGTCTCTGAATGCTTCTCATACTCGCTCCTCTCTGCCCACGTCGGATGCTTCCCTCGTTCATGCTTGCCGAACTCACGCAGCCTGTCTCGTAATGCTATTTTATACTCCCACCCGGCTCCGCACCGCAAGTCTCCACGAGCACATCTGGCAGTATGGATGAGGCTTGACGCACATGCGCAACCTGTGTCGACTCGCGCCTGGCTCCGCGTTTAAAACAAATGTAAATTCAGTCTAACTGCTTGCTATTTTCACTTGGATGAAATGAAACATTCAGCACATTTTCCACTTGCTCTTAAAATGACTAAATCAATGTAATACTTTAATAATTGACTTAATACAGTTCTTTATTTATAAAAAATAAATATTTTCTGTGAAATTCAGTAATTAAGTTAATTCTGTAAAAGTAGTTATACCATTATAATCTTGCCTGCTGAAGAAAAAAAAAAAACAATAGAACCCCTCCCAAAACACAATTACAAATTTAATGGATTTCAGGGTTATAATGGGAATTTGTTTGGTTTTAATGTAAACTATAATGTTGTCTATTTGATGGATTCTATTGGTGATATGTAATCTGGCAGATGGGAAACAATAGAGCAACAGTAATTCCTATTGGAGTAATGCCCTAAACAAAAATGAATTTTGTAATGGTTTAATGGAAACGATAAGAATTTCTGTGATGGTTTCTATTGTTTTTTTCAGCAGGGTAATGATACCCATACTTGTGCTGCACATTATTGACAATATTGAACTAAAGCTTGACTTTGCACATTTAAAATCGCAAACGCAATATCTGTCAAAAAAAATCGCAATTCGATATTTTCCCCCAAATCGCACAGCCCTACCGTATTTTCCCTGAAATTCAAGACTTCAAAAGCGTGGAACTTTGGAGCAAAAATCTGGCTTTAAATTTGAAAGAAATAAAGATTTGAAATTTTTTGTGATAGTTATCGATATCGACTGATATGATAATTTTGTGGCCATATCGCCCAGCCCTAATTCAGCCTGACCTAATCAACAAAGTGGTCAACAGATTACTTGAAAACTTCATAGTTACGACACTGAGCAATTTCTTCTCAGCTATATGCAACAAATAAAAATAAAAGTGGACTGGATGCAGATTTTCAAACAAATTAGAAACTCATGAACAATAGGTCATTCCACAGGAACAAGTGTTTCTCTCAATACCTCCTTACTGTTTATATACAAGGGACTATACTCATGCACTCTCTGTTGCTCTTTTTTATTATTATTAGGAATGTGTGATCATTTGCTCCCGCATTCCAGAGAAGAGCTTCAAAATCATGAAATCAACAAGTACACACACCCCATGCAATGCATAACAAGCATCCAACCTCTATTTTTAAAGCCACTTGTCCATCTTGTGGATTTTTTTTTACCACAAAACATACCAGAAAGACAGAATAATTGTTTAGCGTTTAATAAAAATTTGAAGTGCATGCTATTAACAGTTTATTTACTTTCTGGTAGGACACGTGTCTTCTACAACTCCCCATCCTCTCACCATCAATATATATCAAATCTAAAAAACATCTAATATAATAAGCTTGCAGTCTCACTCTGCCGTCTAAGCAATCTGCATTGTTTAGGATGACAAGTGGACCTGGTCAGATGCCAGACAAAACACTAAACAGTTGCCAAAGACCATTCACCACATGCAACCAGCAACATACTGTTTTAGACAAAGGGATTAGAGCTAAATCACAGTTAGATAATCTTAAGAGTACTAGTGTTTTGACAGAGAATTGCTTAAGAAACTTTTGAGCCAGCACACGGTGAGATGCCAACCCCACTCTGACTCACAAAGCTTGAGTGACCTATTTTCTCAAAGCAGTGTAAAAACTGCATGTGTGTGTGGTACAGCTGAAATGTTAAAGGCAGAAATGGGTCCTCACAGAACAGTGTGGAAAACCTGACAAGCTTGTCTTTGTAATCTCTCAAAAGTGACAAGCAGCCTGTCAATGTCAGCCTGCGCCAATGCAGCTAGGCCCCAAAGAAGTTTCACACAAGTTTTGAAGCTTTGATCTAATATTTCTATTAGATTTGCTGAATTTAGCAAAGGGTGATTTAATAGGCCTTAATAGCCTGCATACAGAGCCCCTGGTTTCAAACGTTATCTTGGCAGGTTCCTTTGAATTAATGTTTTCATTCACTGGCACACTGCCACTAAAGCACTGTGCTAATTGTTATGTCATCTGAAGATGACACAGACATAACAAAGGGGAGGTGACACACCATAACATTATATTCAGCTGCTGAAAGAGACACAGCAAGCAACCAATAAAGACAAAAGAGCAAGGGGACGAAGCCTGGAAAGAGGTGGTTGTACAATTAAGTCCTAAATGAATTTTAATTCAAGGCATTTTTCCCCAGGAGTAAATCATTTGTCACCATAAAGATTTTTACAATAGACTAGGAATATCTGGTTAGGATGTAGACAGTCAAACACAGAAGCACCAACTCTGTTAAAGTTGGCATGAAATAAAATTAAAAAAAATTCTAAATATGCATTCATGATTTTATTGTGAATGCATTCTTTTCTTATTAAATTTTTTAAATCAAACTCTGGTAATGTCTGCTGGACTTCCCCAATCATTTTAAGTCACCATGAAATCAAAATTGAAAATTCTTATTTTTTAATGGAATACTGCAGTGTTTATAATAAATAATAGATCCATGCACTTCATTATTTTTTTTTAATTCATGTGCCCTCGTAATCTTTAATCAAAAACGTTAACCTCCCCTCCCCTCAAAACGACTCATCTTCTCTTCAATCACGAGCTATGGCGCAAGGGCGGAGCTAATGACGTGAGGGGTAAACGCTGGGATAAACGACAGGGGGAAAAGCTGAAGCCTTACTTTATAGCACTGACACCATTCATGAGTATGGGCTTGTTATCGGTCAAAAATTGTCTATATCGATACCAATACCTTGACTTCGATACCGGTTCCTGAACGATACTTTTTTCGATACCAATTTTATGAAATCTATTTGAACAAGATTACATTATCTAAAAAAAACTTTGGTTTTATTTTTCAGCTTGTTGATGTTTATACAGACTCAAAGACTCATCTCCCGAGCCACTGGACAAAGGAACTAAATATGACCAACATAATAAATCAGTGCAAATAGTTTTAATTAAGCTCAAATAGTCTTCAGTTTACACATCTGTTAGCTACATTTACACTAGTGCGTGTTTGTTTTAAAACGCATCGCTCAGATGTCAGAATCATGATTTCTATTTATTTTCTACTGATTTACTGATGAGCATTAGCAGTTTCTAGCACTATCTGCCTGTGCTCTCTCTTCCATGATCGCTGCTCTGACTCAGAGGTTATAATATATTTAATTTCATCAACAATACATGGCCAAAACACACACGGCAATCGGAAGTTATTACAAAAACTTGATGGTGGTTTAAAGTGAGTTTTGAGTAAAAGCGGAATATAAATCTTATTTCTTGTCTTTTTGCAGGGGTTAACTTGGGATTTGTTATGTGTGTTTTGGGGGGGGGGGGGGGGGGCTCTATTGTATCGAGCTTATATATATATTAGATATGGTTTTTGTGTGTGTGTGTTGTGTTTTTTGTGCAAATGATTTATTCTATTCCCACTAATCTCATTAATACTTTCATTTCAAATTCTTATATTTGATCTATAAATTCAATTGACACTGAAAAATACAACTGCATTAAATAATTATGAGATTATTTTAAATATTTTTTAATATACAAACAAGAAATTATGGTGGAAATGATACTTTCAACTACATTAAAACGCCAGTAGGTGCCAGTAGTGTGCGTTTAATGAGTGAGTCATTGAGTCGTTCATTCAACTGATTGTTCAAACGCAGATTCATCAGATGTTTATGCATGGGCTAATGAAACTTTGACTCAAACGATTCGTTCAGAACACGGAATCAATCAGCAATGAAATCGTCTGGTTGCTGTGAGATGCGCTGTTTCTGCCTAAAATGTAAGTGACCTAATATTATTGTATTTGCTTATTGAACTGTTTATAGAACTATTAAACAGTCGTAATGGTGAAAACGTTGTGTGATGTTGCCTAACTAACTGTAGTTTAAATATAAAAACTTTCCATTTTGAATTTTTACCTCAGGATGCTGAGTTTCTTAGTGTTGTGCGTTTTGATTTCTCCTGGAGACGATGCGTGAGCCTCAGCAGCGCAACCATATACTGTTAATAGATACATTATATACAGTACATTAGATACCCACTATTCGCCACTTACTCTAAATGTAATAAAATCAGAATAATATTGCGTTTTGGTGTTTACATAGTTATTTTTGGTTTCTGATGTTTTAATCATGTTACTTGTCTGGCGTTAATAAAGAGTTAATGTCAAGCCCTGGAGTCTATGTGCCGGGGCTCAGCCCCAGACGGCCCGGCCCAATTTAAACCCTGGTCTTATGTAGCATGATGCTACAGTGTGCATGAATGGTCACATACCACGCGCTTTCGGTCTTGTAGTATGAACGGACATCTTCATATGATTGGAACTCCACGCAGCTCCCGCACTACTCTCCATAGGAAATGATTGACCGGTCTGTCGCTTGTTGTTTGTTGGAGATAGTGGAAAGCCGGCTTGAAACGCAGTGGAAACGCCAGTATGACGAGGATCGTTTTCATTTTAAAACAAAAGCGCACCAGTGTAAATGTAGCCTTACAGCTACGGGGGCTGGGACGCATTCACACTAAATACTCACGTGTGAGCCACATCTCTGATTGTCACAGTCGCGGACCGACTGTGCAGACCTATCGGTGTATTAGGCTATAGTACCACGAGCAGACTGCTCCGTAAACGTTTTCGAATCGCTCTCGTGTATGTCAAACACTGATCGATCTGCGCCTTACTGACTTTGATGAGATTAACCCCTTAGGTATCGAAATTTGGTACCGAACGACGAGACGTTTTTCGATACTCGATGGTATCGAGGCAATTCGGTCGGTGCCTAAAAAGTATCGAATTCGATACCCAGCCCTAGTCATGAGGGAGTACGTTACCCCTAAACATTGAAAAGATATTAGGATATTATGACATTACTCTTAGGGCATCGCAAACTAATTTTTTCATGAATATGACTTAACCTGAAGGAGGACGCGCTCAGTCATTCAGGCAATCTCTCTCTCACTCTCTCTCTCTCTCTTGGCGCACGGGGGCTGTTTAGGCATTTCTTGTGCTGTTGATTGTCGTCGTCATCCTTAATAAATAAAACATTTGTTCATGCTTGGGTGTTGGCTGTGAATCCAGTGGAGAAAAATCCCCCCCACCACTAACTGCAAACTGGCATTCAGATCTGCCTACATTTTGTTAGCAATGCCCCAACTTCCAACTATCCAATCAATTCCCGAATGACGAAATCAGTCCCGCCCTCTCATTTCAGATGCCGTTTCACTCAGATATACGTCACAGTAGAGAAGAAAAGACAATCGCAACTTCCGTTTCATGTCGACTTTAATCGGCCTAAACTCCCAATTTTTTAATAATCAACCCTAGGCGCGCATTCACATCGACCTCCATCCATCCATTCAAAAAAAAAAATGAATAGAGTCTGCGTTACACATTTTCTTTTTCCTTTTTGATAATCCGATTCATTCAGATGTCACAATACGAAATAAAAGATCTGTTGCTACTTCAGTTTCATCACAAATTTAACATATTCAAACAAATCAAATACATAGTGGGAACACTGTCAGAATAGGCCGGATGTTGGGTAAAATGTATAAATATTAGGGATGCTCCGATCGATCGGCCAGAGATCGGTAATGGCAGATAATCATATTTTATGACTCGATCGGTACTCACCAACTTGGCCGATCTCAGGAACCAATCGCAATTTGATGACGTCAACGCGTGACGACGAACATAATGCGTGGGACATAAATGATTTGGCTCCGCAGTCATGTCATCCCCGGTGTGGCAATGCTATGACGTTTCAAGAAACAATTAAAAATTTGCTATTTGTCATGTATGTATTGCATGATGATGAATGGATGGTTAATTTTTAACAGAAGATTCAGTGACGTTATAGCTGAATCTGTCGCGGCGGCTGTTACGGCTCCACGGCCACCGGAATTCATCGCGGCCACTCTAGTCAGTGCTTGTGTTTATCAGCCAGCCGTGGCACGTTTCTGAAGCGGCTCTCCGTGCTGCTTGGTTAAAAATAGTATTTTGTGAGTTGTCACAGCATGGAGGACGGAACAAAAACAGAGGTTTCCCCAGTAAAACCTGTACACAAAGCAGCACTGAGCTCACATAAGCACCTGCGTATCAAGCGATATAACGTGCAAGAGTTAAATTAACATGACATCGAACAGTTTCTAAAGATATGCGTCTGTCCTCAGAAATACAGTGATATACAACCACCCGCACCTTGTTTAATTTTTAAAATTGTCGTACTGCTCCAGTAGGGCTGGGCAAAAAAAAAATTTGATTTTCCGATTAATCGTTTTTTTAAATGACGTCGATTCGATATCGATTCTCAAAAGCCGCGAATTGATCTTTTCCGGTATTTATTTCAGCACACATTTAAAACAAGATCTGATTAACGTGAATCTTATCATTAGTCTTCTCCACTAGATGTCACCCTTATTTACCTTGCGCGATGTTACAACAGAAATCCTGTTATTCATTCAGCACTTATCATGGCCATAGGCGCAATTCGCAATGCTCAGGTGAAATGCTATAGTAATACTATAAATCTGCGGAAGCATTTGATATCACGTATAAGGCGCCATGATTTCCGCAATGAATGAATGGCGGATGGTGCGGCGCACTTTTTTGTTTACTACACACACATATACTAAAGCGCAGATGACGCTCACGGTGTTTTCAGCTTCTGCCATCTCACTATATGATGATATGAACATGAATGTCATCTCCAGCTGCTCTGAGAGTCACTTCATTAGATTACTATTACTAGGTCACTTCATATATTACTATTTAGCAGTCTTAAGACTCAATGTTACTACAGCTAATAAATATTAATAAATCTTTATTTTTAAAGGAATAATCACATCGGTTTTCTTTTAAATTTTAACAGTTGTGTTGTGCAGCACTTTTGTTTTCCAAAAAATAAAAGGGTTTAATTTTCAATTGATTAGGATAAATTAAATTAATGTCTTATGCCTTCATCTGATTACCAGAAAAATGAAGAACATTTTATAGGGCCCTATCTTTGTTTAAAAAAGGACCCTATACAAAAAAGAATAGGTTTAAAATACAGGCATGTGGTTCTTAATTTCTTTTTATTAATTCACCATTTGTAAACTGATGTTTACTGTTCATTTTTTAGAAATATCAATAGCATTTGTATTAAAACTATATTCACTGAATGTAATAAAAAAAATATCGAGAATCGAATCGAATCGAGAGCTTACGAATCGAAATCGAATCGAATCGGGACATCTGAATCGATACCTAGCCCTAGTGCTCATGTTTATTCAACGAAGCCTTTTGGAAAATCCGTCTGTTTTGATATTGTGGTGAGCGCCACAAATAAATAAATGTATGGGAAACACATCCCACAGCACAAACACCTGAGCCAACTTCAGTCTACTCATCACCTTAACTTTAACTGCGTTTGTAGCCAGTGCCATAGCCTGACTGATAAACAAACACAGACCGGAAGTTAACTTCGGGCCAGGCGCGTGCGCCCATTGAAACTGTCTATATAAAGCTTGAAGCATCAGAATCGGCATCGGTATCGGCCGATCACCATGACAAGAAATCGGTACTCAGTATCGGCTGCAAAAATCCTGATCGGAGCATCACTAATAAATAGTATTAGTGGTCGACCGATATGGATTTTTTGACAGCCAATTTTAAAAAAATTAAAAATAAACACACATTTTAAAAACATTAATTAATAAACAACATGACAATTTTTTTTGTGCCGATATCTTGGAAAGCAATGGTGCGATGCAGATATAATTAATATTCAAGAAATTTGAAATCATTTGAAAATGGATTAAAAACAATTGTGTAAAATAAACATACAATAAACAATAAACACACAAGCATTTTTTCACAAATAAATATTTAATAAAAATCTAATTGAAAAGGAAGTAAACACTGTAACCAACAGGGCACTCAGTATTCTGGGAAGTTTGTGTGCATTGGGAATCATATTTTTTCAAATAAAGCCAAGATAACACTCACACTACTTACGCTGAGGATCCCCCGAAAGGGCGATCCGCCGGCGAGTTCGCGAGATAGTGACACCAGTCAACACTTTCCCTTCAGTAAGGAGGTCTCTTGTTCAGGCAGCATTCAAGCGTTGTCTTATTCGACCGTAAGTAGTGCTCTGCGAAGTGGACTTCACATGAAATTCCTCCATGATTCCAGTTCCAAGGGAACGTACACGTTACATTCAAAGGGCATTAAAGTGCGAGACGTGAATTTATATTGTATTTACTTACAGAGGTAGAGGAGAGCGGGGCACAAAGTAACACTTTTGACTTTCTCATTTTGTGTAAATCCACATGGGGTTCAGAATATATATATATATTTTTTTTATCCACAGTAATTTTACTCTTGTCTAGTACAAATATGTTGCTTTGTTTCATGATTACAGTGTATAGGTTTTTCTTTATTTACCCTCAAAAAATGAAAGTGAAATGTGACAACATGCCCCACAGGTGGGGTACATTGTAACAGCTGAGTAGTTGTAACATGACCATATAACAGCTTAAAACGTTATCTGATCGAATGAAAAAAATATACAAGACAAACTAAAATATTTTGTTTATAAAATAAAATAAATAATAAACAAACATGTTTTCTCATTAAAATTAATTTAAAGTAAATCGTGTACAATTACATCGCTAATGTCCTAGATATCCCATTGTAACTAGGGATGTAGCGATTAACCGGTTTCGCGATTAACCGTGCTTTAATACGTCACGGTTAATTAATCGTAAAGGTTCCTCTAAACCGAGTGTTTCTGTTACACGGAACGGAACTGTTGCAGCTTGCGCAAAACTAAAAAAGTTACTCTAGCGGTGCACCAGCTTAAAATGACGTTAGAGGCATGGAGGCTACTACATGCATTAGATTAACTGTGACAGAGGAACCAAACAGCAAAGCTTTACTTCCACCAGAGAAATGCCTGCAGTCGATAGTGTGGGAGCATTTTGGGTACACCAAGAATGACCAAAGTGTCATTTAAATATTGCCGTAAAAACTGCTGCTAAAGAGCAAATACATAAGGGATAATGCACGGCTAGCTGTATATTGAACGATTTTAATGCATGACGTGAAGGCAAGAGCCACCTGACGCGAAGCTACGGCTCGTTAGCTCAGCATTCTGCCCGCTTCAGATCAGAAAGATGAAATAGTGGGGTAAGATCACATTTATTTGAATTAAATTATAACATTTAGCTACTTGAATTAATAATTCGAGATTGAGAGAGATCATATAGAGAGAGAATAGGAGTGTAGAGAGAGAGAGAGAGAGAGAGTTGACAGTTGCCTGTGTGAATTAGCCTACCTGCGTCTGTGCGTCTCTCCAGTAGGCTATTTAATCTATTTTATTAATAAAAGTCACGGGGCAGCATTCTCAAGAAGTTTGTGTCCTCCTGAATGTTTGTATGTGTGCGCAGTGCGATCTCTGATCTCACAAACCAAATATAGATTGATTTTCTCAGGCCACATGTAAAATTATATGAATTATTATAAAGATTATTAAAATGAATACGTATGGATGACAGTTGATTACAATAATATTTCAGTTTATTTCCATCATTAGTAACAGTTTCCCCTGTGGGACAAATAAAGTTAATATTAGTCGTATATTAATAATAGGCTACTTCATTAACTTTATTTACTATCCCTGTTGTAGTATTATTCATAAGTAAAAACCAACAATATTTTTTTTCACCATGTTTCCAAATTCTCTACCCCAGGTCCAAAAGAAATGTAAAGAATGTACACACTGAAAACATTAAATACTTTTGTGATCCATTTCCATTTGTTATTTTCAAAAGAGAAATACTGTCATGGATGTTTACAAATCAGAGGTCACCTTTTTTTAATTCCAATGGGAGAGATGGACTTTTGTTTGTCTTTTGTTTATTATTATTTTGTGCTGTATTGTTGGTTACTGTGTTATTTATGTCATAAAGCCAGCAATAAATAACACTTTAATATCTAAAGAGTGTTCATGTGATTTTATACATTAGTAATGTTGGGAAATGAATAAATGCATAATAATTGTCATAATTGTAAAACCATGATTATTCCTCAGACAATAATCGTACCAACAAAATCTATAATCGTTGCATCCCTAATTGTAACGCAGTGTTACAACGTGCCCCATCTGCGCAACTGGAATTTAAAACTGGTTAGAGTCTTTTGCTAGTAATCAAAGCATTAAAAACTATCTGAACTGATAAATAACAGATTGGAAATTAAAATAAAAGCAGATTTGTCTTATTTTAAATGAATAATAAAAACTGAGATAAAAAATTAATTAAGCCAGATTTTAAATGTTACTATGGTAAAATAAATATTAAAACCACGTGTGTTACAACTAACCCCCCGTTACTTTGTGTATCGCGCTCCCCTATATTATGTCATACTTCACACTTCTCTAGTAAGTTTCGTCTGTGTGAAGACAGTAGCGCAAATTCGTGAATGAATGTTCCGAAGTCAAATAAACTTAAACGGAATAAAGTTGAATGGAATTAAATTTAAGTTGAATAAACTTCACCTTTACTGTTCAGTGCACTGATGTCAAACTAATTTTGGATAATAAAGTTTATTATTAAATAGTTAAATGCCCAGCCTCCATTACGTATCCATGTCACATCATTATAAGTGGTTGATCACCACGTTTGAGTGATCATTGCAAAAAATGTGTTTATATATTCTGTTTATGTATATACTGTATTCTATATATAGTACCAGTCAAATGTTTGGACACACGAATGGGAAAGTGTCCAAACTTTTGGTTGGTACTGTACCATAATATACACAAATATCTGCCAATATATCGGTATCTGGTATTATTTACTCCCTAATTCGGTATCGGCCCCAAAAAACCCATATCGGTCGGGCTCTACTTCACAAGATCTCAACTAGATTTGACTAAGTTTGCAAGGTTTGTGAAATTAAATGTTCATTAGTCATTCAAAGATTTGTTTAAATTATAAATGCGTATTTGCTTAATGCTGATGGCAAACGAGAAAGTATTATATGTTTGCCTTTCTATTACTAACAATATAAAAGCAATCGTTTATAATACTTTTTTGTATACATTTTAACACATCGGCCAAACAGAAAAACTTATCGGCCGATGCCGATATTTGAAAAATGCCAAATATTGGCATTGGCGATATATCGGTTGAGCACTAAATTTTATCCTATAATATATGTCACAAAATTCAAATTCTTGCAGCCTACTGCAAGAATTATCTTTGCACAGTCGCACGTGCTGTAAGACTAATTGATGTTTAAAAGGCATTTTTATTTAATCTTATTTCAATCTTTAGCTGTGATGTCTTTTGAGCAAAAAATGAAAGAATAAGTGCTTCACTCAAGCAGAATGGCAATAAGATCAAAACAATTTACCGTTTTGGTTGTTCTTTTAATGGAGAATCAAAATGTTCTTGATAATTACACATATAAGAGGTAACTCTACAATAAAAACACGCTTCATGTTTTAAAACTCAAAACTAACTCCCTAGTTCAAATTATGAATTCTTCTTTTCTACCCCTCTGAAATGCCTGGATTTAAAATCGGGAGAATTGTGACATCACGTCATGATTTCCCCTCGACATGCCCCTCATGCATCATCATCATAAGCAATCCATTTAATAACTAAATTATGACCGTTTTTGAAAAACAACATACCAAGTGCACATCAGGAAAAATTATATTTAAAAAATGCATTTCATGACCCCTTTAAACCGATGAGAAAGAGACAAGGTCAAAGTTATTAATGTATCGGTGCATGTA
This sequence comes from Sinocyclocheilus anophthalmus, assembly GCA_018155175.1. Taxonomy (NCBI): domain Eukaryota; kingdom Metazoa; phylum Chordata; class Actinopteri; order Cypriniformes; family Cyprinidae; genus Sinocyclocheilus; species Sinocyclocheilus anophthalmus. Next base: position 18,541 of record JADLZN010007452.1, read on the forward strand.
ACAAAGTGAAACTAGGCCAGAAAAATAAAACTGACAGGGACGGTCTATGCCAGTATTGATACTGAAAGATGCCTACCCATGTGACAAAACACACATGCACTCGATTCTAAGAAACTGAAAGGATAGTTTCCAATAACTCAACACAACAGAGGCCATAACATCAACATAAAGAGACCAAAGCTGAAATGTCTGGGTTGACAGACCCTTAACACCCTTAACTGTCAGTAGGACATACAGGCCCTATAGCGAGTAGTAAAGATGATAAGGAAAACAGAGTGGCTCTTAGCACAGTCATTCGCCCAGCACATGCTCAGTGAGTGGGGTGACACCTCCGCACACAACTCATTCAAGGTCAGACCAGTAATGCTCCAATCAAAAGTGCAGTAGAATGTCCTTAGAAACCGCTCTGAACCGGTCTGGTGTCAAATGATTCTAACAGATATTGCTTTAGTAAGAGATCAACGACCAAAGCAGATTCTGCCAGCCACATAATTAAGAAGTGAAACAAGGCAAAACACTCAAGTCACTCAAGTCAAGTTTGTTGACAAAAGAAAGTAGTCTTTGCAGGGATTGTTGATAGAAAGGTGAGCAGATGACCAACCGACCATTAAGTGACCACAAAAAGCTTGTTGATGATGCATTCTGCAATTTAACACACATGAAAACAATGAACGCTCACTAAATTACTCTATTTCAAGACACAAAAACTGCCCTGACAGATGAAAATCAGCTGTTTTACTGCATTAAAGATTTCATTTCTGCACTATATCAAAAGTGCTCATTTATACAAAAAAATTTGAGCTCTACTAGGGTTGCACGATTAATCGAATGCAATTGTGATGCACATCTCGTCAGTAAAGCCGGTACTGTGATTATTAGCCTAATAGTAAATCTCCATAACGTGCTTTCAGATGGAGCAGCATTCACTACACAGAGCCATAGTTCACTGACAAGTTACACAAAATCGCGTTTTTCAGACGATTTAACGCGAGATTTATGAAATGGTCTGTGTCTGATATGAAAACCGGTTTGCGTGTGTCCGGGAACTCCGGCTCTGTGTAGCAATGTAGCCCCTCTGAAAAGCACGTGAAATACCAAATTTAATGGTAGTCGAAATAAATACTTCTGTGAATGCATGTGGTCTTCTTACACAGCATAAGGCAAGCAACATATTTCTATAGCATTTTAAGCAGTGATAACGGGGGGGGGGGGGACTATGTCGATTGCATTGCATTATTATCTACTTTCTTATAATATAAAAATGATAGTAAGACGCCTAGATTCAACCCATATATTGTTCGTCTTGTGGTTTATAGTACGCTGAATAAGAAAGCAGTAAATCTCTGTTATTAAGCAACCGCTAAATGCAATTCCTGGATTTCTTCTGCTAGGCGTATTTGGAGTTTCAGCGCGAGAGCGCCTTCTGGGTTTTGGATGGAGATTTACTGCTGATCACAGGACTGTGCTTCACTGAAAGATACGCATAACAATTGCAGCTTCTGCCTAATCATGATTTATCACCTTTGCAATTTAATTTCAGTAGAAAAAATGAAATGAGATTTAGAATGACATGGGAGTGAGTAAATGACAGAACTTTTATTCATGGGTGAACCATCCCTTTAAGACATTCAAATTAAAAGTAGACATTCATAACTAAGCCAGGTTTGTTGACTACAGCTAAATGGGTGATTACTGAAAATAAATATGCCCATGCATGACTCAAAATATACATTAAAAAATAGGCTATTTGGAGAACATTCACTAATGAGACACTGAGAAGACAATTTTGGATTGTGGAGTGGAGTTATTTTGTACAGGTAGACAAATTAAAAGGGATAGTTCGCCCAAAAAGGAAAAAACCCTGTCATCATTTTCTCAACCTTTCTTATGTTGTTCCAAACCTGTGTGACTTACTTTCTTCTGTGGAACATTAAAAAAGATATTTTGAAGAATGTCTTCTAGGGTGTTTTTTAGTTATACCACTGGAGGCACATGGTCACCAAAAAATATTTAGTTACACCAACCTCTTAATTACCGCTCAACAATTACAACAAACTCTGTCTGAATTTACAGAAGAAAGATAGAGAGTCATATGGGTTTGTAACCACATGAGGGTGAGTAAATGATGAGACTGGGAGAATGTAAAAATGTAATAAAACAACCCAGTGGAAAGTAAGAATAAAAGCACTTTTCAAACTCAACAGTTGTTTGTGAGGGTGAACTTTTGCACCAATGGCAAATTATATAATTGTGTCCAGACAGCAAGTTCAGAGTTGCCAAGTTGCTGTTCAGTCAAACTCACAGAACTGACAACACTTACATGGGAAACAAACACCCTAGTACTTGTATTACAGTCACATTACATGACAGAACTGTGAGAATGATCAAGCATTTTAGATGACACGGAGCAAAACAATACACTAAAACATACTGAACACTACGACACTGCAATGATCAGTTGAAAATTCTATCCAAAACCATGTGATCATTGACAGTGACAAAGGCAAAAAAAAATGACATCAGATTATATGGAAGCATCATCTCTCTATGAATTTATGGGAAGGACCAGCACCAAGCTAGTTCCTTTTTTCATGGCAAGGAGCAACATCACTGATAGAACCTAAAGCAGTGATATGGCTTGGTGCAACCTCTAGTAAGCAGCCTGTTTACCTTGATATATCCTTCCTGAACTGCTTATGGCTCTATGAAACAGATGTCTGAGGGATGTGGGGGGGCTTTTATAAACTTCACCACTAAGTTTTGCCACCTCGTTATTATTGGCCCAAAGAAATGGATCCATTACCTTCAGCGATCAGCTCTTCCACCGTCACTTGGTATCGACCGACAGCAAACACCTTCCCGATATAGTTGCTGCTTCCAGTACCAGATCCAGACCCACCCCCGAGACTTCCGCTCTCTGACTTCGGCATACGCGAAAACTTCTTCATTCTTGCCTCTTGTGTTCCCGCCTTCCCCCAAACGGACAGTTCCAAACAAGCTTAAGACGCTCAAAAACCCAACCTGCTCATCTCCGCTCTTCTGTCCAGCATGCTGAGAGAGCTGCTCTCCCGAGATGCGCCAGGCACTTCAGTGCTCGAGGGACGCAGAAAGGCGTAACGTTAGCTGAATGCTTCCTTATTTCCACCAAACCCAGTGCAGTGCAGCGTTTTGTCGTTAATGCGTGGTAACCACACCAATGAGACCGTCCACGCCGCTATATTTTCAGGCCGACTCGTTTCGGCTGGCTAGCGAGCCTGTACGGGCGCTGGAGAGACCATTCGCCTCGCTAGCTGGCTGGCTAACAACGGCGAAACGCTCTGTTTAGCCAAAGCATGCTTTTGTGTTCGGCGAAAAGCTGAAGTCGGTTGAAGTCCAGGTTATTTGAAACCAACGTGAACAACAAACAGGCAGAAAGTGGGTGTGTTAGGCGGAAGCTACGCTAGCGAAACTCTGGCTAAACGGTGACTGCTGCCACTTCCCCCTCGGATAGTTTAGTTAGCCAGCTCGCTAGCTGACTCTTCCTCTATCTGCTTGAAGAGGACCCCGTGTATCATAGTTAAAATGTGTCACTACAAAAAATAAACCAGAAATCTTCCGAGCGGCCAAACGTTTCGGGTGATGCGCGAACAGCGTCGGTTATTTTTTGAAACTGCAGAGCGCTTCCTCGTGCTCTGGAAGTCCCCCGTCACAGGGATAAAGTTCGAACTCTCGTGACTCGCCGTAGAATTGGTGGGAGGTTTGTCTGACAACCTAACTTTGGTTTTGTCCGATTCCTTCCCATTGTCATGATTGGTGTGAGCGAGATGCGTCCTGTAGATACTCTTCTCTGATGGGATGAAATGGATGACTGTCTCTCAGCGTTTTGATTAGCAGTTTGCTTGATAAAGATCTTAACCAATGTGTTAGTCAGTTGAAAGAAGTGAATGGATTGTTTGGGAGAGTGAGGTGCTTAAGAAGTGCAACTGGCACGTTCCACGAACACGGCACACCTTCGTGTCGCATGGTTTTTAAGCACCAGAGGCACGAATCCAATGTTTTTGTTGTGAGAATTATTGGATAAACTATTTAACATAACATTCAACTTAACTTGAAAAGCAACGTGCCTTTAAGATTGGGATTAAATCGACTAATAAACTCATTTTTATTAGTAATATGTATTACAATAGTGTAACATTCTATTTATTTATTTATGTGCTGTTTAAAGGGTTCATTATGTGGACCCTTTGTACAGCATGGTAGAGTGACAATCTAATTTTCTCAATTATTAAACAAATTATGGTGTTGACTATATCTGTTAAGTTCAACCACACAACAAACATTTTTCAATGTATGGGAGATTTGAGATTATAACTACAAGCCATCATTTGCCAGTTTCTACTGATGTTATTTAGTCATTATTTTATTTACTGATGTTATTTATTTTTGTTGTTGTTTACTGGTGTTATTAATTTTCAACCCTGTTACATTCATATTTATTTAATACATGTCTGTTCGATTTGGATTGTTATTTAATGTTTATTATTGGAAAATAACAAAATTACACAGATTAGAGAGCTCAACATTTAACCACCTCATTTAAATTTAAGTTTCAGGCCATAGTTTGAACCCTACTCAATGTTTTGCATAGTAAATTGCCTACAGTTGATATTATATTCTCTCTGAAGTAAAAAACTGTGAATTACATATAATAATAAAAGAAAATATTCAGCATCTACTTAATATTGTTTTCGTCTTCAACTTATTTTTCAAATAAGTTTTTGGAAAAAAACTGTTTTAATTTGAGATTTCCTTTGTACTCTACATGTATCTTCCAATAAATTTCAAACATGACACTCATAATTTAATTTATGTGCAATCAGGACACAGATCCAGCACATATAATGTTGACAGAGTCATGACATCAGATTGAGATAGTGACAGTAATGTGATGTTAACCAGTCTGGGTGGACAACACAAGACCCTCTGAGGGTCCTCAGGTACATCTGCTCTTCAATTCATGAAAATGTCCTGCCCTCTAATGGTCAAACCCTGCAAAATGATCAGGTGCCTTCTTATCCCATGAAATAAGTGTAGATATTGTCTATGTAAGTGTGTATTAATATATGCAATTCAACATATGAAAAATGACTAACTTATGCTCAGTTAATTGCAGAAGAAGCGCAAGAAAATCATGACCTGTTTAAATTGTGATATCCAGAAAAGAAAAACATCAAGGGCTTTTAAAAGCAAATGTACATAATGCTTGTACAAATGTGCTATCTGATAATAGCTACAGATGTAGGTCGATGGAGAAACAGAGGACTGAACTGGAGTCTGGGATTATTACATGGGATTAATGAGGATCTTCTCTTCCCTCAGGCGCTTCTCCACCTCAATACAGATCAACTCCCCTGACTGTGCAAAGTTTCATCAGCAGCAGCTCCCTAAACAGATGACTCAACGCTGTGTACATCACAAGAATGCCCAGATATCTTGGTTATCTTTATCATAATGTGTTAAGTTATTTGTTTTTTGTTTTTTTCAAACAAGGCATATACTATGCCTTGTTGGCTGTTATATAACACTTTTGGGAGCTGTGATTTTGCATATCTATTATCATATTTCTAATTACAAGTAGAATCTATTGTCATATTTATTCAATTAACTCAAGTTCAATTAATCCTTTTTTTTTTTTTTTTACCAAAAGTAAGGTAACTATAGGTCTACACTATCTGCGGGAAAATCTGGCTACAATTTAATCTAAAATGTGCAATAAAAGGGGTAAAGGTCAGAATAAACAGCTCAAGCAGGAACCATATGGACAGAGTAAAGGCTTTTTAAAAGGTCAAAATTAAAGCAAAAAGGCTACTGGAGTCTCACAGACGTTTTTCTTAATGACATTTACGTCTGGCAAACTGCCATCAATACTGAGATCATTAAAGTGCGGCAGGTAAATTCAATTAAATGACAGAGGCAGAAACAGACATGGAAAGAACAGATTGACATTTAGGCCAATGATTAAGAAATCAATAAGTGGTATTTTACTATATTATTTTGCCCAGACAACATGTAAAAACACTTTGCTGATCCACATAATATCTGAAGGACAAAATGCCTAAAAGGTAATATGCTGAAATATATTTTTCATTTGAATAAACTAATTGAAATGCAGGAATATTCATAGCTGATACTAATTTATCAGAATTGCAACATTGCAATTTTCTAAATCATGTTGTCTATTAGCTTTTTTACTTGCCATTAAAGCCTTATGAGTAATTTAGTAATTTAGCTTTAAAAAAATCTATTCAATTTACATTTACATGTATTCATTTAGCAGACATCGAATTGACCCACTGCAAAATAACTAAACAAGACATCTTTAGTAGCATTTCAGGGTTAGTCTTCTCCTCCACAAATCACATTCAAGCAATCACCGTAGTTGCCAGACACATCAGACTGAAATAAAAAAGAGCAAAGTCACTTATCATAACATCAAATACAAAACCCTTAGTCATCATCAAAAATTTGTTTCATTTGCATGGAATATAGTGACACAGATGAGAAAAAAGCCTTTTGGCCATGAAGAATGGACTTGATGGCATGATTAAACTAATAAACCTGAGGATCAGGAAGTGATGTACTACTGGCCTCGAGCATAATTAAAGAATAATGGCCTGAACTTGTGCTAAAGTGTTTACATCAGTGGAGAATACTTACACTTATTTCCTTGAAGAGTGAATTCTGATAGAGCTTCTTGAATTCAGCTC
>JADLZN010007453.1:0-216928 GCA_018155175.1 Sinocyclocheilus anophthalmus
GCCTGCTGCTGGTTTTCCCACCCCTGTTGCACTGAGAGAGTGATTCAAGAGAATAGGGAGTCTAATACTAACGTGTTAAATCCTTCGGTTCAGCCAAGCCTGGACTCACAACGACCGCGGCGTCTTGACACAAGTCGGATTAGGCCCGGGGATTAAGACAATATAAGTCTTGAAGAAAAAGCATCCCCTCTGTGGCAGACCGCTCTTGAGGAGATGAAAAGACGCTCTACTGTAGCGTTAACTGTTAAGCACTCACAGTCTCTTTGAATAAAGGCAGTCTTAGGATAATGTACGTGTTCACAGAAGGTCACAGAGCCCTGCAGGCAGGCCCAGATGCACTCTACTGAGGTTTTTCACAATTCCAACGTTAAATTAGCCAATGTAGTTAATATTTACATGGACATGGAAGGGCTTGGTGATATAGGGCCATGTGAATGATGAGCTCAGTTCAGATCTCATCCAACAGTGTCTGTGCAGTCACAGTCAATCATTGCCAAATATAAAGTGTTCTCAACTAAGCAAGCCAAAAGACATTATACACATTTTCAAAAACCAGAATGCACACAAATACAAACAATGAACTATTTAAATCCACCTAAATCATAAATAAACAGTATGTCATATTTAAACAATGATACAAGCAAGAGTGTTGTTGTTGTGAATGACGTGTTGATATCCAGGCTAAAAGCATGACCACAAGTGTTATCTTGTTTTTATATAAAAGTAATAACAATTATACTTCTGTTTAAAAGTTTGAAGACGATAAAAAAAATACTTTTATTTAACAAGGACGCATTACTTTGACCAAAAGTCACAGTAAAGACATTTGACATGTTTTACATAAATGCTTTTTATTCATCAAAGAATCCTGCAAAAAAATTACTCACAGTTCACAAAATACGCAGCACAACAATTTCAGCATAAAATAAGAAATGTTTTTTTGAGCAGCAAATCAGCATATTTGAATATTTTCTGAAGGATCATGTCACACAGAAGACTGAAAATTCATCTTTAGGAATAAATTACATTTTAAATGTATTCAAATAGAACACCATTTAAAATGGTCATAATAGTTCTTTCAAAACATAAAAAAATCTTACCAACCACAAACTTTGAACAGTAGTGTATTTCAGATCATATTTAGCCAGTTTGTGTATTTTTTTAAGTGAAAATATTTCCAAAACAACAGTCTACACACAGTACACACTCTGGTCTGAAATGCCACATACACTGACAAGCGAAGAGAAACAACCAGTAAAAAGACACTGTGCTGTTGGAATGTATATTAGTACACCTAGCAGTCAAACAAGTTTGAAAGCAAAAATAACCGTTGAATAATTCATGTCAAAGTCGACAAGGAATGATTGATCACAACCTATTTTGTATCTGTAATATGATACATTTCCAGGTGAAACAACTTATGTAATGGTTGAAAAAAAAAACTAATTGATCTATCAAGATTTAATTGTATGGTGAAACTAGTTGAAAGGGAGAGGTTCAAAAAGGGCTTGGTGATGTTAGCTGAGAATGAAACTCAAATTGAAATGTACTGAATTAAAGAAACAAAAAACTTAGAATAAAAGGTGTGTTAAAATAAATATTGTCAATTTTGATTCCAATTAATGAACGATGAAAGATGGATCAGGGTGTCATTAGAGCACTGCTTGATGAGCAGCCATTTCTAAAGCTGCTTTGGACAAGTGAGAACAAGCAAGTGAAATTAGGCCTTACTGTGACTCACTCTTCCCTCAAGCTCCTCACACCACCCTACCTAAACATTCGCAAGGCGCTGCCACATCCAAGTCGGTGCTGATGGAGAGAGAGACAGAACAGAGGTGCTTATAACACATCCACTGATGAGAGACAGACAAAGGGGGGAGGCCTAGAGAGAGAATGAGCTGAGAGAGAGAGAGAGAGGCTCATTAAAAACACGTGTTGCTGGGGTGTGCAGCAGGGCCCAGAACAGAATCCAATTATCACCTGCCTTTTTCTCAGCACCGCTGCATCAATACTTCATTACAAAAGAAGCATCCACAGAGATTGACACTCAAACAGTCTCCAGCCCTGCAGTACACCTACCTGTTCAACTCCAGAGCCTAAATGTGTCCCTCAGATCGCCCCATCACAGCCCGAACCACTCACAGCTGCCATTCTCTTCTGAGTGTTTGAGGACCCCAAATATTGACATTTTCTTTAAAACAGCTAGTTAATAAGGACAGACAGAGATATGCCTTTACAGGGTAATAGGGCTAAAATTGCCTCTCCTATATGCTAAAACTGTAATCTGTGCTGCTTTTTACACAGATTTTCTGTTGGCATATACAGTGGTGTGAAAAAGTTCCTGATTTCTTATTTTTTTGCATGATTGTCACACTTTAATGTTTCAGATCAAACAAATTTAAATATTAGTAAAGGATAACACAAGTGAACACAACATGCAGTTTTAAATGAAGGTTTTATTATTAAGGGAAAACAAAATCCAAAACTACATGCCCTGTGTGAAAAAGTGTTTGCCCCATAAACCTAATAACTGGTTGGGCCACCCTTAGCAGCAACAACTGCAATCAAGCGTTTGCGATAACTTGCAATGAGTGTTACAGCGCTGTGGAAGAATTTTGGTCCAATCATCTATGCAGAATTGTTGTAATTCAAACACATTGGAGGGTTTTCGAGCATGAAACGCCTATTTAAGGTCATGCCACAGCATCTCAATAGGATTCAGGTCAGGACTCTGACTAGGCCACTCCAAAGTCTTCATATTGATTTTCTTCAGCCATTCAGAGGTGAACTTCCTGGTGTGTTTTGGATCATTGTCCTGATGCATAAACCCAGTGCGCTTGAGCTTAAGGTCACAAACTGACGGCCGAACATTCTCCTTCAGGATTTTATGATAAACAGCAGAATTCATGGTTCCATTAAATCACAGCAAGTCTTCCAGGTCCTGAAGCAGCAAAACAGCCCCAGACCCTCACACTACCACCACCATATTTTACTATTGGTACTGTTCTTTTACTGAAATGCAGTGTTACTTTCACGCCAGACATAATGGGACACACACCTTCCAAAAAAAGTTCAACTTTTGTCTCGTCAGACCACAGAGTATTTTCCCAAAAGTCTTGGGATCATCAAGATGTTTTCTGGCAAAACTGAGACGAGCCTTTATGTTATTTTTGCTCAGCAGCAGTTTTCGTCTTGGAACTCTGCCATGCAGACCATTTTTGCCCAGTCTCTTTCTTATGGTGGAGTCATGAACACTGACCTTAACTGAAGCAAGTGAGGCCTGCAGTTCTCTGGATGTTGTTGTGGGGTCTTTTGTGGGGTCTTTTGTGACCTCTTGGATGAGTAGTCGCTGTGCTCTTGGGGTAATTTTGGTCGGCCGGCCACTCCTGGGAAGGTTCTCCACTGTTCCATGTTTTTGCCATTTGTGAATAATGGATCTCACTGTGGTTCGCTGGAGTCCCAAAGCTTTAGAAATGGCTTTATAACCTTTTCCAGACTGATAGATCTCAATTACTTTCTTTCTCATTTGTTTCTGAATTTCTTTGGATCTCGGCATGATGTCTAGCTTTTGAGGATCTTTTGGTCTACTTCACTTTGTCAGGCAGGTCCTATTTAAGAAATTTCTTGATTGCGAACAGGTGTGGCAATAATCATGCCTGGGTGTGGCTAGAGAAATTGAAATCAGGTGTGATAAACCACAGTTTTAACAAGGGGCAAAAAACACTTTTTCACAAAGGGCCATGTAGTTTTGGATTTTGTTTTTTAATAATAAAAACCTTCATTTAAAACTGCATGTTGTGTTTACTTGTGTTATCTTTGACTAATATTTAAATTTGTTTGATGATCTGAAACATTAAAGTGTGACAAACATGCAAAAAAATAAGAAATCAGGAAGGGGGCCAACACTTTTTCACACCACTATATATATATATAAAATGTAAAAGTGGGGGGGGAATTTAGGCTATAGGTGGCCTTAATGTAGAGTGGATTCTAGCTGTCAATGGTTTCGGACGTTATTATTTGTTTTAAAAATTTCAAAGCATAAAAACTTTATTTCCAGGTTAAAAGAGATCAGATTTTTAAAACTTAAAGTATATATAGAAAGCACCATCAAGAAGTGCTAAAATCCAAAGTGAGAAAGCCCAGAGGGTTGTTAGCGTGCTAATTGGTGCAAATACATTTCATTTAATACTAAAGTACCTTATTCTTAATTATCGCAGACTAATTCAGAAGAGCAGCTGTGCTGAGCAGCATTGGCATCACAGTCCCCCCCCCCCCTGCAGTCTCAGTATTTAAGATACACAAGATGATTACAAGCTTCAGTGCTCCTTAAAAATAACCTAGAGCATCCAATAAAAAGCAATAGAAAATGTCAGAGATCAAAGGTCAAAAGCGGTCACATCAACTGTGAGGTCAAGCAAAACCGTTCACAAATTGGATGTTTGCTTTTCAAAACATACACGCTGCATAATTGAGGGGCAGCAATTTCAAACTGATCGATTGTGCAAGTAGCTGCTAAAAGGTGGAGGGAGAGAGAGAGGGGAAAAGAGAAAATCTCAGGCACAGAGCTTTTTTTCTTTTCTAAGTCTAGATCAAGAGTTTAGATTGAATGGATGTGTGTGTGTGTGGTGTGGTGTGTGTGTGGTGTGTGTGTGGAGAGCTTGAAACGATGAAAACTGTGGTTGCATTGATTTCTTAAAATGTAAGCTGGTGCATTCGTAAAATGACAAACTGTGAATCTCAAAAGGATATTATTTTGATGGTGCTACAGTCATGAACCTGCAGACCTACTCGACTACACCATGCAGTATTGCTTTCTCAAGAGGTAAATTGAAGCCCGAGAAGATTATTGTGTCTGAAAAGTTCTAACATTGACAAGTGATAATTACCATGTGGCGCTAATATTTTCTTGGTAATATTTGATCATTCATTATTCTAACTGTCAAATTAATAGGGCGTATAATGAAGGGTAGAGACAGTGATTAACTTGCTCAAAGAATATATACACATATATCTCAGGAATACTTGAATCTGATTGGTCAGTCACAGCATACTGCAGTCATGAATGCTAAAGTACATAATCAAGTGGCGAGGGGGGGGCAAATGGGTGCCATCCAACCAAACTATTACAGCATTTAGGTAAAATCCTATCATTGGGTAGATCCTAAGAAAATCCGAACAGATTAAAAGGACATAAATAAAAAACATACATACATACAGATGATGAGAAAAAGTAGTTTTTTTGGACATTTTTTTGAAAAAGTTCTGGAAAAAGGCACAAGGGCCTGCAGTTACTTGATCGAAAAACCTACAAGTAAAAAAAAACTAATTTACCTGTTTTCTATTTTAATATATTTTAAAATGTAATTTATTTCTGTGAAGCAAAGCTGAATTTTCAGCATCATAATTACTCCAGTCTTCAGTGTCATCATGATCCTTCAGAAATCATTCTAATATGTGATTGGCTGCTGAAGCATTTCTTATTATGAATGTGACAAACGTGTGATGCATAACCGCCATTGATGTGGAAATTGTGATACAAAAATGTTCTTTGAGAATAGAAAAAATATAAATATTTTGTAACATTATATATGTCTTTACTGTCAGTTTTGATCTATTTAATGCATCCTTGCATCATTCAAAACAAAAATGAAAACATCCAACTACATTGGCACATCAAACTATGAATTATTGCTGTTAGGAACATGAAAACCAACTTCATACTTATTAGTAATTAACTATAAAACTATAAAAACAAGTCTATAATATCTATATCAATATATCTAATCTATATATGCACTGGTACCGTGATAAATTGCCCACAAATTTGGGATCTGAAATTAAACCAGTAGAAACTAGTTAGTTAATAAAAGCAGGGATGGGAGTGTATTCTGTTTATGACAGTGAAATATATCGCACACCCAATTCCAGAAACTCCACAAACAGTCAAGCGGCTACACTACAAAGGTAGGACTGATGCCAAGATTCCTTTACAAAAGATTAAAACCCAGCCTGGAAGGATTTCAGAGGGAAGGACACAAGAGAGATAGAGAGAACCATCTCATTAGTAGGCAAGTAAGCGAAGACCTCCACCCTTAGCGCGCTGTATCGCCTTATCATCCTGTCAGACAGTCTGAAACAGAAAAAAATGAGAAGAAACAAAACACACAGACATCCAGAGAACAATGTACGTGTTTATTTCCATGGTTGGTCTTGTCAGGAGTTTGAGTGTAAAGTGCCAGCTGTGCTAGTGCTGGTGCAGAGTGTGTGTTCAGCTCAGCGGAAGTGTTAATGCCACTATGGGCCACAGAACAGACTCAGCCTGAGGCCCACACAGACAGCGACGCTGGAAGACAGCACGACAGCATGCTGCTGCACTATTTATGGAGGACAGGGAAAGTAGGGGACAAAAAGAGCAAAGAGGCATCAGAAAATAGTGAAAGGATAGCGATGAGTCAAGTATACGTGAGTGAAACTCATAAACACTGTCAAAGAAATATTCTGGCTATATTGAAACCCCAAAAACAAAAGAAATCATATTTTGAGAAAAATAAATAAATAAATACTGTTAAAAGGACAGTTAAGGGTTAGTGCACCAAAAAGTAATAAATAAAAAAGGATACAAAAGCACCATAAAAGTATCAACTTGTGTGCTATTCAAAATCTTCTGAAGCTAGTTTTAAATTAATTATTCACTGAAAGTATTGACATTCATCCTAGGTCTTGTTTAGTTCATGGGATAAGTACTGCTATTTCAGTGAATTGGAATGATTCGGTTCATAAAACCAGTCTGAATGATTCATTCATGAATCAGACTGATCCAGTTCCATTCACCGACTCGGTGATTCTGTCACAATGGTTAACCATTCAGTTCCCTTTCATGGGAACTTCGAACTGCGTCCTCTAGGGGTCGCTATGGGGAACGCCTCGTCGTGACCCGTGTCTGAAGCATACATTGAAAAAACACCAACTCGTTGGCCGGCGACAGCCATGACGTCACTACCGGTGCGACTACAGTATAAATCGGTGCCGGGAGCTACACATCATTCTCTTCTTCGTCTTCATGGACTGTTCTGTTTGAAGCGTGCATTTTCAAGGAAAAAGTAAGAGCTATCTATTTATTATGGCGAGCACTAGTAGAGCATTTAGAAGGTGTGTGCATCCGTGTCAGCGCTATTTGACACCAGATGACACACACGATCTATGTGTTGTTTGTTTGGGCGAGGAGCACGCACGCGATGTCCTCGAGGGGGCAATCTGCGTGCACTGCGAGTTTTTTCCAATGAAAAAACTCCGTTCTCGTTTGTCTCTCTTTTCAAGTAAAGAGGGGCAGCCATCTGCTTCCCGCGGTTCGGGACCCTCCGCTGCTGAGGCACGGAGGAGAATGAGCTCGTGGGGATCTCAGGTGGACCTGGCCGATGAGTTTAGAGAGGGGCTTCCTTCTCGCGCTCATCGGCGGGGGGCGAGAGACAGCCAATGGAGGATGATTTTCTCTCTTTAACATCATCTGATCCATGGGCCAGTGCTCTGCTGGGTTCAGCCCAGGAAGAGAAGGAAATGGATGATGAGAGCGAAGAAGCTGAGGCTGAGGCTTCTCAATCCTCCTGCCCTGCGTATTATGAGCTCTTAGAGGTTATGGATCGCGCCACGGCAAGACTTGACTTGCCATGGAAGCGGACTAAGGAAGTGGCGTCGCGAGGTCGTCTCGACGAACGTTATCTTTATGGCCATAACCCTCCAGCTCAGGTGAGCTTTCCTTTCCTTCCTGATCTCCATACTGAGATCGAGAAGGAAGGGAAGAAGCCGTTTTCCTCACGCATCAATCGGTTCCAGCATACCAGTTATGCCAACATCAAGGCGATGCGCAAAAGCGGTTATGAGAAATGCCCTTATAGAGAGACGCTGGTCAGCTATCTCTCTATGGATGAGAAATAATCTACTCAAAAACTCCCTCTTGCCCTCCAGCCCTTCAAGCTACATCTAACATGAAGGCAAGGCATATGCAGCAGCAGGTCAGGCTGTTGCTTCGTTGCACACTATGGCGGTGCTTCAGGCTTATCAGGCTGATCTGCTGAAAGACTGGATAAAGGCCAGGGTCTATCCCCTGATGAGGCGGCCGAGTTTCGTCGCACCACGGATCTTGCTCTCTGTGCTACTAAGCAGACTGCCTCTGCCATGGGCAGATCTATGGCGGCGATGGTAGTAACGGAGAGGCAGCTGTGGGTAAACCTGGCAGACATCGGGAAGAAAGAAAGGGGTTTTCTTCTCGATGCCCCGGTTTCGCCCTCTGAACATTTTGGTACATCCGTTGAGACGGTCGCCGAAAAGTTCAGGGAGGCGAAGGCGCGCTCAGCGGCCTTCAAAAACTTCATTACACAAAGGTCCAGGTCTGAGCCTGAACAACCCAGGGGTCTTAGCCCGTCTCAGTTTGAGGATCAGATACTGGCTCAGAAGGCTAGTGTCGCGGATCGCGCTCCTCCTCCACCTGCGGGTATGGGTAGGAAGTATCGTGGGTCAAAGGGTGGTAGGCAGGACCTGAGGGATGTGATCCAAACAAGGCGTCAGCGCTTTCGTCCGGATCAGAGTAATACTTAGGTATCCACTCTTTCCCACAGGGGGTGTAACATCTACCCTTTTCTCCCCCTTCCTAATTCCCCTGTAACCACCATATCTCCTGCATAAACAGTCTCCTTCTGGAACTATGATGTTTTTGGTTGGTTCTATGACTAAATCCTAGTAACCACCTTACTGATGGTCCGGTCTAGAGGCTTATCCGGACAGAGCTCCAACGCGGGAGCCGTGGTGGGTGAGTACGATCCATGTCTAATATATGTATATAAATATATGTATGTGCTATGAAACTGGTGGTTGTGTGTACACTTCTGCTAGTTTCTTTGCAGTGTTTACCGTGCTGGGTTCAGAAACCGGGTGCTCGACTTGCAGTGTTTATTTCACACCTCGAGATATGTCCAGAGGGTAAGTAAAGCCGGGTTTTGGCTTCATACTTCCTGGACCATGCGGCCATAACACAGGCTTCTGCGGGAGTTGTGTGATTATCAGGCCCCCGGTGTCACAGCAAAAAATTTCCTGGACGTCTGGGCTGGGATTACGCTTTCATGCTACCCTGACTCGTCTACCGTATCTGGGTCGCCCTGATGGGCTTCCCGATCACCAGGATATCCCCTCTTGCTGAGGCATCACCCCTCACCCATTGAGGGTTATTGTGAGTATGAGTTTCTTTAGAGCGTTAATTCTCCTGAGGGTTAGATTCTCGCTCCATGGGCGTCCTCGTGGTAGATTGAGACAAGGACTCCCTTGTATAAAAGGGTACCTGGAATGAGAGGTCTGGCTAGACTGCAGATGCTTACCCCTCGATTTTAATCATGCTGCAGGTCGATTTTTTTTTTTTTTTTTTTTTTTTAGAGCCACCGCGCGGTGAGAGATGGGTTTGTGCTCCATCAGCCAAGGTAAACTACTGCTAGCGTTCCTGCTTTGGAACATGCTGTAGGCCGAGCCCCTTCTCGACTGAGAACTAGGTGTGTTGCCCCCACAGCTAAGTAAACTACTGCTAGCTGTTCCAGCTTTGCAGCCCCCATCTCGGATTGAGAACTGAGTGCGTTGCTCCCTCAGCTGAATAACTGCTAACAGTTCCACCATGGGAACATGCTGTAGGATGAGCTCCCTCTCCATTGAGAGCTGGAAGTTTGCTCCCTCAGCAACAGATTTACTGCTAGCCACTCCAGCATTATAGCCATAGATATAGCGTCTGGGGATACGCTATTTTTATCTATAGGCTGCCCTTTCAGGGTGCCACGAGAACCCCTAAAACGGTATTCAAGTGTGTGCACATTATGCTTCGCCCACTTTTCTAAAATCCACATAAGAGGTAAGTGTGCACGTTATGCTTTGCCAACTTTCTAAAATCCACATAAGTGGTATAGGGGGCATTTGTTTTTACTTGCCCAATTTAAAAAATCTGTATGAGTAAGAGCTACGCGCAGACTTCGTGTCTTTTGGGTGGTTAAAACCCGGTTCGCCTTGGGCAACCACTCGCTATGTATCGCTGGATACCTAACTAACCAGGGTGCTACTAAGGATCTGTTAGGACAGTTCCTACACATGCAAAGACAAAACGGCGGTAGCCCCTGTGTACAGGCCAAGGACTGTATGATTTAGGATCTTGGTGTTTCATTCAAGGAATCTGTTTCTGTTCCAAGCTTGAGCCTACCCCGGGCCCAGGAGTTGGGGGCCCTAACAGGTAAGTCATTTTGGGTTGTAGCATAGCGCCTTTGGACTTAGGAATAAAGTCACTGACAGCAGTTAAACGTCCCAGAGGGGCAAACTCCATAGCATTGGTGAGTGGTTCTTAGTGCTCGCAATGGTCTGGCTGCACTCCCTCAGCGGGTGGCGTGGGTATACCGTTCCCATAGCGACCCCTAGAGGACGCAGTTCTAATGGGCCAGTGAGAGGGAAACGTCTCAGGTTACTTATGTAACATGGTTCCCTGAGTAGGGAACGAGCCACTGCGTCCTCTAGGTTCTTGCCATGCTGCGGACGCAAGCTTCCGACGAAGAAGTGAATGATGTGTAGCTACCGGCACCGATTTATACTGTAGTCGCAACGGTAGTGACGTCATGGCTGTCGCCGGCCAACGAGTTGGTGTTTTTTCAATGTATGCTTCAGACACAAGTCACGACGAGGCGTTCCCCATAGCGACCCATAGAGGACGCAGTGTCTCGTTCCCTACTCAGGGAACCATGGTACATAAGTAACGAGCCGTTCTTCTCATAAAAAAATACTATTAATTTGAATGAATTAGACAAACTTTTTGAAGCGGGAATGCTAATTTATGTAATCTAACAGAAAAGTGAACATTAATAAACATGTGAATAAATGAATATTAACTTATAAATTATTATTTAATATATTGTCATGAAAATAGTGTAATTTTATTGGAAAGTGCTATAGTAATTGAATATTGAATATTAACATTTAATTTATTGTCACGAACAATGTAATCTCAATGGAAAAGTGTAATTTAATTGATAAGTGAATAATAGTAATCAATATTTAACAAGTGAATGAAGAGCTCGAGTTCATTAGCAAAAAAAAAAGATAACAAAATTTTGAACAATTATCCAAAATCATGTTTTTTTTTCATTGTGCGTTCCAATAATCTCAATCAAACTGCAGTTGGGTTATTTTGATAAGACAATAAAAATAAAAACATACAGCTAACTAACACAATAAAAACATGATAACATAAAAAACATGATTCTTGAAAATAAAAAAACAGTTATCTGTTTTTGCAAATAAAATCTTAATATAATATATTAAATTAGATTTTTTATACTGTCATGAAAATAATGTAAATGCAAAAAAGGCATATGCCATATGCAATATTAATTTGGTATATGCAGGGGGTTTTTTTACATTCTGGAATGTATATGACACTTCTATGTGAGCTTCATCCTTCTAATTCTTTTATTCAGACAGGGAATAAGTGAGAATTCAAAGTCCAGCTCTTCACAAACTAGTGATGCTCTTCCCCTTTTGAATCGCACCCTTCATTCAGGTCACTGCACAATCGTGGCGGTCCTCCCTCCGGTCAAGCCCATTTCAGACACATGACCCATGGAACGTGTGGCAGAGTCCCTACAGAGGCAAAACCCTGGCCTTCTGCTCACAAGCCCGGCAGCCGTTTTATCATCAAAGGAGCTTTATCTTCCACAATAGCCCACTTTATCTGACAAACCGACTGTTACGCAAGCAAGAGAAACAGCAAAACGGTTTTAATTCTACAAAGTCCCTGCACCAGAATCTTGAATGAAACCCTTGGGTAGGGGTACCATCCCATTGAACGCTGGCAGAAGCACTGAGATCATCAATCACGACTTGGACTGGATTCTCAACCAGCAAAAGAGAAGCCTGCGGTACTACAGCATCGAGCCCCCGACCGGCTCTCTCTCACTAACGAGGACAGAAAAGACTTGAGAGAGATCAATAAAATGAGCGGGCCCACAGGAGCGTGAGCCTGGCCATGCTGCGACTCAGAAATAGGCAGCCTGTCAGACAGAGCACTGCACAAAGAGAGATAGAGAGGGCTAAATGGAGACAAAACAGATAGAGACAGTAGAGCCAGCAAAAGAGCTTAAAACCGAGAGCGGGACGCTGAGAATGATGGGTCAGGTATCCGCGGAGAAGGACGTTACGGATGGAGGCTGAGATGCAGACAGGATTGTCTAGTCGGTAGCTAATGACATCCCTCGTGACAGGTGCTGGCTTTCCCTACAGGCAGCTGGTTGATTTGCCAAACTCATCTCTTCGTCTTCAAAGGAATGAAGAGAGCAGATGTGACTCAATTCGGTTTGACAGCTCGAGAGGGTGGGAGAAAGCCAGGCAGCAACAGTCGACACATTCTATTACCTAAAGTAGGAATATTTCCAAGAGTACATTCTTCAAACCTTTCTCGCTAGCCTTGGCGGTGGAGGAGGACGATGCTTTGAGGTGTTTTAGCACGCTCCAAGTATTGATTAAAAGGGTCACCGCAGCCAATTCATGTGAAAGCAGGGCACTGTTTCCATGCTCAGTCTTCCAGGGGAATGTATTCGGTTAAATTAAGGTGAAACAACACATTAGCCGTGTCCAAAGTATTGAAGTATTACAGTATCCATATACAAGTTCTCATTGTGAAAGGCAAAGCATATGCAATTAAACTAAAGGCTTTCAATTGTCATGCTTGCTTCAAAAGGAAGAGTTCCCTCAAAAATAAGTCGTTACTAACTAAAAGTACTTAACTACATTTTTCAGTAGTGTTACAGTAGTTCAGCTATTTTCATAATAGTCTAGCATTTTCAGTACTACTTTATTAAGCCGTGTAGCACAACCAAAAGCTGATGCTAATAATGTTTTGAGCATCTAATGGATAATCTAATGCACTTACCTCAGTGGTCCATTCTTACACTCTCTTATATGAAGCGTCGAAAAGTCATATTCATTCTAGTGAATCAGTTCATTCAGATGATTCATGTAAATGAACAGATTCACTTTTTTTACATCACGTATTTGGCAGATGCTTTTATCTAAAGTGATGTACATTGCATTCAAGGCATACATTTTTTAGCATTTTATGTATTCCCTGTATATCGAACCCAAGACTTTAGCATTTCTAGCACTATGCTCTACTTGTCGGACTTCACCTATCAATTTGTGTCCTTAGGTGCATCCAAAATTGCATGCTGTCTTAGTACAGCAGCGTTATGAATGTACTACATCTGGCATGCTGGCTTTGTAATGTTACCTACCTCATGGCATAGTGTACTGTAAAGTGTCCATCAGATGCATACTTCAGAATCGCTAGAAGTAGTAAGTCATCCGTGTACTTTTCAAAATACTATGAATTTTAACATAGTATTCATCTCACATACTGTTTTTCACCTGTTACAGTATGAAAGTAGACACTCAACTTGTATATAAATTGTTATTACTGTATTTAGTATAAAATGTATCAAACACTGGATTTAGCTACTTGGCTAACTACCTTTTTAAAAACCGTTCCAGTCAAAACATTTCACACTACCAAACCTGGATATTGGTCTAAATATTGCAGACACACCAGCACTTCACACAGGTTGCATTCTTGTCAATTCAACCATAGTGATCACTGAAGTAAATGAGCACAGATTTGCCTCCAATTTTGGGTTTTTGTCATGATCTCCATTAATTCGGTCTGCAAGTGGAAAATCAGAGCTAAAATAGGTGCCATTAGGAACATACACCTCTCATCGCCAAGTTTAATAGTTACGAACCAACGTTTAATACTTAATTTCAATACTCATTGGTTCAAACCCCAAGCTCAAAGTATGAGCAATAGTAATGCTTGTCTTAGAAAGCACCATTAAAAAGCACACTGTGGATGATTCCAGACTAAAATGAAATAAAGTTGCAGCTACCAACTGTATAAATGCAAATTACTCAAATTAGCAGCTCTCTTATCAGTTTTGAACTCAAAGCCCCCAGACATAAACCGTTTAACCACTAGTGCTGCTCATCTAGATTAATGGGAATGATAAATTCTGTATTCAAACGCTTACTGTAGTATCCTGGTACTTCTTAGGCAAAAGGGAAAATAAGGCTCACATTGCTAGACCAATAGTCTCCCTGATGACAAATTGAGTATAATGTGGTGTAAGGTTTAGCGACTGACTGATATATTGACCATTGTTTGATTAATCAGCTATTCAAATCTAATGTAACATTTTTGCATTTGGCAGATGATTTTATCCAAAGAAATTTACACTACATTCAAGCTATACATACTGTATATTATTTGAATCGAACCCATGACCTTGGTTTTGCTGGTGTCATTCTATACCGTTACAGGTATGTAACTTTGCAGCATCAAGCACAGTCACTATTGCACGTCACCTCAAATTGGCAGCTCTTATTGGAATGTATTTCAGTCACTACAAATTGCTGTCATTGTGACGCCAATTATGCATATAGATCACTGTTCTCTTGAATGCATCTAAAATACATCTATTCACTTTCTTTTAGTCTCCTTTTAAATTTTTGATGGGTATGCAATAAAATATCCATCATACCTCCAATTTACCCGAATTACGTTTTCAATTGACACTCCAATACCAAAATGGCAATTGCACTGGAATCCGACCCTTATTCTCATTGAAAAGCTCTGTTCCATGGAGAGGTGACTGAGTCAGCGCTGCATCCGCTGGCTGGGTTTGCTGCAGGGAGTCTGATACTGAGGTAACAGGATGGGTAATTAGGTTGGAAGTCTGAGTCTCGTAGAAAGACTCCTCGCCCTTCCCCTGCTAGACTTTCTTCAATCCTACTAAAATTAGAGCTGAGCCAAAGGCAAGGCACAACAACTGCAGAGGGTCAAACATGAGACCAGAGAGAGGAAGAAAACTGCAGGTTGGCAGGAGAGTATGAGCAAGCGAGGTGAATTACTAAGACCTGTAGAGAGCGAAAGAGAGGAAGGCAGAGACAGTCAGCGGTGGTCAGCGTTGTGACTAAAGCACAAGGGACATGTGGTAAGCCTACGGCTCAGTAAAGCGCACACTTCCCCACCCCCACACCTCCTTCCAAGGCAACTATTTAACATAAAAATTGATTTATATCGAGCCCTAAATTGCTTCCGAGGGATTCGCTCCCGTGGAAGCACAGACGGGGGTCTGGAGTCAAGTAGGTGAGCTAATGAGGCCCAGGGTTTCCATGTGAACAGGAAAGAAGAGAAGCAGCATAGGCAGACATGTCAGCATAGTCCGCAGCGGTGACCTGTGACAGACCGTTGGGTTTACACTACATTCCCAACAAGAAACGATCTTTAAAAGGTGATTCCGGGGTTAGCTTGAGGAGGCGGATTCGCTTGGAAACACTAACGATAAAAAACAAACTGCATCAACTGCAACTACTTTCCACATGAAAACGCTCCTGAGGCTTTGCTGCCATTTCAGTCTCACTCAGAGCGAATATACTGGCAGCAGACCAGTGAAGAGGAAGGATGAGAGCGGGCGGATTTGTACCATCAGCGTGGGTTGTAGGTCAAAATGAGCACAGTTTCCTTTTTAGTCATTTAGCTTTGCCAAACTATGCTCTGAAAACACAAGGATGGAAGCAATTACTCATCTATAAATACATGAAGACTTGATGCAAAGGTTCTTCTGCAACACCAAGAGTTTATCACCAATAATGCCAATTTTACACTGCAAATGTGGCACAGAAGGTTTTCTGAAGTGGCATTTTGGTAGCTTTACACAGACTGTTTAAAACAGCTCGGAGGTGGCATGAATGCATTTACATGAGAAATTACAGTTGTATACTTTGATATCAAGGGCTGAGGTTGGTTGAAGCAGGCATAATTTAGCCGGGATTTTATGCAGCATTGCATCTTTATACTGAGCAGGCACAGAGCAGCCTTAACTTGGCTGTGTGAAGACACCTTAGGACATGATACTTCCTCTTGAACTTAATGCTTGTTGAGCACAGCCAAAGGGCAGACCGGCGCCCACTTCCCTTCAAGCTGTGTAGTGCCCTGCATGTCTCATTGATTCTCATCTGTTGCACCAGATACCTGAGCGCACTCGCATTAAACACACATTCCATTAAAAACACCACAATTGCTCAACAGACCCTGCTTACATCAAGGTATTATCTAAACATAGTTTTCTAAGTGCCCGGCTCGTGAAAGCACATCCTCGTTGTGCATTAAAAGTATTCAAGACTAAATGGGAGTCTTCAATTATTCATGAGGGCATGATGCACATCTTATTCATCCTTATTGGTTTCAAAACATGCTCAGCACAGCAACCAGCAGGACAAGTAGTTATTACACAGACTGTCTGAATGTTGCTTGCACTTACAATGGAAGTCTATGGGGAATCCATACAACAGCTGCTTCACGGACATCCACTGCAAACACATTTCTGCTGATTTTACAATATGAGGTATGAGCCAGCATGATTTTCTGTGGTAATCGGCATGCAACAGATGTTATTCACAGAGCTTAACCATAATGGTTCTTTTTAATCAGAAGTCTTCAACCCTGCTCCTCATCACTGCAATAACCTTTTATAGTCAGCTAGTTAAAGGTGGGGTAAGCGATTTTTCAAAAACGCCAAGTAGCAAAACAAACTTGTAGCCAGTAAGCAGCAGCAGTAAGGGGCGTGTCTACTCATGATGTGGAGGAGAGAATGTTCAGTGCACAGGACAGACATTAGCCAAGCCGAGCGACAGAAAAATAGAGATGAAATAAAAAAAAAACAAGAGAGGAAAACGTCTGCGGAACAAATGAAAGCTTAAGGCAATAAGGCAAGTAGGACCCGTGTAAATATCGGATCAGCTTTCCAACACTAGAGAGAACTCAAGGAGCGGAAGGGCCTGCGATTGGACGCCGAGGTTGCTTTGTTTCTTCTCGATAGGTGAGTAACACCGTGTCTGCGCCACAACAGCTAAAGTCTGTCTAGTACACTGGACGCGACAAAGCGACCTTTGAAAATCATTTGAAATTTGTGTCATCATGAATAAAACGCAGCAGCAGTTTTCTGTCGGGGATTTGTCGTGTCATGCCGCGCCGCATCCAGTGTAGACCATAGATATGTATATATATCTATGGTGTAGACAGCATCACTGATTATAATGAGTTCTATAGTATTTTGTTGCGCCGCACCACTCGCGTCAGGTGTAGACACAGTGTAACATAGACTTCTTCTTCTTAACATTTAAATCCTTGCGTAAAGTCCAGTAATGTGCAAAAAATTGATAACGACTTTCATTGACTCATAATCCTGAGCTAAGGATAGATTTTAAATAAACACTTGTTTCTCCACTTCATTGACTCCACATTTAAATAACTTTGAAAACATGTGACGTCTTGCTGCATGATGAATGGCACACTCCATCATCACATGGCTCAGTTTCTTCTCGTCCACATCTGCATCTGCCATCTGGATGTCTTCCAATCCTTGCTAACCCAAAGTTCAATGCACAATGGCCCAACCTTAATCTAGTTAAAACGACACTATATTTTCTTTCTAACCTTCTTATCATAGAATGCCCTATTATAGGCTGAACAGAATAGTAATACCTGCCTTTATATCCTTCATTCCATTCTTTTTGCCACAATTTTATTGTTCCTTCTTGGATAATACGTTTACACTCAACTCTTCCGTACATAACATCCAACTCTACTTCACTTCTATTTACAGCCTTTCTTGCCATTTCATCTGCCTCTTCATTTCCCTGAACACCTATGTGAGCTGGCACCCAAAGACATCCCACTATATTCCCCATTTTATTAACTCGATTGAGTGTTACTAATAATTCTACTATTAATTCTGACCTGCCTTCACTTTTCCTTCCCTTTAAAGCTGCAGCGGAGTCTGAACAAATTACTCATTGTAACATTGGTTTGTTTTGTTTCACAGAACTAATCGTTGCCTGGGTTTCGTACGTATGTGTGGGGCAGATCAATCAAAATAGGGGCGAGATCCTTTTGGGGTAGGGGCATGTTTGTTTTGGTGATTTCAAATGTCAACATTGGCTACCAGAAATCGCTTACCCCACCTTTAAGGGGACATCCATTTATATAGTGATGTCCAAAACCAGTGTGGACATTGAGCGTACTCATTCAATCCCATAATGCACCTCATTTACGTGTACAATCGACGTACACTCAATGGCTGGCCAATAGAGAACACCCATAAAATTTTATTACCAGAAAGTTCAATTGCCCAACTCACTCATTTTCATTCGAGGTACTATATTAGTATTGGGCTGGATACAGCCCAACCATCCTGCAAAGTCTATTTGCAACCTGCTTCAACAGACCTACCTATGATTCTCAAGTGATCCTGAAGGCCTTGATTTGCTGGTTCGGGTGCGTTTGAATAGGGTTGAAGCTAAACTCTGCAGGCCAGTGGTTCTCCAAAAACAAGGACGAAGACCTTTGCTTTACAGCACAAAGAATTTCATAGC
The DNA here is from genome assembly GCA_018155175.1 of Sinocyclocheilus anophthalmus. Lineage (NCBI taxonomy): Eukaryota > Metazoa > Chordata > Actinopteri > Cypriniformes > Cyprinidae > Sinocyclocheilus > Sinocyclocheilus anophthalmus. The sequence goes on from JADLZN010007453.1 coordinate 18,499, forward strand.
TAAACACAAAAAATTAAGACAAGGGAGCCACTGACACCTAAAATGAAAAAAAAAAGTAAAATTACAGTAGCATTTGATAAAGACAGTAGCTAATTGAGTGCATTGCTTCTTGCTATAGCATTCAAGTTACTGCAGTATATATTTTAGACGGATTTATTTTACTGTAAACCATTGTTGTATTTGAGTCCATTGTAGTCCATTCTGAAACCCTGAGGAGAACAAGCTATCAAGAGACATGAAGACAAGCTTTGAAAGAGACACATAGGAGCCACTTCTTGAATTCAGTTTCTTTTTATTTTTGACATTACAAAACAGGTAAAAACATCTGTGAAGTTAAGTATTCTCATTGTAGTCAAACATAATATGCAGACTGTGTGTGAGTGCTCTTGGATGCACCAACTACCAAACAAGTTTGAATGACTGAAAAATTCTGTCTGCTCCCTTAAGTCACCAAACGGTTTCTCTGACCCCAAAGGCTTTAGTTTGCTTCTACTGAGATAAGGCCAACAGCTAGGCACTTCAATAATTTCAAATCCAGTTTAGTTGCACTGTAAATGCAGGCTCATCAATCTCCTTAGGAAAACAAAAGTATTCAGACTCCTGGCACTTGTATTTCATCACTAATCCCAAGCAATCCCCATGGTTTCCCGACATTGTGTTAGGTGCGTCGGCTTGTGTGGATGTTGGAAAACATGCAATGGAATGTTACTTCAACGACAGCCAAGGTGGAGGTGTCCAATTTTTAGTCCTGGAGGGCTACGGATTACTCGAGCCAGATTCCACATGGATGGATTCAATTCATTTTCATCACGGCACATTCAGAGAGACCTTTAGGAGGCTTAGTTATTACCAGCATTTCACACTAAAGGAGGTGGCCAGCGGCCACGGTTCTCCAGGACTCGAGCCAGAAACCGTCACAACTCCTCCCCGTGCACTCAAAACCCTGACTCCCTGGAGTGTACTGGTTAGGTGTGAAACTAGCAAAATAGCCATGCAGGAAGACAGACAGTCAGTAAGTAGAATAAGCGAGCGTTCTGCATTTCATTTGCATTCGCAAAGCCATGCTTCCTATTTTCAGCATGCATGTGTGTTAAGAGGAAAGAGCTGCCAAGCCACAATCCCCTAGTTTCAGACCGCCACACATGCCTTGCACATTACCCCAGAGGCATTCCCCCAGCAGCTGTAGGCCACGCATGCCCAACGCAAACAGATATGACCGTGTAAACAAAGACCTATTAAGTCCTTGCAGTGGGTTTGAACATTTCCTCCTCCTTGAGAGTAGTTTTCTTTACCCCCTAAGCATCTGTCTGGGAAATGAATGAAATATTTCCATTATTTGCTTTTGCGATTTCTCATTACAGTGAAGTCTGCATACAAACCGGTCAACCTCCTACCCACGTGCACCCATTTCCAATTGTTCGATGGCACTTGAGCAGTGGCTAATACTTATTAAAATCTGTGCCGAGGACTGATTTGTCTCTAATGCAATAAGGCATTAGTCCTGTTAGCCAGTCGGCAACCAGTGGCGGCTCTGCGGGGGGACGGACACACTGTCAGCGGCGGTAATTGGGCTCGAATCCTATGCGTGTTGGGGGTGGAGATGAGCAAGAGATGGAAGCTACAGCGATATACACTGACAGCAACACATGCACAGTGCCAAAAACAGCGAGGATTAGAAAACAAAGCAGAATTTATGGAAAGCTCTCAATTAGGGCAAGTAAGACCTTTATCCAGAAGGTTAAAAAAAAAAAAAAACATTAGTATGATTTAGATCAACCGTTACGCTACACTGCAAATCCCTGGAGCTTTTTGTGCTTGGTTCACCAGACGCAAGATTCATTTGTGATTCATACAAACTGCAAGAGAGCTCCAGCAGCATAAACCCATTCAAACATATCTACTCAAGAGCACGATGAAAATTACCATGGCAATTAACGGACAAAGTCTGTGCTAAGAGATAGAGGCCGGACAGCTCCAAATTAGCATGTACGTTCCTCCGAGCGAGGAACCGGGGAAGACATGCTTGTCTTGCAGAATAAAGCACTGGAGTATTGTCTGAGGTAGACGTCTGGAGAGCCCCGACAGAATTTTTTGAGCTTGTTAAAATGATTTTTTTTGGCCAACATGAGCAGTAGTAGTCAATTTAAAGATGAACATTTAAAGTAAACTGTGCTTAGAAAGCATTTGATGAGGTGAACAGTAAAGAGAAACTTTCAGTACAGAGAAAGTGACCTTGCATTACGACTGGAGAGCCAACATAAACGAGCATCAACAGCTCAAGACTTTTCCACTTTAACCCATTAAGAGGTTGCTGGATCAAACGTTAGCCGACAGGACTATCGATTTCTGCCATTCCAAACTGTTCAGAAGCTGTTCAGTCAGACTGTCCATGGTTCCTTAAAGGCAGCTGGTGTTCAAAGGTAAGATTGCTCTTACACTGCAAACAAATGCTTGTCTTTTCCTGTAGGAGAATTACAAGTCGATCAGCAAAGCAAGCAAGAGGGAAGAGCACACACACAACTCCAAGGCATCTAAATCATCTTCCATGATGAGTCCATTCATCACATTAAGCCACTGGAGCTACCAGTAATTACAGAGCTGAGTATATAGTGGAAACCGGAAGCAAGCCCATTAGGGCAGTGCAACTTTGTGCCATTTAGCGCTTCTTGCAGAACATGCAGATTTGGAAAGCTTTGACTCATCAGAATTAAGATAGACTAAAACTACATAGAACAAACAAAAGTAACAAAACTCTTAATGGACGAGCATTGATGCATGTTTTCAGTGGAAAAGATAACTGACCTGAGGAGAGGTCTGACATTCGATTAAATGTTCCATTTCCAGGAATTGCTAGGCATCACGACCTAGGGAAGAGAGAATGCTATGAGCGAACAATCAAACATTGCTATGATAAACTATTTTGTATTGAGGAAGCTCATGCAATCTGCCAAGTTTGAGTCATGCAACTCAAGCTTTTCCAGGTAACTTTTTCAGGTAGGACATTTGAGTTTTTCAATACGTTAAACAATTAAATCGCAAAAGAAAAAAAACAGGAGCAGCATTACAAACATAGATGGATCAAGATTTGACACTGAGCACTTTTAGCATGAGTTGCATTATAATTCTGCTCTGAAATGTTAGTACAGAAATATTATTATAAGCAAAATCTATTACTGCGTGTTTGTATAGATGTATATATATATTTTTCCACTTTACTTATGTTTTTAAACGATTGAATCTTTTAAATCATTGCACGCTGTTACCAAACAGTTTTAAGTATATAAATGTAACACTACTCGTGTACAAATTTAGGGTTAGGGTTACCTTTACAATGCTGCACTTAAAGTTTAACAGTCCTCTCCTGTCCTCTTTACTAAAAGCAGCCAACTTGTCTTTGCATCAGTCTTGACAAATATGGCCCCTGCATAACTTAACTTTTAAATTCAAATTATTTCAGGCTGTAATACATTTCCCATTCTGAGTGAGACCAAAAATAAAATGTCATTCAAGAAAAGTTTAATACATACCCAAGCATCGAATGCTTTAGTTCTCTCTATAGACATTAGGAAGCTATCCAGGTTATTTTAAAGAGCACAGGTCTTACCTCTAGGGTCCTTTTTAAGTATAAAAAGAGAGAGAAACATTAAAGGTGTGCTTTTAATTGTCAAATCAAACACTTTAAACAGACTCCTTTAGTGTAGTTTACGTCTTCAGACTACATGCATTGTTTTAAATTTAAAATCTGTTTTTGAAGAGGAAGAAAGGTTGGAACCGAAGGTTATGAGTTATTTAAAAGGCCATTTCAGATTTTATGAAGACAAAAAAATATAAACCAGGTTAAAGTTTCATAAAAAAACAATCTAGGCTTTATTGACATCTGCTGCAAAACATGTTTTGGACAGATTTAGTTACCTATTTAGGCAAGTTTACACAAGTCATTCTGCATTTTATGGAGAGGATACAAATACTAAATGGCAGTAAAGTACAGTTTGGATGTGGGTTGTTTTTTTCTTTCCTTTTTTAAATTATGTACAATAGAGTCGGTTTTAGCTGCAGTATCCCTTTACATAAGAAAGAGATGACCCTTGTGGAGATTGTTGTCCAAATCCTTTTTTAAGCAGTTTGTGCATGCAGTTTATATAGCATGGTTTCATCCATGATAATCTGACTTGTTTGATGATATATTTTTTTCCCTTTAAACATAAGTAGCCAAACATGGGTTATTCTACAGAACAGTTTTGAAAAGTAACATCTTATTTTAACAAATTAAGGATTTGAGGACATTCCATCTCAACAGCGTCTAATTGGGCTATATTTCAAAACTCTAAAGATACAAGGAAAAATATTGAGGTCTAAATTTACATTTACAGCTTTTAAGACTATTTAAATCAAATGAGGAATAATCAATGGCTGTTGGAAATACCATTAAAGACATTTTGCATTTTAGTAATTTATACTCATTACAAAACATACATTATGTTTAGGGTCTTTTTGATATGCTAGTATTAAACAGAATTTTGAAATGTAGCCTACATGGGAATCTGCAACTGCACCTCAGCAGAGTTTTTAAGGTAACACAAATTAAAGTGGTGTCCTGAGACGCATAAAAAGTGGCTGTACAGTTGTTAGGCTTTACCTTTCAGCTAAATACTTTTTCCAATCATTGGAACAAACGTTTACCATGGACAAATGCAAAAAAGCAAGGGTAGGTATGAGCAGAGGAAGAGATATTGGCAAAAACAAAAGTAAATCAAACCAAACAAAAACAAAAAAACAGCCATGTTTAAACTTTAATCCTTCTAAAGGTTATGTTGATTCTTGAGGCATTCAAATGCCGTTCTGTCGAGTTTCTTTAAAAAAAGTCCGGAGTAAAAAACACAAAACCAAAAAAAACAAACGGACAATTACTTTTGTCGGGTAGCTTAAAGCGTGAGCTGCCATGGGAGACAGTTGTCATGGCGACGCGTTGGGTGATGTTCCACTAATCAGACTTAGTATCGTCCATATGGGTGTTCCCTTAACCCAGGCTTAGTCGGTCTCTGAGTGGGAGCTTTTCCACCGCCAACAGGGCGCTGTGTCCCGTTCCAGTCATCTTGAGCTGCGGGATCAAACACAGTGCAAGTGGGTAAAGCAACAGCAAGCAAACTATAGCTCACCAAAAACGTAAAAAAAAAATGTAAATAAATGATCTTCACTAACCCCCACCAAATCTGTATTAGAATGGTTATAAACGCAAATTTACAAGAATCGTTTAAAAATAAGTCAAAACATTGCTGGTAGGGCACTTGTAATAAAAGTATAAAGTAAACTGTGAACATCTATGCTATGGATCAAACTATGTGCTGCATCCAGATATGGCTACTTCCATAATATACAGTAGGTCAGAGTACCTGACAAGTGTAGTATGTCCAAATTCATAGTATTCAAGAAGTCATTCATACTAAATAGAATGTACTTCAACAGTAACAAAGTCTCAAAGCAAATACCTACTAGACAGTATGCGATTTCAGACACAGCCTGTGTGACAGGCTTTATTTTCAAATATATAAATATAACATTGGCCAGGACTCGTAGGTATTAACACTTCTGTAACCATCTTGAAATACAGGAATTGTTCTGTTCAGCAACACCAGTGTTATCGATTGTAACAGTCCACACCCTTGAAGTAACTATAATAAATGTTTGAAACCATCAGCAACAGATGAAGGTTTGGGAACTAAATGACCAGAAAACTAAACTTACCGTAGTTTTCATAGCCCTCCTGTGTCTCTCCATGTCCATAGTCATAGTATTCTGGTTCTCTGAAAAAAAATATGCAAGCACAAACCCTGTTCAAATGAACAACTCTTACACAAGAGAACCTGGCCTGAATTTCCTAAAATAAACTAAGCCAGGGTTCTTAATGTCTACATTCAAAGGTCCAAATCTGAATTTTCATTAATGTCAAAGGTCCGGAACAATTATTACAAAACTTGTATTTAATAAACATGCATAACAAATCAACAATTTTTTTTAAGTGCCTTTTGCATTCAAAATACATTAACAACAAGTAGGGGTGGGCGATATATATCATCTGTGATAATATCGTAATTGTTGTTTTAACGATGTGCAATTTGACATTGTCGAGTATTTTGCAAAAACCATTCAAAACACCCCTACAGAGTAGGGATGTGCGGGTCTAGTCGACTAAACGGTACAGCTCCTACAAGTCGACACTGAAAACAATAGTCAATTACATACATTTTAAAAAATTATAATAAAAAAAATAATAAATCATCATTCAAATTACCATCATTTTATGTTACCATCAAATTACCATTGTTACATTTAAAACATTTGAAATAAGTTAAAACATTTGAAAAATAATACATTATTTTTAAAAGTGTATCTGGGCGTAAACTTCAATTTTACCTCAGACCTCGCATGAGTTTTCTTCATGTCAGTTGTGGTGAGCTCAAAAGTGACCACGTGAAAGACGAGCAAGGTGTGGGATTATTTTGAATTAGAAGGAAACGGAAAAGTTGTGTGTAAACTGTGTAATGTCAAATTGGCTTACAATAACTCTACTGGAGCCATGCACAATCATATTCAATACAGGCACGTAGGCGTTAGCTTAGAGACTAGCCAAAGCCAGCTAATGTCAATTACGTCATTCACTACAACCCGCCGCTGCGATCCCTTCCGCGCCATCTATTCCTCTAACGAAGACCCAATTCGGTGGTGGTGAGGGATGTCCAGGCGCTTTCCGAAATTCTGTTGGCTTGCTTTTAGTTATCTCTGCATGCCTGCGACTTCAGTTTCTGCAGAGCGCGTTTTTTCAAGTGCAGGAATTGTTAATCACCTCAGGTCCTGTCTTTCTTTTTGTTCATTTTGTTTTTAGATGATATAGCATTATAACGGCTTTTAAAAACATACTTCATGTAGGCTATTACTTCATAAAATTTCCTATTATTTTTGACTTATATGAAGATGAAGAATTCTGTCAGGCTATTGATTGATTCTCCATTGTTCTGCATTTCCCCAGCTGATTTTAATAAATAAGCATTGGCTGACATGGAGGGTGGCTCTTTTTTTTTCTTTTTAAAATTAAATGATAATGCGAGGCAAGCATACGGCATAATTGTGACCTATTTTTAGCGGAATTCATTGAGGGATTTGACAGTGATTCATAGATTAAGTATTTCAAATGTAGGCTATTATATACGCGCACAGTTTTTTTTTTCTTACCATCTTTTGGGGTTTTCTTGCTTTTAGACTAGTCGGATACAAAACTTCTGTTTAAACTACAGTCAAATTAGTCGTCGCGCCCATCCCTACTACAGAGTGCACGCACCTATACAGTCTATGGCACGCACACATTACGTGAAGACTAGACGTGAAGTCTAGTCTGTCACTGCATGATTAAATTAAAATACATTTAGAATGATCACAAAACTCAAGATATGGGGACAGAAAATGTATATCATATTAGGGCTGTGCAATTAATCGCATGCAATTGTCATGCGCATCTCGCCAGTAAAGCCGGTTCCGTGATTGGTAGTAAATCTCCATCACCTGCTTTGAGCGGCATTCACTGCACAGAGCCGTAGTTCACTGACAAGCTAGGCGATATCGCGTTCATAATAGAATGTGATTCATCTGCGATTATGAACACGATATTGCCTAATTGTCAGTGAACTACAGCTCTGTGTAGTGAATGCCGCTCAATCTGAAAGCAGGTGATGGAGATTTACTACTAATCACGGGACCGGCTTTACTGACAATCGCATGCGATTAATTGCACAGCCCTAGATCATATAGTTAATCAATATCGCACAAATGCAATTTCTCCCAATGATTACAAACGTAATATTGATTTTTTACAACAGTTCAAAAAACAAGAAGTTAATTAAGAGACTTGCATTATAGACACCATATTGCCTGTTTTTGCTCTATTTTGAGAACAAAAATAATTCCAAACACAGCCACAGCACTGTTTTGCGTCTCCGAGCAAAATGACGCATTTCGTTCCTGAATTAATCAACCGTTTAAATGATTTGGTTCAATCGCAACGACTCACTTATTAAAAGTGACTTGCTGCCACCTACTGGCGGTTTTAATTTCACATTCAAAGTATCTTTCATTATTTAAATAATTTCAAATATCAGTATTCAACGTTTTGTTTAATATATCAAAACATTGTTTATGCATTTGTAATTGCATGTTAAATGCATTCATGTCCTGCATTAAACTGTGCAAATACATCTAAATGCCATTTTAGGAGTCAGCTGTCCACGGTAGCCCTTAAGATAGCAGCACAATAACACACTCAGCAAAATATTGTCTAATTATCGTTATCGATAAAATATCAAGATATTTTGTCATCAATATCGCACACCCCTAATAACAAGTGCGAAAAGTGGCAAAACAATTTAAGTGTCAGCAATAGAGGTCGACCGATGTGGGTTTTTCTCTGGCCGATGCGAATGCCAATATTTAGAAATCAGGGCAGTGGATGGCCAATATTTAATGCCAATCTAAATAAATATATTAATATTTTTTTGGCTGATATGTTTGGCCGATTTTCTCATAAAAGGGAGTATGAGTTAGGGATGTAACGGAACGAAAATTTATCATGATTATAGTGACCAAAATTATCACAGTTATCAGTATTATCACGGTATTGTTAAAATGTGCTGGCGATGTTAAAAAAAGTACAGACACATAAATCACTTAAGTTTTATATTTAAAAATCAACAAAAAACGAATAAAATTACTTTTTGTTTGCATAATCACTAAAACATTAACAGTACCAATGATGTTTGGATTTTAAATGACAACTTGACTGCCAACAGTTTAATAGCATGTTGAAATATCTAATGTAAATGTTCAAATAAAGCTTTGAAAAAGTTTAATAAAAAGGTAAACCTCACACTTCAGCCTTTAAATTAAGAAAATATATGTCAAAATGATAATTGATTAATACATGATTATATGTATTTTATCTGGTCAATAAATAATTCTTGATAACTTATCTGAATTGTTTAAATGGGTAGAATCCACTTGTTTTTCATCAACCGGTCAAAATTTACAGCAGGGCATGCAAATTCGGTCCGTTTTTTGGCCTGACAGAAACTGCACACAGACTGAATGTAAATATAAGTCTCTGTAAATCCACTCTCTGACAGCAGGTGGCGCTTATGTAAAAACTGAATTTTCCCGTAAACTCCGTGGACAAAGCAGCATTGCGATTAAGAACACTTCCTGTAGGTATTACATGGAGCGAAGATGAAAACAAAATTTTTTGCCCCATTTCCCCCCCGCATCGTTTCTGAAGACAGTCAGAACCCTTTAGAGGTACATTTATATAATTCATTCATATATCCATTTGTATAATTCCCTTAGCACTCTTTTAAAACCTCCCAGCTTTTCCGCCCTGTTTTCACTCAAAACGAAACTACTCTGCTGCTGTGCGCACATGAGACTGTTACTGAAAACTGTGCTTTATGCTGGACAGTATTTATTTATCGCAAGTTGTTCAAATCGCGGTATTCTAGTACGGTTTTAATGATAATTAAAAGATGAAACGGTAATACTAACCGTGGGGAATGTTATCATGATTTATCATCAAACCGGTAATCGTTACATCCCTAGTATGAGTAAATGTTTATTGCAGGGCACAAGATAGTAATAGTAGTAGTAGCCTAATTCATAGTAATAATGCATGGCTCAAAACAAAGTCCCCATGAAATCAAAATTAAAAGTTTTTTGGGTGTTAGTATCAATATGTTTTTAAGTCTTAAGGTTATCTATAAGGCAGTGTGCTGCAAAAGAGTGACAAAATTCACATTTAGAAGACATAAGCATTCAAAGCTTGCAGTTCGTCACTTCCGCCAAAACGGCTCAACGATTCTTTTGACGTCACATCGTACTTCAGCTTTTCGTCAAACTTTGTCCAATCAAACGCTCTCTAGAATCCGAAGCGCCCGCCCCCTACACTATAAAATAGACGCTGAAGCCGCGACTGAAATCGGTCACTTGTTCACAGAATTAGTATTTTCTGTACAGTGAATGGCACGTAGTGCACTATATAGGGGACAGAGAAGGATTCAAACTGTGTAAATATGCTTTCCATCGAGGAAAAAAGAAGTCTGGTTTCGTGCTGTGTCAGGCTAACCACCGCACCGTACACACACTCTGCTCCGGTCCGGTCCAGAGACACGATAACACGGAGCGGATCACATGCGCGAGTCGGCGCAGACCACAAAATGTATCGGAGCTATTTGAATTCTACACAGAATGCTTTATTTTATAGCAATATGGATGAGATTGTGGCTGGCATACCCTGTCAAATGCAGCTTTATGGCGCTCAACGGCTCTAGCCCAAGCTGTGATATAAACGAACGCTATAGGCTATTTTAAAAAGGGGCAGGGCTGCTTAATATGTCCCGCCCTGTCTTCCTGTTTCAGTAAAATGACTTCAGAGTAACGCTCGTGTTTCTAAGCATTTCAGGGGACCTTCAAAGTCCCCCTGTAGTCAAATATTTTATCCATTAATACTCATCTTTGATCATCAAAATGACATTTAAATGTTTTTTCTTGTGAAAATAATTCTCATGCCTTAAAATAGCTTGAATGCAACTCTACACCCTTGCCTCATTTACTATACGCGGATCTATGAATATGCAAATTAGCCTGATGCTTCAAGCTTTATATAGACGGTTTCAATGGGTGCACGCGCCTGGCCCGAAGTTAACTTCCGGTCTGTGTTTGTTTATCAGTCTGGCTATGACACCGGCTACAATCTCACAACCTTACTGATTTTCCAAAGGCTTGGTTTGATAAACAGAGCACTACTGCACGTTTAAAATCAAAGGAGGTGGCGGGTGTTTTTATATCACTGTATCTTTAGAAAATTTTCGATGTCATTTTCATTTCATCTTGCATGTCATATGTCTGATAAAAAGTAGTGTTTGTGAGCTCAGTGCTGCTTTGTGTACAGCTGTTACTCGGGAAGCCTCTCTTTTTGTTCCGTCCTCCACGCTGTGACACCTCACAAAAGACTATTTTTAACCAAGCAGCGCGGAGTCCGCTTTTGAAACATGCCGCGGCTGGCTGATAAACACAAGCACTGACTAGAGCGGCCGTGATCAGCTCCGGTTCCCGTGGAGCCGTAATGCGCTGCAGACGTGTGCAGTGAGGCGCAGATCAACTGTAACGTCACCGAATCTGCTGTTAAAAATGAACCATCCATTCATCATATCATCATGCAAAACATACACGACAAACAGCGAATTTTTCATTGTTTCTCGAAACGTCATAACATTTCCACACCGGCGATGACATGACTGCAGCGACCAATTCATGTATGTCCCCACCCATCATGTACGTCGTCACGCGTTGACATCAAATTGCGATCGGTTCGTGAAATCGGCCAAGTTAGTGAGTACCGATCAAGTCACAAAATGTGATTATTGGCCGATACCGCTCTCCCATCCTCTCGATCAGAGCATCCCTAGTGATACTGTAACATTTGTTAAATTTAACATACTTGATGGTGTGTCTTCAAAATCTGACGACTCCAATGCCGCCAATTTGTGATTTCCAATCGCGCCCGCGATCATACGCGTGGGACGTGCGGAGGACATGTGTGATAGGTCGCCTTCTGACTCGGGACTTTAACACTGCTGCCGCCGTTATTATTCAAGGGGAGCAGTTTCTAAATACAAATACGGCGAACAGTAATGACGTCGGTCCGTGAAAATGTGGGGAAATAATTACAGTTAGCAAACATCCTACAGAAAAATACTGTTACCTGGATTACCTGGCTGGCCTTCTCACTAGAACCGCTGCTTTGCAGCAGTTAATGATATGCTAAGGATAGGACCCCTTGACGCGATTGATTATTGAATTTTGGACGTAGCAAAAAAAAGCCTGTTTCAAACCGCATTTCTGTGACTGCCCTTGGGAAACTACAGTTTTTTTTTGTTTTATGAAGAAAATGCTCAGCAATGGTGTTGATTAATAGATTGGCACTTGGTTTGTCTAAAAGCATATTAAAAAACACCACATAGACAAATACACAACATAAAAAACTTGATTTTCACTACAGGGGACTTTAGCACCTTCTCAAACAGTTTCTGAGCTTTTGTTTTTGTTTGGTGACAGACACCAGTGTTTTCTACTGTAATGGCTGTAATCAAATAAGTGCTGCGCTCACAAACGCTACTTTATCAGGCATTACAGGAAAGACGAAATGAGAATGACATCAAAGCTTTTCTGAAGAGGGTCTTTTCATAGATACTAGGGTTGCACGATATATCGAAATTATCGAAAAATCGCAAATGTACATATCGCAATATGCATATCGCAAGGGCATGCGATATCTGAATCATTTTAATAATAGGCTACTTAAATCAAAACGTTGCAAAAGGTCAAAGTTTTAGTTTGACGCATATAGCAGAGAATTGTTTGACGTTAAAAAGAGTTAAGTGCAATAAGTTGCAGAAAACAACTCTTGCCGTCTCATCTTGTTGTCTGCCACACACGTGCAAAGCGCGCGCACACACACACACACACACACACACCACCACCCAGAGAGACGCGTTTCAGACCGAGTTGATTCGTCTTTCGCATCTCCTCCTCCTCATGTTTGAACAGACACATACACACAGAATTATGTCAAAATTCCCGTCTCCACAATCATTCTCGTAAACACAGTGAGTTATGTTTTAAATGAATGTAAACAGCTGAGAAAGAAATCGGATGTGTATCATTATACTGGATCCGTGCAGTCGGATTTAAAGGGACAGCAGCCTATAAATACGTGCTGCTGAATATGTCACTAATGTTAATCAAACAACAAAACACCTATAACAAAGATTAATCTAGATTTAATTCATACAGTGAACACTATGCAGTGTTATTTTACAATTAATTATTACATTTCTGTACCTGAATACTACTGTTTTTTATCTATGCTTGTAAATTGTGTAATTCTTTTTTCTTTTTCTTTCTTTTTTTTACTGACTTCACTTGCCTTTAATCATGTTTGAACTTTCTCAGACTATAGTTTTTGCTGTGGTATATGAAGAAGTACTTAAAGTGTATGGAAAGCAAAGTTACAATGATATAAAATTAGTGTCATTAATTTTTTTTTTGTATGTTCACATTGATGTTAAATTACATTTTCTGATTTGTGACATTATTTTTTATGTAATGCTAAAACACTGCTGTGCTGGTCAATTTCAGAAGTTGTAGTGATTCTTTCTTTTCCAAGAAAGAATGTGAAACAAATTGGTTATATAGTTTTCATTATTAAATATTTTAAAATATAATTGAAATTGATTTTACACACTAAGCAATATCATATCGCATTTTTCTTCAATATCGCACAGCCCTAATAGATACATTCATATAAAAACACCCGCAGTGCATTTTGATTTTGAAATGTGCAATGCTCAGTTTATTCAACCAAGTAGAAGTCTTTTGGGAAATCTATTTGTGACGGTCAGTTTTGATATTGTGAAAATAAATCAATGTATGGGAAATACTGGACACTAATAGAAGTCAAATAGCCATAATCTAAATGATAAAAAAAATTATAATTTTAACTCCTATTATACAGCGGTGTAGTGTCGTCCCGATTACGTCAGATGCTCACTGCATGTCATGACAACAAATGTCACACAGGAAAACTTTAAATATCTCTTCCTTCACTTTCAATTCGGACCATCTCCAAAAAGACATCAACTTAACAAATGAGTTAAAAGTTTAACATGCCTTTATCAAAGTAGGAAATATAATTAGTGCTCTTGAAATACGAAATGGAGGCGGGTCCGGATTGAATTCCCTCCGGGTTCGGACCGGACTTTGAGAAATGCTGAGCTAAGCCAAGAACATTGCGCTTTTAAGACACTGGGATGCTTCCAAAAAAGCCTCCATAAACCACAGTAATTATAAGCTAAGTTGGTCTTTTTGAGGAAACCTGCACCATGAAGCCGGATTAGCTGGCTAGCCAGGTGAGTTTCAGTTTAGTTTGCACCAATCCTGGATTTTAGGTTCCATGAAAGTGGCTTGGCTTTTAGCGCCATTCATTGCCTTAGTAACTTACACTCCACGGCTCCACTTGTGACTGCACTGATTGCGCAAGATAACTTTTATTTGTCCTTTCATGAACAAGTACTTTTTTTTTTACATTGTAAATGCATTTAAATTCATCAGATTCTTCAATCTCTTAATCTTTAGCAAAACCTTTAACCTAGGCTTGTGATTGGCTGTTTGCCAGTGATGTCACACGCGCGCCACAAACTCAGGATCAAAGTCCGAGTTGACAGAAAGTTGATGATCAGCATCATGGTACCAACAAAGCCGGATTGGAGTGGTTTGGTTTTGTCAACTCGAAACTAATCCTGTAACTCTGAATTTGTTCAACTACTATCATGGTACAGGCCCCAGGTCCCAAACCAAAAATAATAATAATAATAATAATAATAATATGTACTATTAACTTACGCTTGTGGCTGACTGTAGTAGCTGTCATAGGATTCATAGCCTGCCTCTGTGTAGCTCTCGTCATAAGGCTGAAGAAATAAAGAAAAAAATCAATCCATAGCTGCATAAACTTTGAAGATACTAGTGCACTCAACATCTTCAAAGCAAATTCAGAAAATATCGAATTAAGAAACATACATATTCTTCGTATGAGTCTTGGGTCGGAGGGTGCGGGGGTGGTGGAGGGGGCATCCGCTGAGACGCAGGGGCGGGTGGACGGGCACGGTTGGAAGCTGCTCCTCTGGGCAACTGGGCTGATGGTCCTCCTCTACCTGCAGGTGCTCCCCTTGCTGCTCCACCGCGAGTGGGTCCGCCACGACCACCACGTGGGGGCATACCACGACCCCTGCAAAGGTTAAAAGCATTAGGTTCTCTCTGCATTGATACCAGTTTTAGAATCTGAATGCAAATCCAGCTGAAACTAAAAGTCACAATTAATCTTTTTAAAAAGATCCATGCATTAGTGTGGTTACCTGGGTACTCCAGGAGGAGGAGGACCTCCACGGCCTCTGATTGGTGGCCCTCCTCGGCCTCTGCCCCCGTGTTCCTGACCACCGTTTAGAAACTTCATCTCCATGAATTGCTCCTGGCAAATCTCATCCATCATGTCCTGTGAGACAGGCACATAGCTTAATAACATGACACTTTCATCACATCAGGACATGCAAATTGTAGCTTTCCATAAAATTAAAGAGTTGGACAACAGCATGAGAAACCTAGACTTGCATAGCTCACATGAGGCCATTAGCACAGCGCACAAAGGTTAGTCATCGACAGTGGAAACGCACACACTGTTTAGTGAAACCTTTCAGTCACTTAGTTTAGAGACAGAAGTGAGCTTGAAAACAACCGACTTATTAAATATTAATCTGCTGCCACAGGCAGAGCAAGTGGAGTTACAAACCAACAATGCAGGCGGTTTGGACTTAAACAATGGTCCACTTAATTCATAAATCATAGCACTATAAACAGAAAGCTTAGACAAAATACAATATCAGCACTTCACTGCAATGAACATGATCTCTGGGCTGCCCTTCTTGAATCTAGAGCAGATTTCTGAGTACTTACAGGGAACAAGAACTTTTTGATCTCCTCCATGGCATGAGCCATGCGCACATATGCCTCAGGAACAGGAGCAAACACCTCAATAAACACATGAAGCTCCATGGACAAGTGTGCATACTTTGGTTCTCCACTTTTCCTCAAGCCTTCCTCCTAAAAAAAAAAACAAAGCAGTTCAGCAGATCCAGCTTACCCCTTAGTTTGTCATTTAACCTTCATTCACAAAGCAAGACAACCAGAATGTGATGTATCCAATAGCCTAGAATCATCTTTTTATTCCTTTAGAGATGTTAGAGCTATCCTAGAAATCCAGCAAGAAAAGTGGGTGCCCCTGGTAAAGTCGTTCTTGCAAAAATCATTCAAACTTTTAAAAAGAACCTCAATAACACTTTACCTTGGTTTTGTCCCTCATGGATCCTTTCCCCAGCACAGAGATCTTAGCGCCAGTCTCCTCCTGTAGTCTCTTGATTGTGTTCCCCTGCGGTCCAAGGATCTTTCCAACAAAGTTGAACTGCACAAAGCAACAGAAAATTAAATATTAAACCCACATCGTTTGAAGAATTCTACAGTGCCTCACTTAGCCTGACTGAAGTTGTTTTCAAGGACTAAAAACTCAATAGTTTTGATCTTCTGAACAGGACCAGATTAAATGGAATGCATAGAGATCAAAGGCCAGAGTCGAGCACTGTTCGACACCAAAGCGAGGGGTAACATTAGGCAGTCTGGGAACACGCGCATGAGGACACTCAACTAAAATGGGAGGGGAAAATAAATAAATAAATAAAAATCACACTCGGGACACAACAAAACATCTGTTTCTTTGCACAAAACCAAAGAGAAGCGCCACTCGAAAAAAACCAAAGAGCTAAGTCCAACATTTAAAATTAAAGTAACTCTCAGCAGGGAGAACATAAGAGTTTGATGATGAATACATTTTAGGGATGGGTCACGATTTTCGAATATTCGATTTATTAATAGAATAACGACTAGGCCGTGCGATTTTTTTGGAGACAATAATTTTCTCTGTTTTCGGTGCTGATGTGCTGGACGCGTTCATGTAAGCAGAGGGTGGCACTGCCAATTAAAAGCTGTCAAAGATAACAGAAGAACACCACATTGTCTCACGCTCATACTGTAGATTTGAGTCAAGATTTAACCGCCAAATTTTTTCTCAGCGGCTGATTTCCTTCATTCTAGCAGTGGCCCGCCCGTGACAAAACGAGCTCGGGCCGAAAGTAAATACACTGAGTGCGGACCTGCTACACGTACAACAGCTTGCAGCCGAGATCGGCCCATCGAGAAAAAGCCGTCTGTCAGCCAGAAGTGTTTTGTAGCGTCAGCTCGGCTCTGGCCTGTTAGCTTCTCACCGATGCTGAGACTGAGCCGGAATCGGCCCAAATGTGCTTCTATCTGGGTGTTCTCTGCAGCCGGACTAAAATAGTGAACAGATTGCACTCTCGTCTTCATCCCGAACATGTGGACATGCTCAGTTTTTTGAATAAAAATATGAGATAGGTTATGGTTATGAAGACAGGCGTTAAAATTAATGTTCACAATAGTGCCTTCATTCAGGCTGTTTTTAGACCGTCATTAATGGCTTGAGGTGATATTCATGGATGAATTAATCACACTTTTGATTTTCTTTTTAAAATTGCAATTAATGTTCATGCTCATTTTTGAAATGGAAATGTCCTAGCCTTATGAGCAGTTTATGCTAATCGACGGACCGTTATGTTAATAAGTGCCGTCACTCAGTTATATTATATTAATATGTTTCAGCACGTTACAATCATTATATGGCTTGAGTTAAGATAGCCTTTTCCCTAATGAATTAGAGTTTGTTAACATACAGACTGAAAGCGTGAATGCTCTCTCTGCGATTATGGGTGTGTAGCCTATACATGCATGCATGTAGGGGAGGGGTGCGATTTTCGAATAATAATAGAATAATACCCAGTGATTTTCGAATATTATTTTTGCTTGAAATGCCCATCCCTAATACATGTGTGCAGCTGACAGGTGTGAGGCAAGTCTTAAGCAAAGACCTAACATAATTTGCTGCCTCCAAGACATACACTGTCCACACAATGCACATCCTCAGGACAACCCTTATGATTGCAAAGATACTATTTAAACTGAACTGGATGTTGACATCACTGAATTCAATGATGAACTGTCTTTAACTGAAAAATTTGTTTACACTATTGTCATTTTGCATTGACACACTATTTTCCTAATTAATGCTGTTCAGTTGCTTTGACACAATCTGTATTGTTAAAAGCCCTATATAAATAAAGGTGACTTGACAACCCATTTTTTTAATCAAATCCAAGCAAAAGCTTAATATAAGCTGTCCTAAAGAGAAACAGCACATTTTCAATTGGACTTAAGCAGCATTATCAGTCAAGCAAAACTTGCATACCATTCTGATATTCATGTAATACTAAAAAAAAAAAAAAAAAAAAAAGCGCTCAAGATTGATTCTGGAGAGGTGGAGAAAAATAAAATGTTACTTTCAGCTAGTCTCAACTGATCTGCCAAGTAAACTTGCAAGGTCAAAGAAAAACACTGCTGCTCCCTCTAAAACAGCAGAAGACTCCGTCAAACGGTCAGATCGCCTCTGGCAGGTAAGCTATCACGGGGCGTGCACAAAAAAAACATGCATTTAGAAAATACCTTAAGCCTCTTCATGACAGATTACAGGTCTTTCGCAGGTTTCAACAAATGTTTGCAAAATTGTCAAAAAAATGCCTCTGGTGAGACCAGACCTACTATTTCGCTCTTTAATAGTTCTTTCCAATACTAATGCAATTCTTGTCATGAAATAAGTTCTATTTTCCTTTCATTTTTTGTACCCCTCAAGAATCCTTAGCTGACCTTTGCTTCCACTGAGGTGTTACACATTCATTCAACACCAGATCTGAAGCAGCGCACACGTAATCGAGCATATGTGCTCCTGAATACCACAGTGACACTCACCTTAGGGTACTGTTTGACTGGTATGAGAACCCTTTCCTTCAGTTTGATGTTTTTCTGGGTGAAGAGGTCCAGGTAGCTTTCAGCATCTTTCTCAGTCTCTCCTTTCTCAACCCTCTCGATTTCTAAAAGGCACAATAAATATCAGGCATCAGATTTGAACATTTAAATGCAAAAATTAGAGCATCTTCATATATTTGAAGATACTTTACCAATCATTGCTTAACCAGCTATTACATGCATTACAAAACATTTGCACACAAGTTTTAATTTCCATCAGACAACAGGGTCAGAAATGTATCCGTTTTAAGAATCAAGGTTAAAACCTAAAAAATATGGCCATCGCTAATCAGGAGTCATATTAACCTACATGGTTATATTTCCCTCATTTAAACATGACAAAGTGGATTAGAAGCTTATGTTTACAGGCCTGGAAGATTTTCTCTAACAATCAGGTCATTTTACATCAATGCCAAATGTACTTCTGAGATTTAAGTGTTTGCTTCAGGTTGCAAAGAAAAGTGCTTGCCTCAAAGACACTGGCAGCAAACACCATCAATCAATAGACTAGGCTTTTTACTGCAAGTCTGATGCTAAACAACGAACACTTACATGCCTCTGCAAAGGTAACTTAAGGAACTGATCTGCTAATATAAGCCACAAGATAGAGTTAACCTCCCACTAGACTGATGATATAAGACGTGGTGAAACGAGGCCAGGAAAAGACATTTCCTACACCAAAAAAATCAATTTAATCTCCAGATGCAACACTTCCCATACTAAAGGCACACATGGTCCGGAATATGGTTTTTATTACTACGACAAATCTCAAACTTAAGACATTCAGCCGGCTTCAATTTCATTTGATCAGACTTGGACGATTTCATCTAAAGCGTTCCAGATCTTTCAGTCTAGACAAACACTATAAGCGCATGTAGACTGGGACTCGGACGAGTACGAAGAAATGCCACGTTGACCCCCTTAGATACAGAGACCTCCTCACAAACAAACATAGGGCGGCAAATCTTATTAAACAAAATACGAATTCATATGCAATTCTATTCCGACAGTGTCATTTTTTTTATATCTTATTGAAATTGTATCTAATTCTAATAACATTGAAAGACTAATTGACTGTGGTAAAGTCGTATAAAACGCGTAATCTGGTTCGAAAGTTTCCACTTCGATGAGCGCACGGCCAATCCAACACGCGGCTCAAACGCTGCACTGGAGCGGAACCGGGACTGCTGCACAGGGGATGGTGGGGATAAAACTCTACAGCACTACGGGTTTTAATGGAAAAGGGTACAAAGAAGTGATATCATCCGATAAAAGTGGAGTTTGTCCCACCGAAAAACCATTAACTACACGCGGGAAATGGCTTCGGTAGCACGTGCCTGGCTCACCCCCCGCGCGCGCTGAAGCGAGACTTTGTAACGGTCGCCCTGCGTCCCGAGAACGACTACAGTTGATCCGGCGTTTCTCTAAATAAACCCACGATTTCTCTACATCGCAAGGAGTTCCCGGGTTAGATTCTCACGCCTCGTCTCCTTCGTCTCCACAAAACAACGGCGTTTACCTGCGGTTAGAAGTTTCATGGAGTGCGTGAACGACGCGTCCAGGGTGTCGCGCTCCGCCTGCAGCTGCGGGAGGTATTTGTTCTCATTCTCCATGTTGAGTTTCTTAGTTAAAGAAGGTTTAAACACCAAACGTCCGACGGCGAAACTATTTCAGTATCCACTTCCTGCAAGAGGTAACAGGAGACGCGAACACACGAGCGGCGGCGGCTGTACTGAGCAGCAACGGCTCCTGTTCTCCGGCGCGCGGTTACAGACAGATGAACAAAAGCTGGAGACGAGCGCAGATGACTTGAGCTAGCGGAAATTACGTCACGTATGGGACCGCCCACTTTGATGTCAAAGTTTTTGGATTGTAGTCTATACAAAATTGCATTTGCTTTGGAAAGAAGCTGGATGATATAGAGGTTGATATGAATAGATATAAATATATAATATAATATTATTGAAGAGTTCAGATGCAAAAGGCATCTAAGGGCATCGATATCATCTAACATGAGCATTTGTCTCTGGTTTCCTATGTATGTTCGTATTTCCACTTTATGGCAGAAAAAAACTAGTCTGCCATTAAAGGAAATTACTGAACCTACACACAGGGCCTGGCTCTTTTAGAAGAAAATGCAGATGGCACTAGAGCCTTATTATATTTATATATTAATATCATAATATATTATTAATACACACACACACCACACACACAAACACACACATATATATTTCTTCTGATACACAATATTAGTGGTGTACTCCTCATACAAAAAATTATCTGTGTTCTTCCAGTAAATATAAATCTGTTATGCATGAATTAATATGCTGTTATGCTGTCTGGTTCTTGGAGACATCCACAAACGTTTGCATAAGCTTCTGGGCTCATCTATGTGGTAAATTATGAAGGAATGGCGCACAGTGCATAATATGATGTTTGCTGCCCCCCATTGGATGAAAATGCAAAATGATTTACTTTCAAGGTTGGTGGTGAAACATTTAAGAGGCCAAATACTATAAAATTGTAAACGTAACCTTGATCAGAATCAGAATCAGAAGAGCTTTATTACCAAGTATGTTTACACACACAAGGAATTTGACTTGACGACAGGAGCTTCCAGTGCGGAAGAAAGTACAGACATAGTGCAGACATACATAGGAATAACACAGTAGGGATGGAATATAACACTAATGTAAGAAAAAAAACAGAAATTAAATAATGCACTATATACAGAAACAGAAGTATAGTGAAAAAAATGTAATTGTTGAAATGTACAGGTATGTTATAAGTGTGCAGATATGTTATTTACAAAGTGTGCAGTTTACAAGTGTACACATTTTGGATTCTGTTAGTCTGTTTTGAATTAGAGAACATATGCTGTACTTTTACACTAATATTATTTTATATGCATCTTTCATGTAAACACAGACATGCTTGTTTTCCTTCATCTCTTCTACTATAAACACAGCTTCTCTCTGCCAGCGCTGGAGAGCAGTGAGGTCAGCCGTAGCTCAGCATTGCTTGGAGGCCAGTGAAACCTTTTTGTCCAGTGAAAGCTTTCAGAACTGTCACACCTGCTTAAGCCTTTAGCACCACTACCACCAGCCTCCGTTGCCCTTTTCCCCTCAGCCCCGCTCAAGGTTAACACACTCTGTTGGTGCATGTCAGACTATGCAAACTCATAACGAAGTGCTGCTGACCGCTGTGGCCTTAGAGCTTGGCTAGCGTATATATTCCTCTCTTTTTCTTCCCTGCTGCTTTTGTGCTTTGCCTCACTCTTTCTCTTAACAAGACCATTGTTTAAATTCACAGAGCCCAGGATAAATAGTTACAGTAGACTACACCATAAAGGACTTCACAGAGTTAATGTGGTGTGGCGTATTGCTATTTGCTAGCTAAAGCTGTCATTTGCCTTAGCATATAAAAAAAAATAAATGTCATAGGCTATTGTTTATTTATTAATTATTTATAAATAAATGTATCGTTATTTATTCCTTGATGTTTCTTTGATATCTTCTTATTTTAAAAGATAATCAAGTGATTAACCCTCACTAAGTTAATTGTAGATTGGAACAATCAAAATTTGCTAACTAAAGCTGTCATTTGCTTTAGCATATAAAAATAAATGTCACAAGCTATTATTTAGTTACTTCTATTACTTTATAATGCTATTTGTTTGTTTATTTCCCTGATGTTTCTTTTACATATCATTTAAAAAACGTTTGAATATGATCAGGTGAGTTGTTTTGTATCTCATTTTGTTCCCTTCAAATTTCTTTCTCATCTTCTCAGCACCTGCTAGCAGGAAACATATGATAAAACATCTTGTGACATGAGGCAAACACTTGAAATTTCTTTCAGAATCTGGTGTAGCAACACATTTAACAAATCCCTTCGGTTCTGTTGATAACTGACAAATGGCACATTAATTATGAAAACGTACATTCCAAAACAAGTTATAATTTTAGGTACTGAAATCTATAGAAGGACACAGCTTTAGACACACAGCTAGTTCACCATTATCTAATCAATAACTACTAATTTTTTCATACTTCCCAGAGAACAAAGAAGCTATTTACAGTTACATTATTAATGAGAATAATGCATGATTAATTTTAAAGTGTAGATCATGAAAACCCACTAGTAATGGCACAAGTATTACCAAATCTTTCAGAAGGAATTGCAAATTATTTGGAAATGTATTCTAAAGTGAAAAGCATGACAACTCCTTTGCAATGACTCAAGTCGTTGTAAGCTTTTGAGGTTTTTGAAGGGTTGGGGGGGGGGGGGCACAAAAGTGTATGTAGTTTCTTAGTTGTTCTGGTAGAGTGCTGTTTCTAATTAATTAATCAGAGTTTCTTGTAAGTTAATAGTAGTTAGTATAGAATGTATATTGTGTAAACTTTTGTTCATGCATAGTTAGTCATTAGTGATATAACAGTAATCTAAATTGTTACTCATACAGTAGCATAATAAACTCACTGAGCAAGTAAATCTAGTGATACGAGAAAAGCTCTCATGGTTTTATTAAGTGCTGGTGTATTGTTTTCCTGATGTTAGAGCTGTACATCAGGCTCTGACTTCACATTGTGAAGCCAATGAATAGTGACTTTTCAAGCCAATTTAGAAGGCAGATCTCAGTGAGGAATTGTTGGACTTGTTTCTCCCAGTGACTCGACATCCCAAACGGAGGTCATTCGTCATCCTAATCTCTCTCTGTAGCCCTTAAAATGAATTGCATGGATAAAACTGAGAAAACTTCACAAGGGTTTCGTAAGGTAAAAATCAAGGTTTAAAAATAACTTCAAACCAAGCAATCAATTTGACCCAAAGGGAAGCTGAATAATGGATTATTTTAAAGAAAATAAATTAAAATTAGCACTCCAGTGTGTTTGATGTGAAATAACTACAGCGCTACTTTTAGAAGGTGCCTGCAACGGAACACTTTTCCACATGTCACAGCTTCACAGGAGCTCAGATAATTAATCAGCACAGGGTTTGATTCCCTTTAACCTTCTTAAGGCCCTCAGGCTAGATCTGTTTCGTGAGAGACCAAAAAAAGCATAAGATACACTAATGATGCTGGAATAATCACTTCAAGCGAGCAACATTTTCAAAGCTTTTCCAAGCAAGCACACAAACATGTACGCACCGGCTGAGAGTGAAATGCCATGTGTAATGTGCTTTTCCCACTCTCTCTTTGATCAGTTTCGATAAAGACGGCGTGCCAGTGACACTTTATCCGCTGCACATTTGAGCTCTGGTTTCACCAGTAGACCTGTAATGATATAGAGAGGTTGGGGGGGGAAATGTACGCTGCAGGTTTAGAGTCTGAATTGCCAGTTTCCTTATAATGATCCCGACTGCAAGAATGTCTCATTAATGGTTTGTGATTTCTCAGTTTGGTTACTGCGGTACATGAGGTTAAAGTGCAACCAACACTGGATGTATCGAGCTGAACTTTTGTGCAGGTTATTTGAAGTTCAGGGAAATAAAGGGCTGTTTTTAAAAAGAAAGCTGCTAGAGATGATGAGCACTAAATTATAAAAGATGGTGCCATGAAATTATAATGAGCAAATAGAGAGTAGTGATAAATGGCATCTGTGAGAGACTCACAAGGATTTCAAATCACCATAGTTTGCAAGTTCACTTCTTGTTCAAGTTAGAGGGAATTTCAAGGATATTCCAGCAATGCAAAGCAGAACAAAGAGATTCTAACTCCAGAAGAAAGAAATTACCATGTTTGTTTTTCCTAGACAGCAATGAGGTTACATGGAATGCAATCTGTGTGCGTGTGTGTGTGTGTGTGTGTGTGTGTGCATGTTTATGTGGTTTATGAGGACACAAATTTGCATAATAACATGGGTATGACATAGGTATTACAACGAGAAGGTGATTTATGAGGACATTTTCAGTGTCCCCGTAATTCAAAAAGGCTTATAAATAATTCAGAATTAGTTTTTTTGAAAATCTAAAAATGCAGAAAGTTTCATGTGAGGGGTAGGTTTAGGGGTAGGGTTGGTGTAGGGCAATAGAATATACGGTCTGTACAGTAGAAACACCATTGCACCTATGGAGAATCCCCATAAACCATAAAAACAAACCTGTGTGTGTGTGTGTGTGAGAGAGAGAGAGAGAGAGAGAGAGAGAGGTTAAAATAAGTTAATATATTGAAATTTTATTGGTTTCGTATTTGCATATCTTTTTAAATGTAATTTATTCCTGTGATACAAAGCTGAAATTTCAGCAGAAATTACCTAATTTTTCAGTGATCCTTCAGAAATCATTCTAATATGCTGATTTGCTGCTTAAGAAGCATTCCTTATACAATTTTTTTGTGGAAACGGTAATACATTTTTAACGTATTATGGTTACATAATACATTTTCTAATAAAAGTTCAAAAGAAGTCTTGTGGAACATTATAAACATTACTGTCACTTGTGATCAATTTTATTTCTCCATGCTCAGTAAAAGTTTTCATTAAATTCAAACAAAGTTATTATACACATACACACACACTCTCTCTCTCACACACACACACACATGCACAAACTGATGTAATTTATTATTAAATTTTGTTTAATAGCCAAATACTCCTACTGTATGTCAAAAATGGTCTCATTTGTGTATTTTATTTCAGACAATCATCTGAGACAAGGTTGAAAATTAATTGAAGCATAACTAAGAGCAACCTTTTGAGGCATTGTATTGTTTTAATCTCATCTTCTCCGTTTTTATATCACTGCTTTGTTAATGTGTGAAGGTTTCATTGTTTAACCTCGTCTTTATCTAAAAGTATCCACACACCCTTCCTCCATAACGACTTTGAAACAGTGCTTCAATTGCTTCTTTCAGTGCTTTTGAGGACATGATGTGTGACTTCAATTTTACTTGTTTGATTGGCTGCTATATTCATGGTCTATATCTCAAGTCTATACTCAGGTGAATTTGACTGTCTAACTGGATCCATCGGGCTTGGCCTTTTGTTTGGGTAAACGCTGGTATTTCTCTTGTCCACCCGACTCATTCAAAACACACGATGTAGACAAGCAGTTTGAGGGAGCCGCGGGCATGATTTGCAGTAAACGGCGTACTGCCAACTTTACTTTGCGCTTCACACAATAACCCAGCCATATGCACCTCAAGCCATGATTCAGCGCATCCCAGAAGCTCTGAAAGCCACACATCCTCATACGAACCAACCAAATTAGGGTTAATAGCCAGTAATTTCCTTTTCTGCTTACATAAAATGTGTTCTGTCCTTTAGGTGGCCTCCATGTGGTGTTTGTCATTCATGTCATTCACTGAAGGCCTTCATTGGGCAGCGTGCCAACGCATTTAAAGACTTTATAATTACTCGTGCATCATGATTAGCCCCTCGCATGCTCATCTGAACAGATTTCTCGTCTCCCTGCTGACTTTAGTCAATCTATATGTATTGAAACCAAGTAGACATTTAAGTATCTGCAAGGTCAGTGACATTATAGTTGCGTAGTTCCTTTGAGGGAACCTCTGTGGCTCCGACGCTAAAGGTACTAATTACCGCTCACACGCGGCGCATTTTCAAAGAGCAGACACCGATGAGATGTGAACGGGCAACGGACCGTGGTGTGTGTGTATGCATAATTCAAAAGCTAGGCTGAATATGAGCCTAATGTAAATCATCAGTGGCCTACAGTGGAGATTAACCAGAACAGAACGGAAGGAGAGCGCCATGAGTAAACTATGCCACACGTACCAGGCCAGACTGTGTCTGATCCTAATCGCCTGTCAACGAATTAACAAGAGTTCTCAGCACTTGACAGCAAGACCTTGAGTGCGGTTATCACCCTCAAGTCCCGTCTCAATGTCAGGCCGACCGTGTTTCACGAGCACATATGCACACCCCCACGCGGGCTCACTGCCTGCCAAAGACACAAACACTCAGAGGATGGAGGGTGTAAATGACCTTTTAGAGCAGAGGACTGAAAGACAGCAAAGAGCGAAACAGAATATCAAATCATGTGCTCGTTTCACATCCATTGTGCATATAATATGTGTATATTCCAAATATACAAAAAAAAAATCCATTATAGATGATATAATATATGTACATAAGTAAAATTTTTAACAGGTTCATATATTTTTGGGCCGTTTTAAATACTTTTAATATAAATACACTACCATTCAAAGGCTTGAGTTTTTTTTTATTAATCATTCAATAAATGGCAAGGTTACATAAAATTGGTTTTAAAACGACATAAAGCTACAGTATGTTATTATGTTACAAAAGGTTTCTATTGATTGATTGATTGATACTAATAAGAAATGTTTCTTGAGCAGCAAATCAGCAAAGGGATGAATTACATTTTAAAATATATTAAAATAGAAAAAAGTTATTTGAAATTGTAATAATATTACAGTTTTTAGTGTATTTTGTAATCAAAAAATGGCAGGGCGAAAGCAGACTTCTTTATAAATAAAATCTTTTGAACAGAAGTTTATATTTACACATTTTCATTTACTGAAATATGTGTTTTAACATTGGAAATATATTTTCTTGCCCTTTGAAGTACATTTTGTACAATATATTGGCATCTAAAGTTTAAATGAAAAACAAATGGCATCTTTTATATTTTTCTATTTCATTAAACAATATATTATGAATTTTTGACATGGTTGGCCCAAGTCACAACAGCCCATGGTTTCTGTAAATATAAATCTATGAGATTTTTCAATAATTTTATTGTGTGACATGGTGAAAGTCCAGGTAAAACACTTTGAAAGAAATACATGCCCCCTCTTCTCAACAAAATATGATTTGAGGTTTCATTCAGGTCTGAAGCACAAACAGCGCAGGACAAGTTACAATTCAAAGTTTAATACTTTAGGTCAGAGGTTTATTCAAATTTAGCAAGCACCCTTAACAATATTGTGTATCGATAAATTTAGCTATAACTGGCTGTGATATTGTGAATAACTCATCCTGCACTCTAGCGGGCCCAAGTCAAAAGCTATGTTGGCGCAGAGGAGGGAAAGAGAGGTTGAGGGTGAGCTTTTAAGACTCCAGACTGTGCTGCTCATTGTAAATGGATGGTGTCTTGCCTTCTGAAAGCTTTTGAAGTCCTCTCTTGATATAACAGATCTGTAAAAATCTGTGTGGTCGTGACATAACTGAAAGAATGTGCCATCAGGGGACTTCTGAGAGCGTTAATGCACCATCACCAGATAAAAAAAACCTACAAGACCCTGGAGAGATGGAGCGGGGCACATCCCATTTGACACTCATTCAGTAATAATAGAAGGTTTATTTCAAATGTGCTTGCAGTGCATGTCATCAAAAAAGCATGAATAAAGTGCATAGAAAGCATCGGGGTAATCCTTTATCTTCATCAGGGGCTCAGATCTGTCACCGTGGTCTTATTTCAGGAGATTCGCAAGTTTTAAAATGCTCTTAACTGTTGGAAATTGCTTTATTGGCATTGAGTCTTTTCTGTTCAATTATTCATTGTAATTTAGACAGACAAGGTTACTGTAAGTATGTGATCTTGGATAACAGCAATATTGAGGTATATACAACCTTTTGTATATAGGTTTTCAGGTTTTCAGTATACAGGTGCATCTCAATAAATTAGAATGTCGTGGAAAAGTTCATTTATTTCAGTAATTCAACTCAGATTGTGAAACTCGTGTATTAAATAAATTCAGTGCACACAGACTGAAGTAGTTTAAGTCTTTGGTTCTTTTAATTGTGATGATTTTGGCTCACATTTAACAAAAACCCACCATCTCAACAAATTAGAATATGGTGACATGCCAATCAGCTAATCAACTCAAAACACATGCAAAGGTTTCCTGAGCCTTCAAAATGGTCTCTCAGTTTGGTTCACTAGGCTACACAATCATGGGGAAGACTGCTCATCTGACAGTTGTCCAGAAGACAATCATTGACACCCTTCACAGGGAGGGTAAGCCACAAACATTAATTGCCAAAGAAGCTGGCTGTTCACAGAGTGCTGTATCCAAGCATGTTAACAGAAAGTTGAGTGGAAGGAAAGTGTGGAAGAAAAAGATGCACAACCAACCGAGCGAACAGCAGCCTTATGAGGATTGTCAAGCAAAATCGAATCAAGAATTTGAGTGAACTTCACAAGGAATGAACTGAGGCTGGGGTCAAGGCATCAAGAGCCACCACACACAGACGTGTCAAGGAATTTGGCTACAGTTGTCGTATTCCTCTTGTTAAGCAACTCCTGAACCACAGACAACGTCAGAGGCGTATTACCTGGGCTAAGGAGAAGAAGAACTGGACTGTTGCCAGTGGTCCAAAGTCCTCTTTTCAGATGAGACCAAGTTTTGTATTCATTGAAACCAAGGTCCTAGAGTCTGGAGGAAGGGTGGAGGATCTCATAGCCCAAGTTGCTTGAAGTCCGTCCAGTGTTAAGTTTCCACAGTCTGTAATGATTTGGGGTGCAATGTCATCTGCTGGTGTTGGTCCAATTGTGTTTTTTGAAAACCAACGTCAACGCAGCCATCTACCAGGAAATATTAGAGCACTTCATACTTCCTTCTGCTGACAAGCTTTATGAAGATGCTGATTTAATTTTCCAGCAAGACTTGGCACCTGCCCACACTGCCAAAAGCACCAAAACTGGTTCAATGACCATGGTGTTACTGAGCTTGATTGGCCAGCAAACTCAACAGACCTGAAACCCATAGAGAATCCCCTACAACTCAGTAGTGCCACAAACTGATCACTTCCATGCCACGCTGAATTGAGGCAGTAGTTAAAGCAAAAGGAGCCCCTACCAAGTATTGAGTACATGTCCAGTAAATGAACATACTTTCCAGAAGAACAACAATTCACTAAAAAAAAATTTTTAATTGGTCTTATGAAGTATTCTAATTGTTGAGATAGTGAATTGGTGGGTTTTGTTTAAAGTGTGAGCCACAATCATCACAATTAAAAGAACCAAAAGACTTAAACTACTTCAGTCTGGTGCATTGAATTTAATTAATACACAAGTTTCACAATTTGAGTTGAACTACTGAATAAATGAACTTTTCCAAGACATTCTAATTTATCGAGATGCACCTGTATATATATATATAAACATTTCTGCATGAAACTCTAGATGGCGCAGTCCGATATGTCTAACTCAATCTGACCTAATGACACCATTATCACATGGCACAGCTGAGTAGCCAATGAGCTCGCTGCTCAACATTCAAATATATGACTGGTGCTTGCCGTAGCAGTTGCAGCTTGCTTCAGAAAACCTCCACCTTCCCCAGCTCCAACTGTATAGATATGCTACGGGGTGATTCATGTATGCTATATGGGGTTATTCATGTATGTTATATTTGCAGCAGCAATATTTCTTACAGGCTCACAGCAGCATGTCTGTGGATTGATAGCAGACTATTCCCGCACGACAAATATAAAGTACAGTTTCAATACATTTACCATGCCAATCCTCGAGAGTTGTCAGACAGAAATCTATTTAGCAATATAAATTATGTACGATTATTTAATGTTTTTGAAAAAAGCCTTATGTTTACCAAGGTTGCATTTATTTGATCAAAAGTAAGCAAGAACAGTAATATTGTGAAATATTATTACAATTTAAAAGAACTGTTTTCTATTTGCATTATTTTAAATTGTAATTTATCCTGTGATGCAAAGCTGAATTTTCAGCATCATTACTCCAGTCTCGGTCACATGATCCTTTAATAATCAATTCCAAACCTAGATTGTGCTCAAGAAACATTTCGTATTATTATCACTGTTGAAAACAGTTGTGCTGCTTAATATTTTTCTGGAAACCATCATACTTTTATATTAGAAATGTCTTTACTGTCACTTTTGATCATTTTCATGCATCTTTGCTGAATAAAATATTTCTTTTAAAAAATCTTACTGACCCTAAACTTTTAAACAGTATATACTTAAAGTGGTGATCCAAAGAGACTTAAAATTGTTTATTTTAAGTATGTGCGTCCCATGAAAGACATCATTTTATATAGTGTAAGACAGGCGAAATAACTCTTAGGCTTTAATCTCGCCTAGTTGCTGAACAAGCTCTCTCCCTCTGTTGCCTTGAAGGCAATAAAATAGTGGCCATATCCAAGGATTATGCTATGATTTTCTGTTAGAGCCAGCAGTGTGGACAAGATTTTGACAGATTCAGGGCGGTTAGTGTGATTTCTTTTTACTGCACCCCTTTATAGTGGCTAAAATAGGACACGCTGAATAAGTACGGGTGCCAAATCTAGAACTTATCACCCTCTCAAGGGCAAACCAGCAACTAATGCTCTCTGCAATCGTCACACTTTAATATTGAGATCAGAAAACGGACATTTTATCACTTTTTTTCTCTGTGTTCAAATGTGAGATGCATATATCAGCAGAACTGAAGAAATAAAAAGGTGCTAATGAGTTCACAACAGCAGCATCACAATCAAGAAGCTGAGATATTGTGACATCTGCAATATCTGCTGAATCTTAAAGAGAAAAGCCACCAGTCAGACTAGTATCCGCTGCTTTTAACACCATTAACAACACTGACAAGACCATCAGGAGTTGGTCAGGTGTCATGTCAATTGGTGACATGTAGCGGGGAAAACACTCAATTAAATGTGTAATATGTGTTTGTTTGTTCTCCTGAGAAATTGTGGTATTCCTGGCCATGGTTTTATAATTAAGTAAAAATAAACCTGTAAAAAAAGAATACTTAACTAACAAAAACCATAAGAAAAAAAATTAAATCTACAAAAACTTAATTATTTACTTATTTTATTTATGATATTTGTCCAAATAACATGTCTCATTTTCATTTAGTTTAATTTGATATACTAAAATAATAAAACTAAAAAACAACATTTATAGGACATATTTAAAAAAAAAAAAAACCAAAAAAAAAGGCAAAAAAACAACAAAAAAATTGAAAACATAACGAAAATGAACAAACCAAAAAAATGAAATAAAACAGAAAAATGTAAAAATTAAAAAAAACCCCCCAAAAATTCAAAATATTTAAAAAAACTATAATAGTATCTCAATGATACTAAAATAACACTGCTCAGGACATCTTCAAAAACAGATAATGACTTTGCTGCCATCTAGTGGCCAATAGATTAAAACGCTGTTGAAAAAATGGCAGAAATATTGCATTTACATTGTATTGCAGATATTGTGCATTTTGTTTGCTTTATTATATATTGACCAGTATGACTGAAAACATGATTGGAACATTTGCTTTGCATAACAGTATAATTAAAGAGTCATAAAGACCTTCACATAGGCTACCTTTCATATAATAATTTTAAATCCCACAATTTCCCTCTTTCATTTCAGCTAAAACAAGCACTTCAGAAGGCACTTTCTCATCGCGTAGACTCTGACTGTGTAAGTGCCCAGGGCCCCTTGAGATTTGAACACAGCCCGCTTCTGTTCTCTCACTGGCATGTCAGCTTTTACTCTGATCTTATTATCTTCTGTGCCTCAGGAAAAGTTGTATATCTTGACTGGAGCAGACGCCTGCCCTCTAGTGACTGTATCAGCACATCTATTAAAGACGGATTTACACTCAGAGGAGTTTCTTTTGATGGTAGCCTATGTTTTCTTCATACTGCGTTAGTCAATGGCTACCATCAACAATTTGTTTACTATTCTTCAAAATACCTTCTTTTATGTTCAACAGAAGAAGAAAAAACTCCTTTTTGTGAACTATCCCTTTAATTACAGTGAAAAGGTCTATATGCTGAATCTAAAACTTAATCATAATCCCAATTTAGAGGTACATTTTTATGCATTTGCTCCTGGGATGTGATTACACATTTATATTATGCAGTAGCCTATATTACTTTAAGTCATCTATAATGCATGTTACATTATTTAGCTCTAAAGCAGATACCAGGGCTAGTTGTAACATGAGGATGTTATCTCAGTAAATATAAGCCTTTCAGTCAAAAAATAAATGATACATACACACACACACACACACACACACACACACACACACACATATATATATATATAACACACACACACACACACCCACACACACACACACACACACACACACAAACACCAAACACACACACACACACACACACCACATATATATAACCACACACACACACACACAGTCTGGTTTGCTATCCTTGTGGGGACTCTCCATAGGTGTAATGGTGTTTCTACTGTACAGACCGTATATTCTATTGCCCTTTATCAACCCTACCCCTAAACCTACCCCTCCCAGGAAACTTTCTGCATTTTTAGATTCTCAAAAAACTTAATTCTGTATGATTTATACGCTTTTTGTACCCGTGGGGACCTTAATTTAGGTCCCCACCGTGACATGAGTCCTCATGAGTCTGTGTGTATTCAGGTTTAGGTCCCCACCAGAATATATAAACCAGTACACACACCACACACATATTATTAAAATATATTGATAAATATATATATATATATAATATATATATTTATAATGGGTAAGTTCAAACCATTTACTTCCTAAGAAATGTAATTACATTTTAAATGATAAACAAGTGAACACAATTAAATCACACTAGCATCTTCAGACAAGAATCTTACCTTTTAATTTTTGTTGTGTTTCTTAAATATTTGACTGTTTAAAGTCTTATAAACTTATAATGGACTGTTTAATAGTAGCCTAGTTTACATTGTGAGAAATTATTTCATACACTGACATGGCAATTTGTCCACAAACGTCACCTTGTATTTAATCACCTGTATATACAATCTTTGACAAAAAGTCCTGGCCCACCTATAATACACTTCACATTAATTAAGATTAATAAAAATAAGGATGGAAGAATGTTAAACCTAATGTAAAAATATCAATATAATATTTTTTTTTTCAGCACAAACTGTGAATACAGACACAGAGGCATAGACTGGAAGATGCACAGTATGTAGCCTACTGCAATATCATGGATTATTTGCTAACCCCTTTATAGTTATAGACATACTATAATTAACATTTTTCAGCTTTGACTTCGTGGCCATTAATGTTGTCTCAAATAAATGCTTGTCCTCGCAACTGTTACTAAGGGGAGGCGGGAATACGCGCAAACACGTCCTGTCAATGGTCTGTGCGAAGCATTAGTCAAGAAAACACCATCATTTTTACCGCGCACAGCCAGTCCCGCCTCCGTACATGGTTGCCAAGTCAAGAGTAAAGCCTGCTTGGAATGCATATAAAATGTGTATAAATATTTTAGGAGAATACAAATATAACTTGGTATTCATACAACTTGTTATGGTCGCTGACACATTGTCAAAGTTTTGTTTTTTAGCGTGTCAAAAAAACATGTAAATGAGTAATGAGTTATTAGTATTATTATTATTAATTTGCTCCTAGTTATCGGAAAGGAGCCTGCCAGAGGAACCTATTTAGTGAGAGCAGTATATATTTTTTATATATAAACATAATCAGAAATTCCAAAGTACAAATTAACAACCTTGCTTTGTTTTGTTAATTATAATTAAAATAATATATAATGTATTAATGTACTATATAATTATAGTTGTACAAATTATATAAGTTAAATCATATAAGTACAATGTGTTAGTTTAGTGGTAGACATGTGTTTTCATTTACAGTCCACGGGGGAGAAAGTTAAGAATTACTATAGCATAACTATTGTGCATCCACTGTGTACAATCATGTATTTTTTAAATACAGTAACAAACAACTGTTATATTATTACATTTGCAGTCAAAATCCTCTATGCTTGGAAACAACACTAAGCAGCTCACCTTCATCCTAAAAAGAAAAGGATGTATTTTATTTGGGGATCTGGCAACCTGTCCTGCATCAGCGTTCACTGTGAATTGGTCTGAACCACACGCGTCTTATTTTCTCGTTGCTCAACTACAATTTCGTCTCTTAAATTGTTCGATTTGCTTGTCATGTAACTGATATTTCCAGAAACAGACATTTACACGGGTGAAAGCTTTTGTCCGGAAAAAGCACATTCAAGATGGGTTGCGCTGGATTCACCTGCTCCAAGAATTCCCTGTGCGCGCTCAACATCCTCTATGTTGTGAGTAGCCAATGCGAGAATGGATGCAACCATATGGAACATCTTTGTCGGCCTTTATCATGACATTAGCACCTCTGCTTTACAAATACTCATACAGGAGGTGTTTCTGTGCGGCTGTATTGCGGTCCTCTGTGTCTCATGTCTTCATGTGAATTATTTAGAGAGATTCTTTGTGTGGAATGAGGCCGATGAGCGGGTCTAGTTTCACGCGCAGCCTGTAGAATAACATCCCGGTTATAGCCTAGGAAAAACTAAAAAGTTACTAATTGATAGACTAATTAAATGAAACACACACACCCAAACACCCCCCCCCCCCCCGGCACACCACACAAGTTATAGTTAATCTATCAAATAATGTGACTGGGTTCAGGTTCCTGTTAACTCTGTCAGTGGTGATTCATGGGAACACAACTGGCAGGCAATGGTACCGTTATCTGCGGATGGCCCAACAACAGCTGTGATACCACTTGAGCCATAAAACACAAGCACACGTTATAATACAAAATGTTTCAGCCAATCCATATCCCTTAAAGCAGAAATGAGTATTTTGAGGTTAGTCCATATTGCTCTCATTGACCAACAAAGAGAAACGACCCCTGAGCTTCTGCTTCAAGTGAATGATCCCAGCTGATCATGATGTTTTCTTTCTAATCTAATGTAAATGGTGAGAGCAGACAAGAGCTTAATCAGCAGCACCACAATATCAGCTCCAGACTAATGAAGCAGCAGGATATCTGCATAAGTAGAACAAAAGCAGGATGTGACTTTGCCAAAACAGACGAGTTGCGAGGAAACTAGATATTTAAGACACTATTTCAGTATATTACATTTCATACTCAATACAACATCAAATAAGTCACATAACTAGATATTTAAGAATCTGTCATCATTATTTTAAAAATTTTGGGGGGAAAAGTTGACCACTTTACTGAAAATTATAGGGCATGTCTCTTTTTGAATCGGGAAAATGTAATACATATTATATGAAATATTGAAAATCAAAACATTTATGTATAATAAAATAAAGTGCAATCTCCTGAGAATGGCTATAATAGTTTTATTAATATTTTGATTTGGCTTTCATTCAGGCTTTCATTATATTTTCAGTTTTTGTGCTTTTGACATTTCTACTATTTTTTTTTTATTTTTTTTATTAGCTTTAATTTAGCTTTAATTACTTTTAGTAACTTTATTACTTAGTTTCCAAGGAAACATTTCTAATTTTCATTTCAATTTTAGTTGTTAAAAATGTTGGATTTCCATCTAATTGTGTTTTATATTAACTTTATTTCCATTAATGAAAGTGTCTTTACTTAACACTAACAGTACTGTTCCTCCCTGTCTTCAGATGGTGAGTTTGCTGATGATTGGCATCGCTGCCTGGGGCAAGTGTTTTGGGTTGGTGTCGAGCTTCCAGGTGGTGGGTGGCATCATTGGAGTGGGGGTCTTCCTCTTCTTTGTTGCCCTAGCTGGACTTATTGGTGCCATGAAGCACCACCAGGTTCTGCTGTTCTTTGTATCCTTTACTGTGATCATCCGGTGCTCTACATCTCATTTGTTCGGGTTTTGAATAAATGCAGAATGATTAAATAATTTTAATTGTTTTGCAATAATTCTATCAGGGTCTGAAAGTTAATGATGTGATTCATGTAAAACAGTTTGTATGAATCCTCATTTTCTTGTTGTATCAATGCTTGTAGTGTCCAGCTCTGTTCGCTGTCTTCTGCTGGTAAACTTGGACCCGTCTCGTCTGCTTGATTTCCCCACCCTTGCTGTTCAGTCAAAAATATAGTGATTTTGCTCTGAACAAAGATAGCTAGACGAATTATATTGATTTTTCTTTTCTTAATTTGTATCAAAAGTTTAATGTAACTGTGTAATACCAGTATTTTTAAATGGCCTCATGCAAACAAAACAGTGTGTGTGTGTACCTGTTTTTCTATTCTGGTGGGGACTTACACCTGACTACACACAGACTCATGGGGACTCGTGTCACTGTGGGGACCTAAATTGAGGCCCCCGGTAACATCTAATAATCACACAGAATGAAGTGTTTTGAAAATCTAAAAATGCAGAAAGTTTTCTGTGAGGGGTAGGTTTAGGTGTAGGGTTGGTGTAGGGCAATAGAATATACGGTCTGTACAGTAAAAAAAAACATTAAGCCTATGAAGTCCCCCACACGGATAGCAACATACGTGTGTGGTGGTGTTTATGTGTATGTGTGTGTGTGTGTGTATGTGTGTGTGTGTGTGTGTGTATGTGTGTGTGTGTGTGTGTGTGTGTGTGTGAGTTAAATAATGTATGTTTGCATTTCATTGCATGAGATGCTGTTTTTCTTCATTGCTTTTGGAGATGAGACATAATTATGATCTGCTCATGTAATGCATTTCACTCTGTGACCATAGAGTGGTGCAGTTAACATGACAAATGAGAGTGCACAACAGTGGACCACTTGCAATGTAAAAGCTCTCAAATGAAATGAAATGAACGAATCCCAAGATGAATTTGGGCCATTACTAAAAATGCCCTGGAAGAAGCTTATATATGTTTGCACGCTGTTACTCAGGGAGGAATGATTGCATGATTGTTAAGTCTGTTAAGGGATAGGACACTATTTCAGTATATAACATTTCATACTCAATAAAACATCAAATAAGTCATGTTTGTATTTTAAGCATAGCTTACAGCGTAATACAATTCTGCATGTCATTGCCATTTATTATTGGATTTCAAGAGAAAAACCACAAACAACCACCAAATGTGCCTTAATTTACTTTATGACTTGTTGAATCTAATTTTGTTTTATTGAAAGTTCTGATATTTAATACAGGACTTCTAAATTCTACTGAAGATAGGGGTAGACTTGGTGTTAATAGTGGCATTATAATTATTTCTGCATTGTATGTTTGTGTTTTAATCCTTAATTCATTGACAATAGTACATGATCATCCTGTTCCTGGTGTTTGTAGTTCAGTTTTCAGTGTCTAGTGCATGTCTGGCTATCAATGAGGAACAACAGGTAAGATACAATTTTTTGAAAGTAATTAATGCTTTAATTCAACGTGGATGCATTAAATTGCTGAAAAGTATTTATAAGTATTTAGCCTATAGCATTTATAATGTGACAAAAAAATCTATTTCAAATAAATGAAAGTATCAAATAGATCAAAGAATCCTGAAAATAGTATCATGGTTTGATATGGTTTGATTAGCTCAACTGTTTTTAATATTAATAAGAAGATAGGTTTCTTGAGCAGCAAATCAGCATATTCAATTGATTTCTGAAGGATCATGTGACACTGAAGACTGGAGTAATGATGCTGAAAATTCAACTTTTCATCACAGGAATAAATTTTGTTTTAAAATATATTTGAATAGAAAACAATTATTTTAAACGGAAATGATATTTCACAATATTACTGTTTTTACTGTATTTTCGATCAAATAAATGCAGCTTTGGTGAGCATAAGGGACTCAATAACATCAAAAATCTCACTGTCCTTAAACACTGGAATGGTGTATATATAAAAATAGACATATATTTGTTTTTTTCCAAATAAATGGTCTAAAATGAACTTTTTTTGCTACACCTGCCAATTTAGATCTGTATAAACCGAGTCTTTTGTTTTTTATTGATTGTTTCATATTGTGTTTCATCCCTGTGTGTAGAATCACCTGTTGGAGGTGGGCTGGAATAACTCTCTGACCACTCAGAGGGATGTGGAGAAGAGTCTGAACTGCTGCGGTTTCTCTCACATGGATATCAATGGAAGCTGCGCCGCTGTAATTTCCTCTGACACACATGTTTCATTGCATGTGCTGAATTATAAACTGATACCGTGTTTGGCGGCCTGATAATGGGTTTGTGCTACTAATCTGTCTGCTCTGATGATTTAGCATAACCTCTGATACTTGCAAGTTGTTGTTTTTTACAATCTCACCCAAGACAATCCTCCACCTAATTTTCTGCTTCTATTATTTCACAACCATTGTTGCTTTCTTCTTTGTCCGCTCTATATTGGCCTTATTCGTTGCCTCGTGCTTGCGCTCAGCCTCGGCTTTCATTACAGCACTTGCACCACATGTGCAGCAAAGATCCAGGAGCACGCCGCTTTGAGGCTGTGCTGTTCTTCTTTCTCTTCCACTGTTGCGCATTTCTCACCCATACCTAATTCCGGTGTGCTGTTTTCTGCTTTCCCGGATGCTCTCTGCTCTCCCTCATCTTACTCAGCCGGCATTCCCTCTATCTATAGAAAGACGTATGGTACAGGACATATCGAACAACTTGGCTGTGAAAGACTATCGTTTTGGCGCACCGCTCGACTGTCCATCCACATTGCGGCGCTGCATCATACACCTTGTGTCGTGGGGTGCATCTCTACTGCGCCCTGTTTTCGTGATGGGGGCGTCCAGGCCGCCGTACACGGTTGTGAGTGCTGTTTCCCCGTTCTGCGACGTCTTTGACTCGCTTGAGAATTTGCCTATCGCGTGCAATATTCCAACAATGTGTCCCTACTCTGCTAAGAAACTCAACGCCACTCAGTCCTGTCCGAAAACAGGACACCGGCTCGTCTATGCATCCTATAGACTGACATGGCTCATATGTGCCCAGTGACCAAATACGGCTTCGCGCAGCCTTTCCAAGGCAGGAGTCTTGATTCGGCACAAATGTTGCCCTAGTAGGGCCTTACAAAGGGGTCACAACGGTGATAACGGCTCCTACTAACTATCTTGTCTGGCCACACAACTTGTCGGGGTTAGCGGTCTGGTTGGTGGACAGGGTTGTGCCCTAGGCACCCGGGGAGTAAGTCGTTTCGATGAGGGTGCATGCGTAGTGGTGAATGAAAAGCCTGTCGTAGAACGGGTCATTGCACAATACCGTCCGTGTATAGGGCGATCGCGTCACCGCGATACGAAACACATCACCGCCGTTCTGTGTCTCGTTTGTCTTTCATGAGCACACAGTTTCTCCTTGCTCGACTGCACCTGCCGTACCTCCGGCGGCGGTCGTGCTTGTCGCATGGTCTGTTGGCACTGTCCGCTTAAGGCGCGCCGTGCGGTGGTGCTGCAAGTCGACTGCAGAGGAGCCAGGGGGAGCAAGGGAGGATTGGCGAAAGGGGCTCTAAAGCGTGCAGACAGAAAGAACCGCAGCGACCGGTGCATTTTGGGTCCTGCTCGTTTCAGATCCTGGGAGTTTGGCTGACGTATATATACAGAAACCAAAAGGACCCACGAGCGAATCCCAGCGCCTTCCTGTAGGTTTGATTCTTATGATGAATTCTCTGGATTTGTCGTCTGACCACTGGATTTCTCATTGGAGTTGTTAAAGAGAGTGTGCGTTTGCTTTTACTGAAGAGGAGACCAGCCTGCGTGTTCTTGCTGCTATATATTAATACGTGCTTGATTTTTCAAGAGTACAGTGTGACAGTACAGTACTGTACGTTATGGGGTCGTACTTATGCTTGAAGAATTTCTCTCAATGAAAGAACAGAACACCAAATACCAGTATGCAGTACCTACACTAATGGGCTAAACAACAAAGACCACTTGATTTTATGTTAACAGTTTTATGTGGCAAAAGAACAACATTAACAGAAAATGAGCTGCTGTGATCAAAACATGCAGTGTGTGAGCAAGACACTATTTATGTTGACAGTGTATATATGCTGACAATATCAAAATGTATCCATATCAATTCCACATCAATTTCTTATATTAAATGCACACATTATCAGTTAGCACGAATGATAGCGTTAAAGTTGCTCGGAATCACTCTAATGCAATAAAGTTGCAATAAATAACTGTCAGAATGCTAGATACACTATTGGACTTCATAATATGTATGAAAATGCAATTGAAAAATTGATAGAAGAATGCACTGTTTAACGATCTCAAATTTCATATGACATATTTATCTGCTTATTTTATTTTCCATTACGTGCGTGTTACTTTACCAACTTGATTTTGTGTGTCGTTTTGGCTTCTTGCATGAATTCCTCTTTGAAATGTACATCTATATCCAATGGTTCTGTGAACTACACTCTCAAGCATTTGAAATCAGAAAAAATAAAAATAATAATAAAGACCATGAGGACACAATTGCACTTTGGCCAGTTTTGTCTTTGTATCACTTAATTGTTGGGTTTCCACATTGCTTTTATTGTCTGAAATCCTTTTTGGAGTATTTCAGGAGAGCAACTTCCTTTAACCTCAAACCAATCAGAGACTGACACGCTCAGGCCAAGCGCTCAGTGTATAACAAAGACAGTTAGTAACCATGCAACCATATGACTTAGGAAAACATGCTGCCTTAGTTACTCTGACTCCTCCCACCAGGATACTAGCCGGAGGAGACTGCGTTTAAAGTGACAGTTAGACAAACTATCCAGCGGTAGCCATTGACTTCCATAGTATTTTTTTCCATAGTATGGAAGTCAATGGCTACCAGCAACTATTTGGTTACCAACATTCTTATACACATCTTCGTTTGTGTTTAGCAGACGAAATTAACTCATAAAGGTTTTAAATGATGACAGAATTTTCATTTTTGCGTGAACTGTCCCTTTAACTGGAAAACCCACATGCCCTCTGCTTTGAATAAACGGTGCGAACATAACAGCATAAACAAATTACCAGGAGAAACGAATTTTCACACGACTTCATTTATTGGAGGAAAACAAAAACAAAAACATGAAAAGAAAGCCTGAAGTTTACCGTAACAATCTACTCGAA
The DNA here is from genome assembly GCA_018155175.1 of Sinocyclocheilus anophthalmus. NCBI lineage: Eukaryota > Metazoa > Chordata > Actinopteri > Cypriniformes > Cyprinidae > Sinocyclocheilus > Sinocyclocheilus anophthalmus. Next base: position 59,921 of record JADLZN010007453.1, read on the forward strand.
GAACATATAATAAGTTTGTACAGGGCTTTACAGTGCGCTTCATGCCGTCAGTAAACGAATGACAGAATAATAGTGACCCTCAGGGAAGTAATATCAAAAAGACTGGGCTTTTGTGTTCACAACTCCGTCTTCAGAAACTTCAAGGCTCTTTGCATGTTGCTCAACACTGTGGAAACAAAGCACACGAATGATGCTGTCGGCCTGGTGTCGCTGAATAACGTATTTCTGGCATGAAAACAGCTTTCGGACTTACAGAGTTTCATATCGGCGGGTTCATAGGCGTACAAGCGGTTGGCATAGCGGCCAGTGATGTCTGCACGGACGGTCATGGAGGGATCTGCAGTGCAGGAGGATTGGAATCATTTATGCAGACTAGGCCTACTTCATAATGTGCTGCATTATTTATGTATCAGGCATGATTAAATCAACTCACCAACAAAGAGGATTCTGGGAACGTACTGGCCATCAGGAGACAAGTGTTTATCTGTGGTCTCGTACTGTCAAAAACAAGGCCCTTCAGTTTACAGACACTTATACACTAAGACTAGAGCCTACAGATTAAGCCACAGACTGCATTATACATGAACTACGAGCAATACTTTTGTTGCAGTATTTATAAATCTTTGTTCGTTTAAATATTGTTAGTACATGTTAGCCATTGAGTAATAGGCCTATGAACTTACAGTGTTTAACTTCGCATTAGTAGATAATGGAGTCAGCATGAACTCAGATTAATGAATGCTTTAGAAACCAGTGTAGGCTAATTAACTGTTAACAAATGGTAAAGTTTTACTCACCACCAAGTTCAAGATCACGAAATCGTCATCGGCCAGCTTCTGGATGTCTTTATCCTCGGCGAAGGCCTTCTTCAGAGCTGCTCAAATGATATAAAACATGTCAAAATAAAATCACAACACAGACATGAAGAGACGATTGAGAATTTCAAACGAACCAGCAGTGAAAATGTCCAAATAAAAATCAATCCTTACCCTGGCTGTGTGGACAGTCCTCCAGATGAAAGATGATCATGAGGGGCTTGTTCCTAATTAAACAGATTATACAAGATGTAAAAAAATAAATCAATACAAAATCATCAACAGACCTACTATACACAGAGAAGCACTTATTATTGAACACCATACTCTATAATTCTGTATAATACAAGCATTTCTCACTTGGACCGTGACCAAAACAGAGCTTCCTCGTACGTCTGGGCCCAAATCAGCTGATCGCCCCATCCTGAAAGGAAAAGAATACTGAATATGAATCCTAAAAAGCAACATCTACTCAGCCGCCTGCTACTACATCAGTATTGCACAAAGTGAGGTATGAGACAGCATTTCACACAGTAAAGCACTAGAATCATTTCTAATAATACTACTTCATATGTATAGCTACAGTTATGCTATATGAGTTAACGGCTCACTAAAGCAGCAGCATTTTACAAAAGCTGCTAAAAAGCAATATTTTGGGGATGTTTTCCTGAAGCTGACCTCTGGAGAGAGTCTGAGGAATCCTCTTCTCTTTCTTGGGAGTGGTCTTCTCAGGCTTCCCCATGGCAGAAGACAGGGTCACCAGGACCAAGAGCACTGCGAGTATTCCTTTAAGCATCTTCACAAGCTGAAAGAACGAAACATTTCGAGTTATATAGCTGTTAGGAAATGACAAAGCATGATTTTAACATCAGTCCCCGGCAGTTAATGGTGTTGCACGCTCGAAAGCCACCTCTAGCAAAGCCTCCAGAGAAAGTCCCTGTGATGTTGGCTCCTCACCTGTTCTCGGCTTCCCTGTTGAGTGTGTTCAGACTGGTCTCTCTCTCTCTCTGTCTCACCTGCACGGCTCTTATACCTGTTCAGCTGAGGCTCCGCCCACCTCTCTTCTGCTCTGGAATTTGATTCTGCACTTCAAACTTTGCATCAACTCTTTTATTTGGCTCGGCACCAAAGACAGGTCAGCAGATAGTCGTGATAAGCTATTGAAGACTAGCATGATTGGGCTTTTTAGGATTGGCTGAGCTCTGATCCGTGATGTCAGAGGGGTACTGTAATGGGCTTTTGTAATTTGAGGCACAACGTGGTGTTAGAATGAGAAACCTGTTTATCACGCAGGAATATCTTGATGCGTATTTTTATCATATTATCATCAAACACAATGAATTGATAGATTTGAGTCTAACTGTAGAGTATGTTTTTAAACAGTTTATAATTGCATCTGAAGGAAGTCTACTATTTGCATGTGGGAGTATTTTGACATTATAACTTATTTGTGCATTATAATGTGTTTTCTGTAATATAATAGGGTGTGTATTGTATACAGGATTCTTAATAGTCTATATACAATGTGTAGTTTGCTGGTGAAATCCTGCCTTGCAAACATTTGCTTAATGAAGCGCTCAAAAGGAAGTTTCTCGAACACTGTTCCTTCGAAAGGACTGACGTGTCCTTAAGATGACTGATTCTGTATGAAGATGACTTCACTTTTTTCTGTGTAACCTTTTAGTATTATTATTATTATTTTAAATTATATTTTTTTATTGTTTTATTATTAAAAAAATTATTCACTTTATTTTCATAAATTTTTTTATTTCTTTTTCTTACTCAACCACTTTCTTAATACATTCTAATAACGGAAAAAGTTCTCAACAGTGACTTATTTTATTTTATTTTCTTTTATTTTATTTGATGAATTCTACCACTTTGCAGTACCAATTCCAGTAAAGGAAAAGCAACACCTTTTATGTTAATAATATTTAAAGTATTTTATTTTATTGTATGTTTTTTTATCATTTTCAGTACTAATTCTACTGAAGGAAAAAGCATCACCTTTTATTTAAAAAATTATTATTAATAAAATTAATTTTAGTATTTGTTGTGTGACTTCTACCACTTTTCAGTACTAATTCTAATAAAGGAAAAGCCTCACCATGACATTTCTTTCATAACTATATTTCAATTTAATTCTTATCTTGCGTTTTTTTATTCTGACTACCATTTTCCGTACCATGCTAGTACCCCCCCCCCCCCCCCTGTGAGAACAGCAACACTTTTTGTAATCATATTAAAAGTATTTATTTACTTTACTTTACTTTATTTTTATTTTAGTATTTTATTATTTTTTCCATACTAATTCTAATGAAGGCAAAAGATCACCTGTGATTGTAATAATTTTTATTTTATTGTAGTTTCGTTGACATCACCTTTTATTAGATTATTATTGTTTAGTGTATTATTGTTTAGTATTAAAAAGAATCACTTATTTTCATAATTTTTCAATATTTTATGTATTTTATACTTCAAACCACTTTTTTAATACATTCTAAGAATAGGAAAAGTATCACTCAGGGACCTGTTTATTTAATTAATAATTTAATGTAAATTTAATTTATTTTATTTTACGTCTACCACTTTTCTAATACTTTCTAAAAGAAAAGTAGCAACAGTGACCGGTTTTATTGAATGAATTTATTTAATTTGATTTTATTTTAGTTTATTTTAATTTATTTTTTTATTTTTTATTTTAAATTTTATTTTATTTTATGACTTCTACCAGTTTAAAAAGCTAATAAGGAAAAGTATCACCGTGACGTTTTTTTATTTGATTAATGTAATATAATTAATAATTTAATTTAATTTAATTTTTTTTTTTATTTAATTTATTTTACTTTATTTTATTTATTATGTTATTGATTTTATTTAAGAATCTACCACTCCGTTACCAATTCCTAAAGGAAAAAGCAACACCTTTTAAGGTTAAAATATTTAAAGTATTTTATTTTATTTTTATGTTTATTTAACATGTTTCCGTACTATTCACTGAAGGAAAAAAAAGATCACCTTTTATTTAACATTAATTATTAATAAAATTAATATTTTATTTATTTTGTTTGTTACTTCTACCACTTTTCCGTACAAGTCTAATAAAGGAAAAAAAAAAGCATCACCAGTGACCTTTTTATTGTAATATCTGCGCTGATATATGAATTCATGACAGTTGAAAACGTTATTGTGACATCCCTGTCGAGTTGTCAAAACGTACAGGACCATGTTAATATTTTAGGAGCAAGTCTTGCTGTAAACTGGAGAGGTGCATGGTTATAGATTGATTTAATCTACGCATGAAAACGAAGGCCGGACAAAGCCCTTTCCAATAGTGGGCTGTGGGATAATGTGGACAGCGGAGGACCTCCAATGGCGTTTTGTGCCGAGTGTAGACGGAGTCGGGCCTCCTACGACATACAAACACACTCAGACACAATCATCGTTTTTTATGGATTCCCTCGCTGTCCTTCAGCCTGGAATACTGAACTGCCCCTAATTGTGCTGACAAAATGACAGCTATGACTACTACGACTTACAACTAAAGGTTTGTCATGAAACAAACCACAGCAGGATGGCTTCAACTAAGTCAACTAGTTTCTGACCCTTATGTCAAAGTGCAGGGTTGCTTAACCTTCAGGCAATGTATAGAATAATATAATATAATAATAATAATATAATATGAAAATCTAATGATAGCACAAAAATATAATAATAAAATAACATTATTTAAATAGTACATAATAGTATTTTATTAATTTATCTTATTTCTTCTGAAAGAGTCTCTTATGCCCACAAAGTCTGCATTAATTGTCGTCAAAAACTAAAACTGTAATATGTAAATATTATAACATTTAAGTAAACTGTTTTTTTCTATTTTAATTAATAAGTACATCATTTGCCCTATGATGACAAAAGGCTGATATCTTCAGTGTCACTGACCTTCAGAAATCATCCCAATATGCGTGTGCTGTCAAGAAACATTTTATATTATTATAAATGCTGAAGCAGTTGTGATTAATATTTCTGTGGAAACCATGCATTATTGATTAAAAACAAAATTTGGGGGATACATATTATCAAGATCTTTGGAGTAATAGAAAGACAAAAGGACAGCATGTATTTTAAAAATTAAAAATAGTTTTACAAATATATATATACACACTTTGATAGATACAGTATATAACATTTATATTACTAAAATGAATATGAAATATATTTTGTATTTCAATAGTTGTAATAATGTATTATATAATAATCGTTTTGTATATTAATTTTATATAAACTATATAATTGTATGAAAATATAATATTAATAGAACATAATTTGCAGTTAAGACATAAATTATTTTGCATTTGAATACTTTGGAACAATCTTTATTGTCACTTTTGCTCAATTTAATGTGTCCTTGCTGAAATAAAATAAATCTCACTGACCCCAAAACCTTTGAATAGAATCAACAATAGAACAAAACAATAGAATCCTTACATTTACACTTACTTACATTTATTTACATTCTTACATTTATTTCCAGCCCTGTTACCAAAATGAGTTACTTGTCTAAATACATCTTGCTTGATTTAGTTATTTTCTTGAAATTAACATTAAACAAACATGCTGTTAATTCCATGACTTCCCTTGGAAGTAAAAGAATGTAAAAGAACATTTGTCAACAGGAATCTAGTATAGCATCACGATCACAGGATGTTTTTATACACAGCAAAGACCTAGATTTTATTTGATTTTTTTGTAACGTTTTTTCCCATACAGTGGCTGAGGAGTACACACTGAAAGCTTGTAAAAATGAAATGAGCGTTACATAGGATGAATGAATTGCTGAGGTGTCCTTAACTCCTTGCACACAGGCAGAAATTCTATGAAGCTGAAGTCAATATTTGCTCTCGAGGGCTGGGTGCACAGGCCACTCCTGATCACACACACTCCAGCAGCCATCTGCACCGACTGCGTCCTGAGAACACGGATCTGACAGACAGGAAGGCAAACGCACCCGCAAACGACTGTTAGCCATTTGACCGGACTGCCATGAGAGGGGGAGGAGGATTCAGTCGAATCCTAATGTAACCCGTTTGACATATTCAACCGACGAGCCATTTAGAGGTTTAAAAAAAAAAAAAAAAGCAAACAGGCACTGAGAGAGAGTGGTCCTTATATACTGACACTTGCTCCGAAAATAAAAGTTAATTTGAGAGAAAACGTGGATTTCGTAACGTTTATTCATTTACATGTAGAAAAACACCTTACATTTCTGAATGTGCCTTTTATTGTGTTTATGCGGCGCTCTGACACATAGACATCTCTCCGACAACAATAGAAAAGAAAAATCATCAGACTTGTATCAAAATAAAATCATGGGACAATAGTGAATCCAACAAAAAAAAGAAAAAGAAAATGGAGTCCCACAAGAGACAATGGCCACAGTTTTCACAGAAAACACCCTGATACGTTTTGGCCTGTGGACAGTGGTTTGCTAGACCAGGTAGGCTCATGCTTAACAAATGAATAGCGCAGGAACACCCCCCCCCCCCCCCCCCCCCCCCCCACCCCACACCCCCCCCCCCCCCCCCCCCCCCCCCCCGACCCACGTGAGGGGGTCCGAGAACACGAGCGCACAGCAAATCAAGCCACAGCATCAACATCAAGTAGGAAATCAGCACTAATTCTCCTGATTATCACACTACACAGAACAACAGCTGATATTTCTTTAGCAGGCTAGGATCACTTTCCATCACAAAGTATCGATTCAAGTATTCAGTGGGACTTCAAAAATGCAAAAGGTAGCGGTTCTGAATAGTATTAAGCCCCCGCGTACATACCATTTCCAATTCAGGGCGAAAAGTGAACATAATACCAATTCATCAATACATTTCAGTATCTTTAAAACTAAAAATCGTGGACTGAAAAAACGAGAACCGTGTGTGAAAAAGGAAAGCATCTACACATTTCATAGAAGTACGGTTTCTCCCTCTTCAATAGAAACCTGAAAATAAAACATCAAACAGTACGGCACCGTCAGAGGGACTTAATTCAACCAGAAAATCTTAAAATAAACGTTCTGTGCGGTGATAACTTTTCAAAGTGTCGAGTTCATTAGGCAAAGAATGACTGACGTGTGTATTATAATTTAGAAAACTGCACATCCAGTATCTTGGGTTTTTGCCACCGGGAGAAGCTTAAGGAACTATTTACATCGTGTCCTAGTGGTTACAGAGTTCTGTAGTACAATCTTTAGCAGTCAGGTCAGTGGTACACAGAATCACAATAAAAAATATACATCTCCAGGAATCACTATTTACAGGTAGGCTGCTAAGTCAAGTAATGTGTCTCTTCACAGAGGATCTCAGATCTTCTCACAGCTTTCCAGATGAGGGAAAGTAGTGTCAAATGGAGAAGAAATATTAATGTTCAGATCCAATGAAGCTACTGTACAGTCGGAGGAAGCAGGTGGGATTGTGCTGTCACAGACGCAAACGTCCCCGGTTTCAGTTTCTGTCCACGAGGCTCATTTCGAGTCCTGTTGCCCACTAGTGGCGAGTTCAAGGAACAGCAGTTTTCGGTGTGTCAGTGACCGTGCTGGGGAGGAAGCGGTGGTCCGTTTACACCGGGGTGGTAAAACGCACAGTTATTTTCATACCGACAATTTCCCTTCATCATGAAGTGGCGACACACCGGCCTATTTGACATGTCTGAAATGAAACCAAAAGATTGCTATTTACATGCTCATTTGAAATGTTGGAAAATTCAAAGTGTTTGGCGATCAAACTTACCGCCCATGTTGTTGTGTCCCCCGCGTGGTCCCCCGCGTCCCCCTCGTCCTCTGAAGCCCGGATCTCCTCCTCTCCCTCTCCCCCGGTGGAAGTGTCCTCCCCGGTGCGGGCCTCCTCTCATGGAGTCGTCGCCCCAGTAGTTGCCGTTGTCCGTCCCGCGGCCCTGTGGACCAGGTGGAGGACCCATCATGCGTGGGCCGCCGGCGTTGAAGGGTGGGCCGTGGCCGTGGGGAGGAGGAGGATGGTTGAAATGTGGTCCAGGGGGCTTGTTTGGAGGGAAACCCCCATTCATGGGCATCGGCATGTTGTTCATGCCGGGGCCATGGCCAAGCAGACCCATGTTCACTATGAAGTGAGGGAAACAGAACATTAAATATGCTGCTTAACCATCATGCAGTTGTTCCTCAATAAAGTTTTAAGTTTATTTGTATAGCGCTTTTTACGATACAAATCGTTGCAAAGCAACTTTACAGAAAATTTAAAATTTAAAACAAAGCAATGTTATGCTAAACTACAACTAATAATAAAAGGCTTTAGTTTATTGAAATAAATCAGAAATAAAATGAAAGATATTAAATGAAAAGCAAACTCAAAAAAACTTGAAAATTTGAAAAATTACTTAAACTAAACTGAAATAAAAATAAATGAAAACAAAAAAAAAATCACCAAAGCACGTTACAAATTTTCAAAAACGTGTTATTTGAAAGAAATATTAAATACTAATAAAATAAAAACTTCATTAGCAAATACTGATTGGCAACTAACGGATACAAGTAAGTAAATAAAATTACTTGAACTAAAACCGAAATTGAACTGAAATTAAAGCCGAAAAAAATAATAAAATCAATAAACCAAAATAAAAAATAGAAATAAATCAAATCACAAAAAAATTACTAAAACCTTAACGTTTTGGTTAATTGAGAAATTGAACAAAATATAAAGAAATAATTAGAATAAAAAATAAGAATAATAAAATAAGTTGAAGTACTAAAATTATTCAACTAAAACCGAAATGAACCTAAATAAAAAATATTTTAAAAACATAGCAAAAAAATAGCTATATTACAATGAAACAGTTGAAAGAGAGCAAACACGTACTTGGCGGAGCATTGGCAGGTTGGTTCTGATTCTGGTTCTGGTTTTGTTGCAGAGAGCCCAAAAGCTGCTTGATCTTATCTGAGAAATCAGGCTGTTTGATCAGGTCCTCTGGAGTCTGGTTAGATCCCTGAGCACCCTGAAAACCAGAGGAGACGCTTAAAATAAAAGCCTTTGCACATTCTCGTGGTAAATAACATGTACATATAGCCATTAAATCTTACCATGATAGATGAGAGCAGTTCCTGCACATTAACAGCGGGGTTATTACTGGCTGGTGGGCCGTTGCCTTGCGCCTGAGGGCTGCGGCCGCTGTTGCCCAGACTTCCCATGAGGTTAGCTAGAACAGGAGGCAGCTTGGAGCTTTCATTAGAGCCTGAAGAGCCGCCGGAGGCAGCAGCGTCAGCGGACTCCATGTAATTCTCCTCCATACTGCAGTCCTACAACACCACAGACGAAAGAGGTCATCAACATGCCAAGAAAAAAAATGGAAGGGGAAAGCATATGAAAAGGTAATTGGCTGTCTTACTTCATCCAGTGGGATGAGACGAGGAGGCATGGGCTCATACGGCTCAGGGTCTGGCTCATGAGAAGTGTCTGGAACACTGCAGAGAGGGAAGCACACCATATATGTCCATTTAAAGCCCCTAAAGACATGTTTAACCCGGTTTACTTTATTCACCAATGTGGATGATTCATTTGTGCAAGGGTTTTTAAACATCTATTAAAAACGTTTTTTTGTTAAAGCTAAAATAAAAAAAAACAAATATAAAGTAGATGACAAAAACCTATTTTTATTTTAAAAAAAAAAAATACCTAAACGAAAATACAAAAATAATACTAATCTGAAAAATGAAAAAAAAATAAAAAGAATAAAGGAGTAAAAAAAAAAAAAAAAAGCTATTTTTGATACTAATTATTAATACAAAGTATTTTTAAAAAAAAACTATAATAGGCATATAAATAATACTAAAATGATTTGTGCATATTATTCTAAGTAGTTAATAATATCATGGCCCACTTTTCATAATTCAGTCAAATCCAAACGGATTCCCAGCCTATTGTGGGCATTAAATGCTTTGCGAATGTTGTTTCATGCTATGAACAATCACTAAACATGACACACTATATGAGAAAAGAAAGAATGCTTCAAAGAAACTGAAACATCATTCAGTCATTTTGTTCTTCATCAAAGAATTGTCTTACCTCTCTTTGCTGAGGAAGATCTCCTGCAGAATGCCCATCTCTCGGTCTCTCTGGATCATCTTCTCTCTGCTGCTGGAACCAGGAATGACCAGGGTGCCTATGAGGGTCAAGGGTCGTGGAGGAGTCCAGGGCACCCTCTCCTCCATGGTGTCATGAGAAAGACGACGAGCCATTTCAAACGTCTGCCTGTCCATCATCAGCTCCCGTTTGGCCGCCTCGCCAAAGTCCTTAATTTTATTAACGTTCACTGAGACAGAGGGAAAAAGAGTGATGATTATGATTGACCAAATCCCAGAAGTAATTTCAGGTATTCATAGTTTTATGCTGTAATAATATGATTTATTTTACAGTATTTTTTTATTGAAGAGAACCTTAAAAACCTCAAATGTTTAAACTGCAGTGTAAGTGAAGAAAGAGTTGCTTTACCTCTCTCAGTCTCATCCAGATCAAAGTAGAAGTACTCTTTGAGATGATCCTCTTCCGCCCACCGAACGCTTTTCTTTTTCTTTCCTTTCTTAGTCAGACTCTCCTCCTCACCGCGAGGTTCAGACAGAGCATTGGGTTTATCACCTTAAAACACGAAATAAGGCTTTTTAAATTCATACGGCTCTCAGTGAGGCTGTGGCCAATTTCTATGCAGCTGGACTCACCGGTTTCCATGGCATCAGGGTCCTCGGTGGGCACGGGTGTGCCAGGCTGCTCCAGGTCTTGGTTCTCATGAGGGGGTGTCTGAGATGAGGGCGTCTCAGGGGAAGACGGTTTGGCCTGTGTGCCCGAGTATGACTGCGGCCTGCTGTCAAACGGACAGGGCTGTGGAGCACAAGAGAGATGAGAGGAACAAAACACAGTCAGTGGGTCTGTGGAAAATTAAAATCCATGAAGCATAAACACAAATGAGGGTTGTCTGATGTGGCACACCTTGTTAGTGGTAGGGGAAACTGCTTTTGGTTTCTTTTTCTTGATCTTGATGCCAGGCACTGGAGCGGAGTTGAGGGCATCCAAAAATCCAGTGCCTTCCATCGCTAAAAGGAAGAGAAATGGATATTAAGCACCAGTCGGAGAGGAAACCCTACTCTCCTTTATTGCAGATAATCATAATCATATTGCAGGTGCTCAACGGGCATACTCACGCTGCGGGGGTATAAGCTTGACTTTGATCTCTTTGGTAGAGTTGGGGGTGATGTTAAGGGGCTTGTACTTCTTCTCCACTGGTGGTGCGTCGGTCGGCGATGTGCTGAATGAACAGCAGTCATAATAAGTTGAATGATTCATTTTCAAACCCTCTGAAGTAAAACTGCATTCAAATTCATTCAAATCATGAATCAAATGAGAAAGGGCCTATCCTGGATTACATGTGCCTGTTCATTATTTGCAAGAAAGAAATGTAGTGTCCACTTACCTTGGTCTTTTGAGAACAGCAGGCTTGATGTTGTATTTGTCTCCAAGTTGGGGTGCAGAGGGGGTTTTCTTTACAGGAACTGGAGCTGGACTCTCCACCTCCAAACCTGAAGACACAATGTTTAGAGTAAATTTTTTGAGGGGGGGAGAAAAAAAATCCTATTATAAATGGATAGATATATATATATATTATATATATATATATATATATATGGATATTGTTTAAAAAAAAACATAAAATATAAACCTGAACCAAAAAATTGTTTTGATTAAAGTTAATATAAAATTAAATATCAACGGTTCAGTTAATAAAGTCCTACATACATATAGCTTTTATATATATAATATAAAAATAGTCTAAACTTAAAAAAAAAATACAAAGCTGTTGCATTCTTGGCAACTAACTCAAATAAATAAATTTGATTAGTAAAGTATAGAAAACAAAAAAAAGGTGAATAGGAATATTAAAAAAATAAAAAAAAGAATACATTTAAAAAATACTCAAATTAAAATGTAAATGTAATAATACAAATAAATCATGATAAATACTAACATTGCTAAAACTAAATACAATGAAAATATAGTAACAAAAACCTAATTAAACATAGAACCTAAATATCTAGAATATTACATAAATTACACTAAAACAACACTGGTGACTAACCTGTAGAGCGGATCTTTGCATGACTTGGGGCATAAGCTTTTGGTTTGTCTTTCTTCTCTTCCTCTGCTCCTTTTTCTCGGGGCTTCACCTCTGGACGCACTTTTCCATCCTCCTTTTTCCGTTTCTTGTCTGATGGAAAACAGAGTTGGGTTATTCACCAATAATGGGAACCCCACTTTCTAATAATTCAAGTTAAAAGTGCATTAAGTCTACTTCAACCAAAACAGAGTGACATAGAAGACAATGTAAACTGGAAACCCTACCATTGGGTGACGCTCCACTGGAGACGCTCTGAGAGCGGATAATAGCCATCCAGCCTTCCACCAGCACTGACGCCAGATTCCTCAGCTCTGAGAGAAAGAGAGAGAGATCAAACCTGAGCTCTGGAAGACAGTAAGCAGACTGTCTGGCATTGATTCATGGAACATGTGCTCTTACCTTCTGTCTCGCCGCTCTTGCTCAGTTGTTTCACCAGCTTGGCTGTGTTGTTCTAGCAGGAGAAAAGACGACAAACAGAGAGCAGGTGTTAGAAGACTGCGGGGGCATGCGTGTGAGTTTTATGGGCCGTGGTGTGGTGAAGTACCTGTTTGAGGTGGTCCACAGTCAGGGGGAGTTTCTGCAGGGTGAGCAGTATGAGCTGCAACAGGGGGGTGTTAGTGGTGGTCTTTGAGTAGGTGAGCCAAGAGTTCAACAACTTGTAGCCTCCAACTCGAATAAACCTGAGCAGAAGAGACAGTGTTAAGCATAACCTTGAGAACAAAAAAGGTTTCAAATGTTTCTTTTGATGGATATTATTCTTACCGATTAAGTACATCATGTGACTTTGTCTGCAGTAAGATGTTCAGATACATGCATCTGCTGACCATTTTATGCGAGGCCTTCATGAGACTGTTTGAAAAGAGGAAAACATGTTAGAAATACTATTGGTAAAGGAATTCATGTTTTTTTTTTTTTAGAAGGGATCCAGAAAATAAAATGGTACAGCTTCTCACCTGAAGACTTTAGCAACTCCCTCAAGGCTTCGTAGCTCTCCATCCTTCCCCAGCAGAGCTTCAACTCCTTTCAGCACCTCTCTGGGGTCCACCGGGCCCACGGCCATAGCTGCTTACTGACAGAGGGAGAGAAAACAGGGGTTATTCGTGTGCTTATGCCACTGGGGATAATCTGGATATGACACGAAATCACCCAGTCAATACTGAAATAATGAGATCATGGCACTTCAGGAGAGCTCACTGGAACAGGACAACGTTGAATCTTTGAAAAGTTCGTAGTAATGTACATTTACCAAGGCGACTGTGGATCTGAAATAACTTTGAAACAACAATTTCTGAAGACGTTGTGAACAAAAATGGTCACATGACTACCAAAGACATCACAGAACAGCAACTCTGCATGTATGCATTCAAAGAACGGAGAGAAACTCCTAAATGCTTTATATATTGTACTTAATCAGATACGGATGTCTTATCAGTTTTCTGGCTCACACCTGATGTGATTTGAAATCACAAGTGCAATCATGACCACAGAACAAGCCGTGTCCGTTCTGTTCACAACAGCAGAATGTGAAAAAGTAATGTATTCATTAATAAACGCACTACTTCAAACAGTTGGTTCTCAAATTCATGTTTCATCTTTTAGAAAATTATATTATTGTAACAAAAGATTATTACTAGAGCCCCAAAATATACTCCAACTGACTACAAAGAATCCTCCTTGGTAAATAAAATGTTTAATATATGATGTCTGGTGGGCTGTCAGTATTTACTGGACTTACTGTTACTAGAAGGGGCAGCTGCTACAACTGTTATAGTTTAACATCTGACTGCAGACTGAATTATACAGCGTTCATGTAACCAATCTTCTAGAATGATTGAATAAGTCTGTCACTTATTTAATAATACGAGAAACTCAAATGGGTGACTGGTTATGCGAGCGCTGCATAATGTAGTTCATAATTTGAAATGATCAAAGATAAACATAGAAGTAAAATGTTATATTACATGTGTCATGTCGCGGTCATAAACCCACCTGCTTTTTATATACACTGTACATTACCCAAAGTAAACATCACAGGTACAAAGAACATGTAAAATAATATAATGGCTGTGATCAATAATGTGCACTCAGATTATTATATAATTTAAATAATGAGAATTATACAAGAGCAGAAATTTAAAAAAATTAAATAAAAATTTGAGAATGCACTTAAGCATTATACATAGTTTTTACAATTTATTTTATTAGCAATTGAGTATTTTTTATTGAGTGATGACCCTTGTAATCCTCCAGAAGTTCAATTGTAGCACAACTAATACCATTTATCACAAGTACTTCAAGAAAAACTAGGGAGGGCACAGTAAAAGTGTTCAAATGATTGACTGGATTTTCTTGTTTATCAGAAAAGCATTGTCACACGTCAGCTGTAAAGCACACAGGGACTCTGGCATTAATATCATATTTCTTTGTTAGACACTGCTGTGATCCATCTGTCTATAACCCAACATCAATAGATGAAAGATCCTATAATAAAATGAGATGTTTGTAAACACTTACAAACCGAAACCTTTACAATATTGTAAGTAACACTTGTTATAAAATCTGAAAGCATGAAAAAAATATTACAAAGACTTTACCCATATTCACAATTGTCATTGCTATGGGGTTGATGGATATAAAATGCATATGACCCACACTAGCTTCAGTGTCTTTCCATTTAATGTTAACACTTTAAATACTAATTTGATACCATGCACTTTTTGTGTACATACTTGTTTTTACACTGTGTTTATATTTTAAAAATACCTGCTTGTAGTATTTTTGTAACTGCATCAACAGAACCCACCCTGACCTAACCTTACTAGTTTCCCACCTTAATGCTTTGCAATATAGAATAAGTACAATGCACCAAATAAATACACAAGTAATAAAATATATACTTTTTTTGCTGTACATAGTACATAGTAGTTAAATACACCTAATATAAAGTGGGACCAACATGTATATTAATTTTAAACAGTAAGTTTTAAATATTTTCCAATAATACTGGGGTTTTTCTCAGTACATTTTTGCTGTATTTAGCTACATTTTTTATATGTAATATTACATATTAAATACATATTGCCCCAATAATATTGGCAATTTTGTCCATATTTTGTCCAAAAAACGTGTTAAATGAATGTTAATGATTATAATAATTTTGAACATAATGTAATGTGAAAAAATATATAATGAAGGAAATAGACTCTGAAAGACTTACAAGACTTTATCAACATCCAGTTGCAAGAAACTCAAGTAAATAAGTGTATTATCACTAAGGGTTAAGTTAAGGGGTTTTGTGCGACTGAACACAAGACTTTCTAAGTTGTATGTCGCCACCATGTGGTTATTTCTAAATATACACAAATACAGAAACAGTGTATTTGCCACGCAGCAATAAGAAATGCAAGTATCAAATGTGATCAAGATATATTAAAATACAGAAACAAGTAGAATATTTGCAATAAAAACGGTACATTATTAGAAAAATTAGATGGACATATGCCAATGATAATAATATCTGACGTAGTTAAGTTAATTACAAAGAGAGAGAAAGAGAGAGAGCGAGTGAGAGAGAGGTGAGTGAGTGAGAGAGAGAGAGCGAGTGAGTGAGTGAGTGAGAGAGAGAGAGCCGTGTGTGAGAGACAGAGTGAGTGAGAGAGGAGAGGGAGAAAGAGAGTGAGTGAGAGGAAGAGAGGTGAGTGCTGAGAGAGAGAGAGAGTGATGAGTCAGGACGGTGAGAGTGAGGAGAGTGAGTGAGAGATGTGAGTGAGGTGACGAGAGTGAAGAGGAGAGAGAGGATTGTGAGTGAGAGAGCGAGGGGTGTGAGAGAGAGTGGATGAGGCGATGTTTTGTGTGAGTGTGAGCGAGTGAGAGTGTGAGTGAGTGAGAGTGAGCGAGTGAGAGAGTGTGTGAGAGAGAGTGTGTGATGCGATGAGATGTGCTGTGAGTGAGTGCAGGAGTGACGTGCGAAGAGAGAGAGTGAGTGACCGGTGAGAGACGAGGGGGTGAGCGAATCGTGAGAGTGTGAGTGAGTGAGAGCTGAGCGAGAGTGTGTGAGAGGAGAGGAGTGACGGAGTGAGTGAGAGAGAGTGAGGGTGCGAGAGAGCGAGTGAGTAGATGGAGCGAGTGAGAGTTGAGCGAGTGAGGTGTTGAGAGAGTTGAGGTGTGAGAGAGAGAGCGTGAGTGAGAGCGAGTCGGAGAGAGTGAGAGTGTGAGTGAGTGAGCGTGTGAGAGATGTGAGCGAGTGAGAGTGAGTGAGAGAGCGAGTGAGAGTGTGAGAGATAGTGTGAGCGAGTGAGAGTGAGGGATCGAGAGTGAGAGAGTGAGTGCGAGGGAGAAGAGTGAGGGAGCGTAGTGAGAGTTAGTGAGCGACGTGTGAGCGAGTGGAGAGTGGAGTGTGTGAGAGAGAGAGTGGAGTGGCGAGTGAGTGAGTGATGAGAGAGTGGTGCGAGAGAGTGAGTGATGTGATGAGAAGCGAGGAGAGTCGGTGAGGCGAGTGGAGGGTGAGCGACGTGAAGAGGGGGAGACGAGCAGAGAGTGAGCGAGTGCGGGACGAGAGAGTGAGGGAGAGATGTGGAGAAGAGTGTGAGTGAGTGAGCGAGTGTGAGAGAGAGTCTGTGATCGACGTTGAGAGGTGGGAGGAGTGAGAGTATGAGAGAGAGATTGTGTGAGCGATAGAGTGAGGAGAGAGTGTGAGAGAGAGAGGTGGTGAGAGTTGTGAGCGAGTGAGAGTGTGAGTGGAGTGAGTGAGTGCGTGAGAGAGAGTTGAGGTGCGAGGAGGAGTGAGTGAGGATGAGCGAGTGAGAGTGTGAGCGAGGTGAGAGGTTGTGGCGATGGTGAGAGGGTGAAGAGAGAGAGAGTGAGCGACGTGCGAGAAGAGAGAGTGAGTGGGAGAGTGAGAGTGGTGAGGTGAGGGATGAGTTCTTGCGAGAGAGATGTGAGCGAGTGAGAGTGAGTGACGAGAGGTGTGAGAGTGAGTGGAGAGTGTGAGCGAGAGAGAGGGTGAGAGAGGGCGATGCGATGAGAGAGTGAGAGAGCGAGTGATGAGTATGTGAGAGAGTGGAGAGTGTGAGAGACGTGACGAAAGTGGAGTGTGAGGAGTGAGAGTGTGAGTGCGAAGGAGAGGTGAAGTGATGAGAGCGAGTGTGAGAGTGATGAGCGAGTGAGTGTGTGTGAGTGAGTGAGAGTGTGAGAGAGAGTGAGCGAGTGAGAGTGTGAGTGAGTGAGTGAGGGAGTGAGTGAGTGAGTGAGTGTGTTTGTGTGCGAGTGAGTGAGTGAGTGAGAGTGAGCGAGTGAGAGTGAGTGAGAGAGTGAGCGAGTGAGCGAGGAGAGTGTGAGTGAGTGAGCGAAGTGAGCGGTGAGTGCGTGGAGTGTGAGAGATGTGGCGATGAGGGAGAGGTGTGATGTGGAGTGAGAGGTGAGAGAGTGAGCGAGTGGAGAGTGGAGTGCGGGAGAGAGAGTGCGTGATGAGCGAGGTGAGAGAGTGAGCGAGTGAGAGGTGAGCGAGTGAGGTGTGAGCTGATGGAGCGGTGAGAGAAGAGGAGCGAGTGAGAGTGTGAAATGCGAGGAGCAGTGTGAGAGAGAGTGAGCGAGTGAGAGTGTGAGTGAGTGAATGTGTGTGTGAGAGAGTGAGTGAATGAGAGTGTATGTGTGTGAGAGTGAGTGAGTGCGAGAGCGTGAGTGAGTGAGAGTGAGAGTGAGTTTGTGTGTGTGAGAGTGTGAGTGTGTGAGCGTGTTTGTGAGAGTGTGAGTGTGAGAGAGAGAGACTAAGTGAGCGACGGTGTCCGAGAAGAGAGTGAGTGGAGCGAGTGAGAGTGTGAGTGAGGTGAGAGTATTGTGGAGAGACGTGACGCGGTGCGAGTGTGAGTGCGAGCGTGATAGTGATGTGAGGAGGTGTGAGAGAGCGAGAGAGAGTGAGTGAGAGAGTGAGTGTGCGAGAGAGAGTGAGAGAGCGAGTGAGAGTGTGAGCGAGTGAGAGTGAGTGAGAGTGTGAGAGAGAGAGAGAGTGGGAGTGAGAGAGAGAGGGGATGTGCGGAGGAGATGAGAGTGAGGAGAGGCGGAGTGAAGAGTGTGAGCGAGTGAGTGTGAGTTGAGGAGAGTGTGAGGAGATGGGAGCGAGTGAGAGTGTGAGGAGTGATGCGGTGAGCGATGAGTGTGAGTGATGTGAGGTGGTGAGCGAAACAGTGTGAGAGTGTGAGTGCGTGAGAGTGAGCGAAGTGAGAGTGTGAGCGAGGAGAGTGTGAGCGAGTGAGAGTGGATAGTGAGTGTAGCAGAGTGAGAGTGACTGATGTGTGGAGAGAGTGAGCGAGTGAGAGTGTGAGTGAGTGAGAGTGTGAGAGAATATGTGGCGAGTGAGATGTGAGTGCAGAGAGAGAGAGTGAGGTGATAGTCCAGTGAGCGGACCGGGAGAGGAGGAGCGAGTGAGAGTGGAGTGAGAGCTGTGAGAGAGAGGTGACAGCGATGGGAGAGTTCAGTGAGAGCGAGTGAGAGTGTGAGAGAGAGCGAGCGAGTGAGAGTGTGAGTGAGTGAGAGTGTGTGAGAGAGAGAGTGAGCGAGTGAGAGAGTGTGTGAGAGAGAGAGTGAGTGAGTGAGAGTCACGTGATTTGCCCTGCCCACGGGAGCATCAGTGAGTATTTCTTCTTCAGTTCCTCTCACTACAGCACACTTGACTGGACACCGGCGAGACTAACCAACTAACTACAGCAGAAAATGAACAACGGGACGAATTACACATGAAATAGAAATATACACCGAATGTATAGAGATTTTTACGACTGTTAAGCATGCAAGTGTTTAGCAACGTTTGAATTCATGTTCTACATAATTTCCAAGACAGTGAAAAAGGTCTACCAATGTCGAAAAATGAGAATTTACTCACTTTGGATCGTGTGAGAAATCAGGTTTTGTCTTACCCGTAACACTGTTGTTGAAGAACTTTTTATAGTCACAACCGAACTCCTTAAACACCGAACAACACACACAATTCCTGGAACCGTCACAGTTGTCATAACAAACAAGAAAAAGTCAACAAGATTGTACATTCACTGGAGAGAAAAGATTAACATTGTATCTGTCAGGTTTCTGCTGGAATGCAGATGTGAAGAAACACATTGTTTTCACTTTTAATGTTACATTACACCCTGTCCTGTATAGGACTCTTCCTACAGCGCTATAGATCAAGTTCAACACCATGTAACCTACTTGCACTTTTTAATCGAGAGTAACATTTTGTAAATCGCTTTGCATAAAAGCGTCTGCTAAATGACTAAATGTAAATGTAACAAACAGCTGGCATCTTTAAGCAAATAGCAATATTCGTTTTTTGTTAGAACTTGTCACCACAAAGCATCCAGTGTTGTTCTGACTAAAGGCCAGTAATATGAATTTATGCATCTGCTCAATAGTGGCCACGGTGGGATTTGATTTGCCTTCTGTCGAAATCTCAATCTCTCATCTCTCAATCTGCTCATACAGCAGCTCGCGCTGAGCTGACAGCGCCTCCTCTGATTGGCTGAAGTCTGCGGTAAACCACGCCCACTATCTTTAACCACTTGTCTTCGTGAACGGGTGTCTGGTCGCCATCTTTGAATTCCAACCAGCTTTTAAAAACACAACGGCTATGTTCCCCCGCCTGGCATTTGTCTTGCTCGTTTACAAAGTGCTACTATATTTACCCCGCTAGCGACTCACGGATATTAAGACGACACCTCGAGCTGTATATGGGGATGCTGGCGACGCGAGACAGCCGTCCCGAGCTACAGTCTTTCCCGTAGATCCAGTCAGAAAAACAGCCACCATTGCCTCGAGTGATCCGAGCAAACGACAACCCGTCCGCCATTTTAAAGCAAAGTCGACAAGACAAATAATACCCTATCTACGCACTCGTTAAGCACACAACACACAAAAATGCAATCTTTATAGGCAGACTGCTATGCATTTTTATAAATTATCATTGCCTAGGGAGGTTTATTTCACCAAACTAGCTCAACGGGTATCCAGTTCCGACAACTAATAACACCTAACGACATCATTATGAACAAAATGTTGCATTTCAGTCTGTTTTTCCTCTCTCCGTTCGACTAAATCCACAGGCGCCACTTGGCAATCTTTATGTGCAGATTGCGTTGGTTGTTCCAGTGAGCTCTCCTCTGAAAGAATGCAGTTTATAAAAAGCCCCAATTGAATGCAGTCACTTCCTGGCTCTGCCTATGGCAATCTTTATGTACAGATTGCTTATGACTAGCGACGGCTAGCTTATTATTCGATGATTTATCGCTACTTTAATAACCATTAGGATTGCTCCGTCTCACACACAAAGAGGAGCAGGGCGTTGAAGCCGCTGCTCTGGCTTTGCGGTGTGAGCTCATACACTAGTCTCGCTTTATCTCAGCATGCTGTCTGTCTGCTTCTAGAAACTGTGGCGCAGTTAGGTCGCCACGCTCGATTCAGCTAGGAACGTTTAATCTCGGTTTATATCTGGAATCGTTTTCAACAGACAACTGGTTAACTGTTACGTAGTTTAGATTCAAATTGGTTTGAAAGAACACTTACTATTAAAACCTCTCCTCTGCGTCTCGGGTTGCTATTAATATATTGTGCTTAACAGCAACCAATTTTCAGCTTTTTAACAGTTTAAGAGAACGTAAACTGTCATGACTTTAGCATTATTGGCTGAAAAATGGCATAATGGGCGGGATTGTGGTGGCTGAAATTGAGCTTTTCCTTCTTGAACAATCTGAAGCAAAAAAAAATAGTAAGCGAATGTCCGTTACTCGAGTAGAAAAACTGAGTTTTTTGGGCTTTGGTCTTCGCACAGTTGAAAAATCCTCGACGCCAGATCTCCACTGAGACCGACTCAGACCTGAAACGAAACAACAGCACAAAGGAACATTAGAGAAAAGCGAATGTTTGGCGGCGGAAATCCAGAAAACGATCAAAAGGTAGTTTTTGCCGATAAAAACTGATGTGGTAGCCGAACTTTGGGATAAAAATCGTCTTTTAAATCGCCAAAAGGTGGAGAGCCGTCCTCCGACGCGACACTTACCTCAGACAAATCCAGGAATGCTTCGGTGAGGGCGGGACTCGGCTTATATAGCTCTGACGTGTTTCGCGTCGCACGCGCGCTGTCGGCACAAAATGGAGTTGATGATCACGCGCTCCTCTAGAAACGACCTTCTTCTGTGTGTTCAAGGACGAGCCCATCCCCCACCCCGGCTTCCGGTGGTTTTACGTGCTTTCTATGCGAAGATAATCATTCATTTGTTGGATTTTTTTTATGAAGTAACGTAAGAATTCACTCTGCAATAATATAGGCGTATTCGTTTATGCAAATCCAAGAACTAGCTATTGTAAGGCAGATTCAGCCTTTATGTAAATCACTGTAACGCTATTATCTTCAAAGTGTGGGTTAAAAGTAAACATTTATTCATTTAAACGATCATTTATATAACCACAAATAATATTCCTAAGACAAAAATGCAAAACATTGGCACAAAATGCAATAATTAGCTGGCAAACTGGCCAACAGGAGGGATCGTTTCAGGAAACGTTTCACATAAAAATACATTTTTACATTGATTTCTGTCTGAAATATTTGACTAGGTAAACTATGAATTCATTTTAAACGATCTCTTTTCAAATGAAAACGTGAGAACAATAAACGCGCACTTCCGTCACAGTAAGTTACACTTTAACCTCGACAACTTCCTTTGATGCAAAACAAAATGGCAGCCTCCTTACGGCGCATTGGGATAGTTGTCTGCCGCACATTTCCTGTCATTTTACAACGAAATATTCAAGCACAGGTTGGTTGGTTACAGAGAAATATATTAATTGATGGGGTTTTTTTTATACGGGATGTATAAATATGTCTGTTGCTGTCCACTCATTTCGCGTGCAAACAACAACAACAACAACAAACAAAGGACAAATTACGCGTTGTGTATTGCAGAGAATCCGAGATTGGAAAATAAGTGCTCCAGTGCTGCGTCTGAATTTTCGTGCTTCATCATCTTCATCATCTGCTGATGACACGGATTCAGCCGAGGTACTGTCTAGATATTCAGACAGACCATGGGAATACTTAGAAAGTGAAGGTAAATATGATTGATTAGATGATTCAAATGAATTACTTGTGGTTAAAACAGCGTTTAATGTTGCTCAAATCTCTCTTTAGAGTACATTGAGCGCTATGGATCAAAGCCTGTGTGGTCTAACTATAGGAGGAATCATAAGGGGGGCGTCCCTCCTCAAAAGACAAGAAAGACCTGTATTGCAAGTTCACATTTGTTTTGAATTTTGATTGATTGGTTTGTTCTTCAGATTTTTTTCTTCTTCAGTCCATTAAATTTGTATTAATGAGGATGATTGTCTTGTCATAGAGAGGTGACAAGATATGCGGCAACCCTTGTCCCATCTGTCGTGATCCAAACATCATTGTCCATTACAAGGTTTGTTTTTCGATTCTGTCTTGTGTGTGTGTGTGAGGACAATGTATTTGCTTTAATATACACGCTTTTCCTCTGCAGAATGTGAACCTGTTGCAGCAGTTCATTAGTCCTCAAACAGGAATTGTGCATGATCCCACTCGAACCGGTAATTCATTTCTTAATACATTCAAGCGTCACATTTCTGGTGTGATCATGATCTGATCAGCACTTTTCATCTTCAATTGTTTCCTCAGGTGCGTGTATGAAACAACAGAAACTACTTAACAAGGCCATTGAAACTGCTAGAGATTGTGGTAAATGTACACTTTTTTTATTGTTATAAGTGCCAATGTGCACAAACAAGTCATTTTATGAAAATAAATGATCAATTTCATTATTTGGTGCACAAGTGCTTAATGTGATGTTTTTTTTTTCTTCCTTCGTTTAAGGTTTACTTTCTGCCCAGTTACCTCATGTTGATTACTCTAAAGAGGACTACTCAAACACTCATGGTGCTGTAGCAGCAACTCCTGCCCCATTTTCTCTCAGCTCTGGAGAACTGTGGTATCCGTGGTATGGAAGTATAAAACCAGATGAGCGAGAACTGGCAAGAGTGAAGCGGATATACAAAGACTACCTGAAACCAGATGTTTGAATCTTGATGTAAAAGACCTTTACACATTAAGAGCAGATGCTGTGTATTTTACATGAGAACGAGGCAGTTAGGGAAAGACTTAGTCTTTACAATGGCAGGTCCTAAATCACATGTATTTTTTAAAACTCATTTATGGCGTTTTGTCTACTGAAAGGAGGAAAGACATTTCATTAAATGAAAAAAATCTATTTTGTTAAACAGCAGTACAACCCATTAAATGCACTGTACTTCTATCCCTCACAAACTCATTTTCATTCCTATCAGAAATGACATATTGTGCTACCCTGGCTAAGGTCTATTTCAAATAGCGGTTGGAAGTTTGATCCAAATGATGTTTCCATAACAGTACTTATATGAGCAAGAAGAAAATGTTACATTTTGTCCAGGCAAGACAACAAGCATAGTATATGAAATCTCCAATAAACCTGACTTTGTTGCAAAAAATTTTTTTATTTGTTTTTCCATGAGATTTAGATGCATACTTTATATTCAAATCAAGTTAGTCAATAGTTTATTTCCTCATTCACGACAGATGAGCTACAGGAAGCATCACTGTATTAACATTTATATAGGTAAACACTTTGGAGCTGGTTTTGAATGTGAGCTTAATGACCTGAACACAAGTGTTCATTCTACAAAGGCAGTTTAATACTAAATATATGCATCTGCCCACAGACACCATTATCAAACTGCACACTTCTAGCCACATCCGTTCACATTTGATAGTGACACAGTATGTTTTCTAGCATTGCATCACATGGATGAACAGAGCTGGTAATGATATGGCCTGAATGTAAGCATAATACAAGAATGCCAGACATCACAACTAATGAACAAGCGCTGTATGTATAAATTGTCAGTAAGTAAAAATACTGATCTGGAATCGGTCTTCACCTATTTTAAAAGTAAAAGACGTGAAAAACCCATCCTGGTATTGTAGGGTTTGTGTACATCACCCTACACAGTTTGCATGCAGGTGCTCAGCATAATCTGTCAATTTACCAAGAAGGATTTATTTCAGTATTGAGGCTTTAAAAATTAGCAATGTAGATGCAACAAAAAGCCCTTCAGTGATGTAGTTTGACACTCTTGTTATTAATACCAGCCATTGTTCATTCTTTAGGCTTGTTGACCAGGGTTTCTCCAAGAGCCTCCAGCACTTCTCTCTTGTAGTCGTCAAAGTCTCCATCAATCTGGCTGATCGAGTGGTCCTCAACCACCCACAGCTGGCACTGGGTCTCCGTGATGAGCCTGGCATCGTGGCTCACAATTATCACAGCTAAAAAGATTCATATTAAATGTTAATAATAAAGACTTTACCCCCTGGTTTCCACTATCATAATCATTGCATATAGTTTAGAAATCTTACAGAACATCTGAATGGATTTACATGCACACAAGATCACTCACCACAACAAATAAAATGAGTGAGAAAAACAAAAAAACATACCGCCTTTGTATTCATTGATGGCTTCTGACAATGCATCAATCGACTCAATGTCCAAGTTATTTGTGGGCTCATCCTGTACAATTGTATGGGAAAAAAATGTTAAAGGTCCCCTGAAATGCTAAGAAACACGCAGTGTTACGCCCCGTTCACACCAAGAATGATAACGATAAAGACATAGTTCTAAAAATCGTTCTCCATATTAAAGAACAGCAGAGTCACCCAGACAACCACAACTATACGATCAAAGACCAAGAGACACGAAAATATCGTTTGCTCCTTTCAAACGATTTTTCTCCAGCTGATGAACGATAAAAAATTGACAGCCAATCAGAATCCATCCTGCTGTAACGAGCTCAAGAATTTAAAGCGGCATATGTGAGAATAAACAGACAATATCATTTGCTGGTGTGGACGCTAATATCGTTATCTTTATAGTTATCGTTATAGTTATCGGTGTGAATGGGGCGTTACTCTATGTGTTGACATTTTAACTGACACAGGAAGACAGGGCGGGACATATCAAGCAGCCCCGCCCCCTTTCTAAAAAAATAGCCGGATACGTTCGTTATATCACAGCTTGGCTGAGTGCCGGTCAGAGCCACTTGAGCCCGTTAAAGCCCGCTTGAACAGGGTATGCTCAGCCACAATCTCATCCATATTGCTATAAAATATAGCATTCTGTGTAGAATTCAAATAGCTTTAAAAACTTTAATTTTGATTTCATGGGGACTTTAAAGTAACTACATTTTAAAATGAAATTTAGACATTAAACGCTTTACCTCCTTACTCCGAGAGCCATCAGGATTTTCGCGTACAAATGCACGTTCAGCAAATACCACTCTGCTTTCTGACCGCCTAAAAACCAACAAAAAACGGACCATTCAGAAAAAATTCACAAAGGCAGATGATTTGAAAACCATGCATGAATGCACCTATCATGTTATGTTTGAACTGCAAATTTTGCATTTTAGTTTTTTAGCTCACTTCTTTTGACTAAAATGTCATTTAGTTCAGTCTGTAGGTCATCTGATTGTTTTTAGTTTTAAGTCCGAGCAATCGACAGTAAGTTAGTCTGTGCGTAAAGAATCGTAATGGGGTGGTTTAGTACCGTGTAAATGCACATACTTATTTCCGCATTTCTCAATTTCCAAACCATTATATAGTTTGATAGAAGGTGATATCATTATACAACGAATATTTAACGGCGGTGCACACCAACATCGGGCCTCTTATTTAAATTTATAAACCATTCCATACGAACAGAACATGAAAGTATCGCGTGCTGTGAGACTTGCTTTCTTGTGTGTCGTATGCTTCAGTGTGCACCTCAAAAACCGGCGAATTTGAGTTCTCTCTTGCTCTTCTCTTACTCCCACATATTGACATTTGTGAATGTTTTATGCGACGTGCAGCAAGTGTGTGTTTAGCTTAATGGCCCGCCGTTCATATGTACACATCTACTCATCTAACCTCCGAACCCAGCAGTCAGATTCGTTCTGAATGAATCTCTACGCAAATCGCCCTTCCCTAAATTTTCGTCTTGTTTTATTTTCGTTTCACAAAAATGTCAATAGATTTACATCGTAGTTTTTGTCATTTAAAAAGAGTTTTAGTTCATTATTGTCTCATTGTCGTCGGTGAAAAAAATGTAATTGACGAAAATTATGACGAAAATGATTCGTCAATGAAATTAACACTGATAGTGCTTACCAGACAGTTTGGAGATCTGGATGGTGTGTGCGTGGCTCTCTAAGCCAAAGCGACCCAGGCACTTCCTGGCGTCCTGGTATTGGAGGTTGAAGTTCCTCTGGAGGTACTCTGTGGGAGACTCTTCCATGTTCAGCTGATCAGCATACTGCTGGTTGAAGAAACCTACTTTCTACAGGCAGAGGCAGAAGAATGAACCAATTACTCAAAGTCAGGTAAAGGTAAAATAAAAAGAATGATTTTAAACATCTGCCGTACCAATCGATGGTTCTTCCTCATCTCTCCTTTTATCTAAAATGAAAAAGCCTCATAATTAACGCCATGAAGGAAACAAATCAACAAACATGAGGGAAAAAATGAGTACACAATGATTTTTATTGATATAAAAGCATTTTTGTTAGCAAATATGAATACTTAATAAAGATAACCAGTACGTACAGGATTTAATTTTCCAGTCAAAAGCAGGAGCAGTGTACTTTTCCCAACTCCATTGGGCCCAACAATACATACTGAAACAGAGAAAATGAACATTTCCTTGTGTATATTTTTCACCATAATTAAACTACTAGTCATGATTTTACAGACATGTTTGACTTACCCCTGGACTCCATGTCTATACCAAAGTCCACATTTGTGAACAGAGGCTTCTGGCCTTCATAACCAAAGTCAACACCTGGGATTGAAAGAAAAAATAAACCAAACTGGTCATCAACCACCCAACAAGTCTGATAAAAATAAGAAGCCACAGTGAGCAAAACTCATAAAAGACTTACTGTGCAGGCCGAGAATTGGCGGTGAGAGCGGAGGAGGGTCAGGGAAGGTGAATTTGACGGTATATTCTCTCGGTCTCTTGAGGAGCTCTGTGGCCTCACGGCTCTCCTCCTCACGGTGGCTCTTCTTTCCCTTCTGCTGTTTCCTCGTCAGGGCCTCTTTCGTCTGTTTCTCCTGAACATGAATGATCTTATTAGAGTCTGGCGGAGGCTTTGAGATCACACTATGGACGGTGACCCAAATCGCCCGATAAAGCTCAGCGACTTACAGGCTTTTTTTGTGGATTTGTTCATGGCGTTCTTTCTGTTTCTGTACCTGTTCCATCTTTCCTTACACGCACTAGGAACGTCAAGCTAATACTCAAAATCTACGTTAGATGCTTAATGTCTTTCATTACCATATTATCATTACTTCCGTGTTGCTGTTACACTCAACACCCATACCTGTCACTTGCTATCTTTGCGACCTTGCGCTGCAGTGAGAGTTACTTCTCGTTCGTCCCAGGTGAATGATCCTCTGGTACAGTGGCTTACGTCCTCTTCTTACCGTAACACTACCTTCGTCCGTGGGACACACAATTCAGAAGGGTTTTTGGTTTTTACCGTCCAGCTTCTGTAATTATGCTTAAAGATAAATCATGAAGAATAGGTCCTCTCTTCCGTCGACACTCGTCGGCTTAGCTAATACCGCGTCCCAGTTGTCCGTGACTTTTTTTTTCTACGGAACATTGCAGGCAGCACATTAAAAACTCCAGCGAGCCTCCAATCTTTAGTGATGCAATCCCGGTGTACCTCCCCCCCTTAATACAATCAAACACACCATCGCACGGGCACATTTGAGTAGGCTATTTTATAATTTGCGATGAAATGCTAACTACATCAAACTGATGTGGTGTTTCCTAAATAGCTTGCTTAAGGAAGGGGTCATATGATGCGATTTCATTTTTGCCTTTCTCTTTGGAGTGTTACAAGCTTTGGTGCATAAAGAAGATCTGTAAAAAAGTTGCAAAGACTAAAGTCTCAAATCCAAAGAGATATTCTTTATAAAATTTGAGTCAGCCACGCCTACCTAAAACGGTCGTTCTAACATGCCCCCACATGTCTAAGTCACTGTGTGGGAAGATTTGCATAACGGCGCACCAGTTTGACGCAAAGATAGAAGGCGTAACTTTTATTCTCTCTGTAGTTTTGTTGTTTCCGCTGCCATGTCGTGAAGACGCTGTATGCTTTGTTGTGAAAGCGAAACTACTACTTTTTTGGTCTTCCAAAAGATGGACTATCTGCTTCCTCCTCATGAGGCTGATCGGTACTATTTGCTGAGAAATACGTCAACTTCGGCGCTGTGGATCCCAGATCGGCTTTCAACCGTGGACGAAAGGAGTCCATCCCGGTCGTCGTATATGTGGTTTTGTCCCGTCCTTCTCGTCCGCCGCGCGCCGCCGTTCTCGACCAACACTAGCCACGCTTCCGCGTACTCTAGGTTCCGCCGTGTTTTTCGTTGTAAAGCGAACTACTTTCTTTTGGTCTTCCAAAAGAGGACCGACTACCAATCATGTTAAGTTTTGTAATTTCAACACTGTTCCAGAACAGTTTGAATGACCCAAATATTCAATGTGTTCAGCACATTTTAATGGGGACTGTTTTCTTCGATCCTTGGGAGTGACTACATGCCGCTGTTTCTGATCACATCTGTAAGTATGCTTTTCATTTAAGGATTTGCCACTGATGATTCAAACGTGAGTTTTGAGCAGTGTAGAGTAGCGCTTGTTTGTCATTTCTCCGATCACAAATGCAGACAGGGTTTTATGTTTACATGGCACGATGCAACACAACATGTAAAAAGACAGCATAAGTCATTATAATCAGTAATTATGTCCCCACTTGTGCATGTGCAACAAATGCCTCGTTTGTAATGGGTTTTAATGTTTTTGTGTCGTCGCTCTGGCTGGACACGGCATCACAATATGGTAAGGGCCGTAACATTTCCGTCACACGCTTGAGGTATTCGGCCAATCAAAATGCACTTGATATCTGGCCAATCAGAGCACAATTTGCTTTTCAGAACGATGAGCTTTGTAAAAATCGACGCGTTTCAGAAAGGCGGGGCATAGAGGAGAAACAATAATGTACAGTATGTGGAAAATAATGGTGTTTTTTTTTAACTTTAAACCGCATAAACACATTTCATTACACCAAATACACAAAATAATGTTCTTTTTAGCAGCATCATATGACCCCTTTAAAGGAAAAAGTAATTACTTGTTAAGCCAGATGACCAGCGTAAGGTCCAAGTGGGTGTTTGGGCTCATCCAAACATCACATCTTCGCTGGTCTCCATGAACAGTGCGTCTCCTGGGAGAAGACAATCCCCTGTATTCTCGGTTCTCATGTCAGAACAGGATTCTTATTTTGTCAATCATAAAATGATGATAAATGAATGCACGCTTTTTTTCCTCATTGTGCCCACCTAGTGCCCGCGGACCGCTCCACTCTCATCCTCCAACCACCAGAGAACTTCTTAGTGGGTCTGTTCTGCATCTCTGGAGTGAAAGACAGACCAGCCAAGATCCTACGAGCTTTAGCCTCCGCTGCCGCTGCTCCAATTGCCCTCAACTCCTCATAAACCTGCAAATGACACATACACACACGGTTATCTTCGACTACTCCATGGATCAGCGTATTTAGAGGGCCTCAGCGAGCTGCTCTCATCTGACCTTGTCGAGTCTCTCAGACACGCCGTCGTCTCCTTTCTCCAGTCGACTCTGTAGCTGCCGTTCCTCCTCCAGGAGCTTCAGTCTGCGCGTGTCGGCCTTCAGCACTGCCTGAACTGCAGGAGTGTCATCCGCCACCACCTCTGAGGAACGACAAAGAGAGAGAAGTCAGGGACCCATACAGCTGGATTCAATGTATATATTAGACTGCTCAAATAGTGAGGATAAAAAAATTGGGAAGTTTATTACAGCTACTAACTAAAACTAAAACTATAAAAACATTTTGTCACTTGAATAAAAAAAGAAACACACTTAACTGCTATCATATTAAAAAGTAACTTATTTTAAATTTATTACGTTTATTTTACTTATGTACTTACTAACTAACATGACAAAATTTATAATCCAAATTCCTCACATTACAACACAACAACAAAAAAATAAATATTATATATATATATATATATATATTTTATAAACCTTATCGTACTTTGATTACACTAAAATATCACTGGGTTGTACTGTACCTTGCTCACAAAGCAGCACATCAATATTGGGAGGAATGCTTAGAGCTCTGTTGGCGATGTGCTTTAGTAGAGTGGTCTTCCCTTTCCTGATTCAAACAGGAGTATGGAAACAGGTTTTACAATCATTACATTTCCTTATGTGCAATGTAGTAATGTCAAATTAAAACCATCAACCCACCCATTTGGACCAACCAGACCGTATCGTCTCCCAGCAACAATCAGAAGGTCTGCGTTAACAAACAGCTCTTTACCATGGGCTGAAATGCTGAATCTTTCCAACTATAAACATATAACAGAAATTAGTACATAGTACTCAGTGTTTTCAAATGTCTCAATCATCTCCCAATCATCTAACCTTGATGTCTGAAGCGTTTTCCAGCATGGCCTGTCGAGAGGACAGCTCAGCCTGAGAGACGGAGAAGTCTCCCTCGATGGCGTTCTGAGCTCGAATACTAGCCACCTGCCCGCTCGTACTCCATCTGCACAGCACAAGAGGAAGTGTCTACAATCAGTGTTGCTATTGTCAACTAAAACTATTATTTGGTTATTAAAAAAAATAAAAATATACAGTCATGGCCAAAAGTTTTGGCAGTGACATAAGCTTTGTGTTTTGCAAAGTTTGCTGCTTAAGCTGTTGTGGTGTTCATTCACATTGCTTCTAGATTATGGTGTAGAGTGATCAGATGCATTGTAAATAATTCCTAAAAGCTTCATTGGCCAAAAAAATGAGCTTTTCACAAAAAAACAAATGTCAAAATGACTAGCTAACATTAACTGACTAATCATATCAGCAGCACATGTGAAAGTGTGAATGAGTACTAGTCAGGTAAAATCACTTACATACTAATTCGATTGTAAGAGCAGACTGATTGTTATAAAAGGAGGGAAGAAGCACTTCCAACCATTGTGTTCGTTAGCAATGGTTACCTCCAAAGAAACAAGAGCAGCCATCATCGCTTTGCATTAAAATGGCCTCACATGCAAGGAAATTTTTACAAAGAATATTGTACCTGAAAGAACAATTTACCGGATTATCAAGAACTTCAAGGAGAGAGGTTCAACTGCAGTGAAGTCTTCAGGACGTCCCAGAGTGTCAAGCAAGAGCAAGGACTGTCTCCTCCTGAGGAGTCCGCTACTAGGGGTAGTGATGGGCGGATCGATCCTTAATTATCGATACTTTCGATACTGATGTTGTATCGAAAGGACCGATCCTCAAAAAAATATCGATTTTAAAGTGCAATTTTTAACAATTTATTTATTTATCAAGAAATTCGGTGCATAAAATAAGCTTCTAAGTGGAAAAATAGTCTATATTAGCAATTAATTGTGTTGGATAGAACCATTTCTCTTGCTCATCGGAACGCATGCAAATGCTGAAAGACAGAACCAATCTATCTATCCATCTATCTATGTGATATTATATCATATATATATATAACATACTATCTTGATAGGCCCTATACCGACCAGTCAAATTTTTGAACATAAGATTTTTGTAATGCCTTTTGAAAGATGTTCCTCCTGCTCACCAAGCTGCCATTTATTTTGATCCAACATACAAGCAAAAGCAGTAAGATTGTAATATCTTTTTCCTATTTAAAATACGTTTTCCTATTTGAATATCTTTTAAAATGAATTTCTCCTGTGATTTCAAAGCCTGCATTTTTAAGCATCATTACTCATTCCATGCCTCTTTCAGAAATCATATTCCTAAATAGTCTGATCTTGCTGCAAAAAATATATATATATTTAAATAATTTTTTATTTATGTTGAAACTGTAGAGTAATTTTTCAGATGATGAATAGAACGCAGTTATCTGAAATGAAATTTTTTGTAACATTATAAATGTCTTTTTTTGTCACTTTTGATCAATTTAAAGCATCGTTGCTAAATAAAAGTATTAATTTTTATAATTTCATAAGTCGATCTAAAAACCATTGCACATTCTCATTACATCAACATAACATAACATGTTACTATATCTAAATTACTTCTGACAATGCATCACGGTTTCCACACAAATATGAAGCAGCAATAATAATACATGTTTCTTGAGCAGCAAATGATATTAGATTAGTCTGAAGGCTCAATGTGACACTGAAGAGACTGATAATGATTTAGAAATTATCGCTGATCACAGATGCTTTATATATTAAAATAGTTATTTTAATTGTTGTATTTCACAATATTGCTGCTTTTACTGCTTGTTTTTTAAATTTTTTTTCCAAATAAGTGCAGCCTTGGTGAGCAAAAGAGACATTAAAAAACATTAAAAATCTTACTGACCCCAAACTTTTGTGTACATGTAATATTTATTTTAAATTGGCTAGTTTGTGCAAGTAAATTTATTTAAACTGGTTGTTAAAAGTTCAAATGGATTGTGTTATGTTCTGTAATTGCTGTTAATAAATATGCTAAAGTTTCACCTTTAGGGGTACAACAGCCTGGCAGCCTTTTAAAAACGAGTGGTTTTACCACAGTATTGTACTACAGTATTGTTTACCACAGTATTTGTACTAAAACTGCAGTAACCACAAAGTTTCCATGGTAATAATAATACATTTTAGTACTTACCATGTTAGCACTTACCAGTAACACCATGTTTATTTTTCATGAGGTACCCTCAAAGGTGCACCTTTGTAACTTATCTACCCTTAAAGCATGCCTACTTGTACGGTACTAATATGCTCCCTTTTAAGGGTATAGTTGCACCTTTGAGGTTACTGCCCCAGTAAAGGGCAAAAATACAATTATAGTATATTTTATTTAAACACAGTGTAAACAAAAAAAGGCCTATGAAATGTAAAACATGCTTTAAAATCCAATGTTAATAGTATAATTACTGATTCTACTTCTTTTAATAAATTAAAGATCAAGTTTAGTTAGAGTATCAGTATCGATACGACGCTACTGGGCTTGAAAATATCGTAACGAAATTGAAAATAAATAAGAGGTATCGCCCATCCTACCCGCTATGGGATCGTGTCAGCAGCAGTGCAGAGCTTGCTCATGAATGGCAGCAGGTTGGTGTGAGATCATCTGCACGCACAGTGAGGCCAAGATTTTGGACAATGGCCTGGTGTCAAGAAAGGCAGCAAAGAAGCCACTTCTCTCCAAGAAAACGTCAAGGACAGACTGAAATTCTGCAGGAAGTACAAGGATTGGACCGCAGATGACTTTTGCAAAGTTATTTTCTCTGATGAAGCTACCTTCTGACTGTTTGGGACATCTGGAGAATCGATTGTTCGGAGAAGAAAAGGTGGACGCTACCTTGAGTCCTGTGTTGTGCCTACAGTGAAGCATCCTGAGACCATCCATGTGTGGGGTTGTTTTTCAACCAGGGGAGTGGGCTCTCTCATAATTCTGCCCAAAACACTGCCAGGAATAAAGAATGGTATCAAAACGTCCTGCAAAAGCGACTTCTTCCAAAGATCCAGGAGCAATTTGGTGATGATCCGTGCATTTCCCAGCATGATGGAGCACCATGTCACAAAGCAAGAGTGATAAAGAAGTGACTCGAAGATCATTACATTGAAATTTTGGATCCGTGGCCAGGTAACTCCCTGGATCTCAATCCCATTGAGAACCTGTGGTCAGTCCTCAAAAGGTGAGTGAACAAGCAGAAGCCCACAAATTGTGATAAACCACGAGAACTAATAAGGCAAGAAAAGATCGCCATCAGTCAGGATTTGGCCCAAAAGCTAATATCCATCATGCCAGAGCGAATTGCAGAGGTTAAATGAAAAAAAGACAGGGTCACACTTGTAAAAATTTGACTCAGAATTTTTTTGCCGATAAATAGCCTTTAAAAATTTCTATTACATTTCAGTATACCATAGACACATGTTGGAAATATAATCTACAATTCTGAAGCCGCAACTTACAAACACAAAATTTATGTTCACTACTGCCAAACTTTTTGCCACGACTGTACTATTAGATTAGAAACCTAAAGATTAGAAGCATTAGCCTGGAAACTAACTGCAACCCAATATCTTAAGAATAAAGTTGGAGTATCAAATAACTTGAATAAAACTAATTAGAAATTTAAAAAACAAAAACCGGACAAATGACAAAAGCCATTACAAAAACATGATTAAACTTTAATCAAATGCATATTTTAACATGGTCCATATGATGCTGGCTAAAAGAACCCTTTTGGTATTTGGTGTATGACTGTTTATGCTGTTTTAAATAAACAACACCTTATTGTCCACCGTACATTGTTGTTTCTTTTCTATGCCCCGCCTTTTTGAAACGCGATTTTTGATTTTTACAAAGCTCATCGGTCTGAGAAAGCGAGGTGTGTTGTGATTGGCCAGCTATCCCATGCGTTGTGATTGGCCGAATACCTCAAAGCGTGAGACGGAAATGTTACGCCCATCACATACTGTTGATGCCCTCTCAGGCCGTGGAGCGACGAGACATAAACATTAAAACCCATTATAGACGAGGCATTTGTTGCATTCAGTGGGACATAATTACTGATTATAATGACCTATACTGTCTTTTGACGTGTTGTGTTGTATCGCGCCGCGTAAACATAAAACTATGTTTGTATTTGTGATCAGAGAAATGACAAACACCAAGTGCTACTCTACACTGCCCAAAAAAAACTCACGTTTGAATCGTCAGTGGCAAACCCTTTAAATGAAAACGTACTTATGTGAGTCAGAACTGCTGGCATTTTAGTCTAACGTTACTCTCCCCGGATCAGTAAACAGTCCTCCATAAAAAATGTGCTGCACACATCTGGATAGTCGGGGTCTAAACTTCGTGTTCCGTGGAAACAGTGTTTGCTAAAAGACAACGATTTCCAGTCGTGTCCCTCGTGTCCTTTCCTCAGCGCCCAGCACATATCATCTGTATTGCAAGACGAAGCGGATATCGTCTCTTTTGCAAGGCCAAACAAGTAGTGTCGCTTTTCACAACGTAAGCATGGCACCCGCGGTCTTTCGTGGACATCGGCTGCAGGCGAGCGTCCAACACAAACACAGCGACAAACACAGTTACCTGCCTTTTTCCCTTCTCTTTGCGTGACATTTGGGCTCAGCCGGTAGGCTAATCTTCCCCAATCGTGAGGTAAATACTGGGGGCGTGTTTAGAGCGATGCCTGTCTTTATGTAGGCTGGGTTACTCTTACTTTTACTACAGTATCTCTTTGGATTTTAGATTTTAGTCTTTGCAACTGTACAGATCTTCTTTATCTTTATACAAGAGCTTGTAACACTCCAAAGAGAAAAAAAAAATTAAATCGCATCATATGACCCATTTAAAAAAATGACCTCAAATCTAATAGAACTATGCTCGCCAATATATAAATAATATAAAAATAACACTTCTATAACATACATTAGAGTATTCAAAATTTGCATACGCTACCTTTTTCTTTTTCTTCTTCTTCTCTTTTTTACTCAAGTTAGCAAAAGGGTCGTCCTCTTGTTTCTCTTTGGCCTGCTCAGCTGCGAGGGCATCCTCGGCACTCTACGGGACAGGAAGCAGGATATCAAGAAAATAAGGACAAAGATCGAAAGGGAAGATGAACACTGGAAATTATGAATTTGGCAACACACCAATTGTTGTACCATCATTGTGTCATTTTCATCACTCTTTTCCTCCTCCTCTTCTTCATCTTCATCTCTCATCACACTAGGTCAGGAGGGCGAGCAGCTTCTCCTTTCTAATCAGAAAGACACTTGCCAACATGTTTCTCCTTTACAATACTTTTTCACTCCCTTGGCTCCGACTCTTCTCTCTTACTCGTTCTTAATCAAGTGGACAGTAAGACTTTTATAATGTTGCAAATCATTTATATTTCAAATAAACACTGTTATTTTGAACTTTCTATTCACCAAAAAAAGTATCATGGAGTCTACAAAAATATTAAGCGGCACAACAGCTTTCAATAATATAATACATAATAATAATATAAAAACTTTTTGAGCAGCAAATCAACATTTTAGAATGATTTCTGAAGGATCACGTGACACTAAAGACTGGAGTAATGATGCTGAAAATTCAGCTATGCATCACAGGAATAAATAACATTTTAAAATGTATTCAAATAGAAAACATTTGAAACGGTAATATTACTCAACTCTGTCATCTTAAGCGAGATTCCAAATCACAAAGAGTGTGTACGCACATTTTAATGCATAAATACATACACAAACATACAAAAATATCTTAATCTGACCTTGGGCTGTTCCTTCTTGCCTTTCTTCTGAGACTTCTCCTGTTCTTTCTCTTCAATTTCATCTTCCTCCTG
Organism: Sinocyclocheilus anophthalmus; assembly: GCA_018155175.1. Lineage (NCBI taxonomy): Eukaryota > Metazoa > Chordata > Actinopteri > Cypriniformes > Cyprinidae > Sinocyclocheilus > Sinocyclocheilus anophthalmus. Next base: position 96,439 of record JADLZN010007453.1, read on the forward strand.
TCAACATTAAGATGCCCTTTAGGTTGCACACACTTGGATTTTTTTTTTTTTACTGGCTTTTCAAAACAAATCGTATCCATCAAAACCTGAGTCACACACCTTAGATGGTTTAGCAGCGGCTTTCATGCCCTTCTTCCCTCCTTTCTTTTCATTCTCATCTTTCTTCTCCATCTCTTCATCTTTTTCCTCCTCTGAGGCTTCCTGTGTTTGAGAGAAGAGAGTAAACCAAAGATCCTGGAGGAAAAATCAGAGCACCGCTCACCAATCAGACATAGTGTTAGTAAGACAGACAGGAATGTACAGAAAAGGGTTCGTTTGCATGATGAGCGAAGCACTTCCGTCATGCAGCAATAAAGAAACAAAACCGCAAGGTGGGAGAAAGACAGAATATGTGAATTTGGAAGAAAGAAAATAGTGAATAAGAAAATAAAGAAACAATCCCATGTACCCACCTTTATTATCTTAGGTTTAGCCTTATCTTTTTTCTTGCCCTTGGTTACCTTCTCAACTTCCTGAATCACATACATACACGTACAGAAACAGGCACATGTGCTTATGAATGTAGAAATATTCAACTATGCGTCCAAGGGATGTATCTCCCTGTTCTGTATAACAAACAATGTACTGCATGCAATCTTGATTACTGGAATGATTGTGAGCATGAAAGATATGAATCATCCTGAATTACAGACGATGACGGAATGATGGCAATTAGTACGCATGATTCTCCTTTGAATAGTCTGAAACCCATGACGTGCACTGCATCCGTGATCAGGAAAAGAAAAGAATGACGCAAATGGGATGAATTCCACTGGGAATGTCATGAAGAGAGAGAGAGAGAGAGAGAGAGAGAGAGAGAGAGAGAGAGACAGAGAGAGAGAGAGAGAGAGAGAGGAGTCAGAGAGAGAGGATGCGAGCGAAAAGGTAATGAGAGAGCGAGAGAGAGAGAGAGCAGAGGAGAGGACCAGGAGGATTGGCTGGAATGGGACTGAAAGAGGAATAAGCACAATATTAGAGAGGATGAGTTATGTGGTGTGTGATGCATTGTACTGTCTGTTAGTATATGAAATCTGATGATGCTGTAAAGATAATATCATGAACAGCGATAGTACAAATAGCCACTAAAACTATTGAAACAATATGTAAATATGAATTTAACAAACAATGTCGTCCACGCAGTTTCTCTTTACAAGAAAATAGTAGTAGTTTAGCAGTTTATAGTAGCAATTTAAATCGTAAATTCTTATTCTTATAAAGTTTCAGAAAAACTACTTGTACTCCACATGAAACTATTTTAAACAGCATTTTGCCAATTCAATTAGTTCCTATTTGCTACAAATTCATTTTAGTGCTTAATATTAATTTAGAGCCTACGTGGTATTTTAAAACTAACTAGTGAGGGTAAACATTGACGAATGATAATAAACTAGTTATATAAACTTATAATGCATATCAATTTTAACCTGAAATCTAAAATAAAAATAATAATTCCATGGATATGAAACTAAAATTTGTGATACACTGATCTGATTTAACTGTAATGTATAAAGCATTATATAAATAAAACTGACTAATTTCCCATAAAACTAAACATACGTTTATGTCTATTTCATGTATGTGTATATAAGTCTATGCATGTACATATAAACTAAACCTGATACATAATGACTGACACTGAAACGGGAAGCACGCACCTTTGAGCTCTTCTTGCTTTGGGGTTTCTCATCAACATCGTCATCATCGCCTGCGTCCTCTTCATCGTCATCACTTTGCCCCTGACTCAGAGCAGCAAATATGTTGCCACCCTGACAGAAAGAGAAGGACAAAAAATATATAAATATATAAATCAAAGCTCTGTGGATCGGATCACATGACTTAAATTGCACTGTTCTATACACTGTGCAGCAGGAGGAAAATGATTCTGTCCACAAAGTGCATCCCAGTGAAGAGAAGTACCGCATAGTATATCAAAGCAGCTCACTTTGTTTTTCTTTCCTCCTTTGACTGGAGCAACTACTGCAAAACAAAAATAAACCATGATGTTAAATATGTGGTGTGATGTGTGACATGCTGGCACAAACCAAGTTTATGACATTACCCTCTTCCTCTTCTTCATCTTCATCACTGGGCTGGACTGACAGTTTCTTGAGGCGCTGCATGACCTCTGCATCATCATCATCATCCTCATCGTCTCCTGGTTTCCCTTTCCGCTTGTCTTTCTTTTTCTTCTGAGGCTAACAGCAAACGAAAAAGCAATCCAAAAACATACCATATTTGACTGTAATTAAATGTACTTTAAATGTAATTAAATATATGGTAACACTTTATTTTAAACGCATGTTAAATGTACTATTATAATAACAATAATTTATGCATAATTACATGCGAGTAACCCTAAGCCAAACCCTAACCATATAGTAAGTACATGTAGTTAATTAATACTCAGTACTGAAATGTATAATTACACTGTAACAAGGACAACATTAATCAGTGTCCCCAAACTATAGTTTTTTACTTTTACTAATAATATTTCGCAACATTGGGAATTAAGTCTGACATAACTGCACGCTGTTTTTCCCCCTTGTGCCTCTTTCACTGGTGGCTCTTCTACTTTTTCTGGTTTTAGTAGCCTGAATCCTTAGCTTCTCAAAAAACTGCCAATTATAAAGCTCAAAACATAAATTGCAGAAATATGCACAACAATTCTGAGTGAGCATTAGGGATTGGTTTTGAAAATGTAATTTTATTATTATTTCTTGCAATTGTGGTTGGTTCTGTTAGAGCTGAGTGCAACTCAGGAAATAGCATCAGAACAATCTGAATTAAATTTAATAACAGCAACTAAAATTAAAATCATATAATGCTTAGATAACATAGTTTGGATTTTTTACATTTGTACAACTTGAATGAACTCGTGAGTTCACCACTAACTGCTTATAATGAAGTTAATACAAACCACAGTCTGTAATTACACAAATAAAACTTAACACCTTCTTCTACCCCTCTTATCTCTCTTTCCTTTTTGACATTTTTTTTCTAAACAAGAAAATGATTAAGGGTAAGCACTTTTAGCAGAAAACACACGCATGAACTATTCTCCTGCCCACCTATTGGTGAAGCCAGTTTTGACAATGCCACAGAAAGATGTTTGTTGTACACTAGTTTACAAACAACAGCTTTTCTCAAAAAACTCTATGAGCTCCGTACCAAGAACAGCATTTCTTTTGGAAACGTTCACTTGCCGGCCAAAAAACATGCTGTCTAGGTAGCACCTCACGAAGGTTTTTGAAACAAACCGCTATAATCAGCACTTTAAAACTTGCCACAAGTTGAAATCTTAGGCCCTCGCCAACGATAAACATCGTTTTCGGTTGTCGGCGTATATTGCCCTCCAGAATATTGCTGATAAAGCGTTATTTTGTCATTTAAGATACCCATTTTTATGTCCACTGAATCTATTATCTAATGTAGCAGCATAAATAATGCAAGAAGGCCCTACCACCCTTTCCAAATTGGACAGCAATCTTTTTGAATTCTTAAGAATAGTTAGATCCATGAAATGAGTATCAAATATTTAGATCCCTTAAAAACTTGAAAATTTTACAATACTAAATAAACATTTTCTAACAAAAAGTGCAAAAAAGAAAAATGCACAAAGAACTTGTATGGAGATTTTTCCATCTACAGATATTTCCCAGACCTTCTTTTCTCTGTAAATTAAGGGTGCACACTATTGCTGAAAAACACAATCTCTACTCAGCAGTCAGATGTCTGCATGCACAAAGGCACAGATCCCTAAACAAGGCCATATCTGCAGATGAAACTTTGTTTGTAGAAGCATTTTTATCATTTGAGCTAGCACCTCGTGACTACACGTTATGTAGGAGAAGCTGCAGAAGACTCGGGCGCAAGTGCAATGCACAAAACATGGTGACAATCATGTTCAAGTAAATATAATGGGCGATATATTGCATCACCAAAGATTATTGAGGTCATGTACATATATTGCGCGATAAGTCGATATATTGATGATTGCGACAGGCCTAATTGAAACATGGATCAAAAAGCGAATATGGTCTTAAATTTGATCAAGAGATGCAATGAATGCACCACCACAAACTCGCTTCTGTCGTAAGCGAAGGGGATAATCAAACAATATAATAAATCACAACCTCTGTCAAAAATCTATTAATAGCAGAGTTGTCATCATGTAAACTTGTTCAATAATCATATTCATGTCGTTCGTATGAACAGACTGTGGTGTAACGTTAATAGAAACGCATAATCTTGCCTGTTTGTGGTTCTTCATCATCACCCTCCCACTCAGCGACATCTTTTGACTTCTTTGGCATTTTTCTACTAAACCTTTTCTGTCACAGGGAGTGAAAATACGGTATGTTAAATGAGACTCGGGGATGTCTCACAGTTGACAATGCTCACGAGCACACTGGAGCTCAGTCAGCTCACATCACATGCGGCCTATCCGCGCACTGCTACACACACTCAAACGCCGGGAGCTCTGTTCGCGACAGCGCCACACCCTCACACAGGCCGCCCAAGGTATTGCACTGGCGCTGCCTGAAACGAGTGATTTCAAAGATAAAGCCGTAGAACCTGTAGAAATAATATAATATAATTATAATATATATACAATAATCTAATATATCGATAATATACCATCTACCCACCTGACCGACTACAGTAACTGATTACTGTTAAAAGTTTTAGGCATAAAAATGCTCCTGTAAATATAGATGCTGTCCTAAAAAATATATGTACCATAAATAGATTTATCCATTCAATCAATAATCAGCTTCTATTAAATCTGAATTAATCACAGGTTGGTTCCAGCATCCCTTTGCGTTTGCAGCTTTTGCCCTCTAAGAAGTGCACTTGCGCATCCAGTTTTGTTTCCCGTTCCAGGGAGCTTTGCAGGGATGTTCTTAAGCACCGGAGACACTCGCGCCTCAGTTCTTTTCTGTATTGGAGTCTGTCTCGTTTGGTTCTGGTTTCTTCATGTTTATTCCCCCGACAGACGGGATGATGGAGTGAAGATTCCAGAATCCTCTTGTGTGAGCACTGCTCCTGGCTGTCTGCAGAACAAAATCTCTCACTGTGATTATTATTTATCTCAATGGCAAAAATGAGTTTGGAAATGGAAACCGATATTTTCCTGCTGACACACTACAGAAAAGATAGAACCGATTGATCTTCAAACCAATTTTTTTCAGCTGGGAAAATACTAGTGTTCTAATCATCTTTTGTGGCCCCACGAATTTATATAGCACACTCTTTTATTTTTAGTTGTCCATGCTTACAGATCAATGTGCTTTACTAAACTAAGTCAGTAAATAAATAAACAACTTTTACTTTAATAAAATAATTGAAAGTTGTTGTTGTAGATGATAGATATAATGTAATATTGTGTTAAGAATAGTAATACCGCTTTAATTTTAGCTGTCCTTGTTACCTGCAACACACTATGCATAACTTACTATATAGTATATATACAAACTTCTGCACAATATCTCAAGCCATCTAACATAACGCATAAACCAAATTGCGGACCTTTTATAGATAAATACACACACTATTGTTATTGATTTATAAAGTGTGGCGTAATATAATATAATATAATATGAATATATTGATATATAATAATATATATAAATTAAATTAAATGAAACGTGAGTCCTATCCATGGCTCTTTCATGACAATGTAGACCGTGTGTTTAAGACTTTTATTTTGAAAAGAGAAGGTCGCCTGGGTTAATAAGGGGCGTGAGCGTCTTGCAGTATGTCGCGTTCGCCGCTGGATGCCGCTGTAACGGGCAGAGTCCGCTTCTAAGGCGATGCACGCATGCGCAGTTGCGCAGACTGGCGCTGGGCAAGGACATAAGGAGAGTGACATTTGTGTAACGTTAACAACAGATTCATATTCTTTCTAAATCACACAGAAATGAGCGTCAATCAGATTTGGATAGACTCTCGCATCTCTGCACAGTGAGCTGACGGTCCACAGCACTTCATCAGATTCAGGGTGGACAGGTATGCATCTCATGTTTACAAGCAGGACGGCTAGCAAATGACCGGCATGTATCGATATGAAGACTTCACAGACTAACTAATAAGTTATGTGTCCAACCTAATCACACAGGAAACCTATGATTCTTGATCGCTTTCAGCAGAAGCCCTATCTTTTTTGAATCGTTCGCTTTGTTTCGGAATGAATTGGTAGTATCTGTTCGGTTGTCAGCTCAGAGTGAAAGTCTTGATTTGAAAAGTGTGACCAAAGCGTGATGTGCATCATGTGTCAGGCTGCGTCTGATCACTGTAAATACTGCCCTACTGTAAATATGACATAGTTGTCTAATCTAAGATGTGGATACGAGGCTTCAGTTCATTCGAACGGATGATTAAGCAATGCATTACACACTTCCACCCTTTTTTTAAATTATGTATTTATGAATTAAGGTCTTGTTAGCATTTTTGTGCATCCAGAAATGCAGCACGGCCATCATAGGTACCAAAATGCCTATTTAAGTTGGTAATTTACTAGTTTTTTTTTTTGACACTGTCAGCCTTTGCCCTTTTTCTGCCTCACATTTGTTGCTGCCACTCACTCTTTAGTGAGCTGCCTGCTCAGACAGCATTGTTGGACATCTAAATGTGTTGCACACATCTGTGATGGCCAAAATGCTGTCTAGGTTGGCAGCTCACTAGGTTTGACACCGCATAGCTTGTGTACCTTTTCCTTCTGCCTTTGTCTGGCAGTAATGTGTTCATCTGTTTTATTACGTCTTAAATTGATTTTTCCGTACATTTCTGCCATATGTACATTAACTGAGTCACCACTGATAAACTATACTACTAACTATTGTAGAAACTTAATTTGCTGTAAAGTTGCTTTGCAATGATTTGTATCGTGTAAAATCTTTAAAATAAACTTTTTTTCTAAGACTTGACTTAACGTAGATCATATGCTCCTGCAGCATTAGAGTTCATCTCTCACCTGAGATGTAAAAGTAATATTTAGTTAATGTAGTTTCGCCCATGTATCATGTTTTTATTTTGACATTTTACTAATCTTAATTTTTTTTGTGTGTTCATTGTAATAGTTTTGCACTTATGACTAATAAGGTGTGCCTGTACACTGCCATTCAAAACTTTGTCTACATTTAAAGAAATTAATACTTTTTTTCAGCATGGATGCATTAAATTGATCCAAAGTGAAACAAATGGCTTTTATAATGTTACAAAAATTTCTGTTTCAAATTAAATGCTGTTCTTTTGAACTTTCTATTTATCACGGATTCCTGAAACAATTAACACTCTATCACAGTTTCCACCAATAATATTCAATCAGCTCAGCAACTGTATTTCACAAGCTTGAGGATAGAAATGTTTTTCTTCTTTCAGCACAATCCCATATTAAAATTATTTCTGAAGGATCATGTGACACTGAAGATTGGAGTAATGCATTCAGCTTTGAATCACAGTAATAAATGACATTTTACAATATATTACAATGGAAAACTGTTATTTGAAATGATAATATTTCACAGTATTGCTGATTTAACTGTATTTTTGATCAAATAACTGCAAAGTTTAACTAGTAGAGCAATTTAGCACTGGCCAATGGTTTGGGATTCCTTGGAAACAAACTGATCACAAAATAAAGATCAAATGTAGACTTTGAATGCATTGTGAGTTGCTTTGTTTAAAAATGTCTGCAAAATTCATAAATGTAATGAAGAAGATCTTGTTAGTGTGATTTAAATGTTAGGTTTTGAAGGACAGACACTTCTTTGTGGATGAGTGAGTAATCCGAGGCAGCGGTGGATGGCAGAGTTCATGTTTGGTCCTCTTTGAGTAGCTTGAGGATGTCATCTTACTGAGACTCCATCGAGGTCACCTCAGCACCCTGACTTGAATGGCTGTGTGCAGAGGGGGTGTCTCTCTTTGGGTGGGGTGTGTCAGGAACCATGGCGGCAGGCAACCGATGACGAAACAGTGCTGGAATTTATGTCAGGTACACATTGTAACACTTTTTACCATGAACATTTTATTCAAAAACTATTTTGAAAATAAGGGTTAAAGGGATAGTTCACCCAAAATGAATTACCCCATTATTTACTCACCCTCAAGCCATCCTATATGTGTATATGACTTTATTCTTTCAGATTAATACAATTGGGGTTATATTAAAAGATGTCCTGGCTCTTCTAAGCTTTATAATTGCAGTGAATGGGTGTTGAGATTTTGAATCCCAAAAAGGTGCATCCATCCATCATAAAAATGTCCTCACTCATCCACCACCGATGACTTCATGAACAGCCGTTGTCTGACCCTCCTGAAGCTAGAGATTATGGTTTATAAAGTTGTAAATATTGATATTTTTCTTACACAAATGCATCAAGTTGCTTCAGGAGGCCTTTATTCAATTATTGGACTTCAAAATCTACCACCATTTACTGCCATTATAAAGCTTGGAAGAGCCAGGACTTTTTTTCCTAGATACTCACGATTACATTTTCTTCTTCTGAAAGAAGAAAGTCATATACACTATGGTTGCTAAAAGGGTCCGTAAATCATCGGGGTAGATTTTTATTTTTAGGTAACCTATCCCTTTAACATCTGTACACCCAAATATTTTCAAAGTGTAAAGAATATAAAATTTTTTACACAACTTTACAAATTATATTTAATTTAATTAATCAAAATCAAAAGCTTTGACCAATTAGACTTGTCTGATCTCTAATCAGATTCTGTCTGATTTGCAGACAACCGAATTTCACTTGAATGAAAACTGTAGGGCCCTGAGCAGTGCATCATGGGCCTTGGCTCCTCCGAACAGTCTGCGTTACCTGTCCATTAAGCAGCCATCCCTGTCCCATCCCTTCCACCACGCATGCCAGCTGAACAGAGCGGCCAGCCTAGAGGAGGAGGAATGGGAGGAGGCCATCAGTTTGCCTGTTCTGCTCAAACCCGCAGAGACCGATGAGCAGCACACCGTGGTGGAAGTGCCCTTTCTCGGGCCAGCCAAACTAAGCGAGCTCCTTGCTTTGGGACTCAACAGACCCTTTGACTTGCTTTTTCCTTTAACCACTGTTGATGGGAGCAGAGAGGATGACATTAGTGTTACCGTAAAGGTGTGGACTGAGGAAAACCAGCTGACGGAGAGAGGCTCCTTCAGGAGTCTGTTTGAGACCGAGGGATGCCCTGCACCTTTTACTTTGGGATCTCGCTTCTTTTGCTTTCACTGCCCCGGGATGGAGTCTGTTTCGGAGATTGTGGATAAAGCAGGAAAGGGACGGGACGAGCAGAGCTTCTATCCGGCCCCCAATGTCACACATTACAGCCATGCTGAGACTGAGAGAGTGGACAAGAGCTCCAGCCAGAAAGACATGGAGAATGAAGAGAAACTGGCCCTGATGCATGAAAAGCTGAGGGTGGAGGTAAGATGGATGGACCACTAGTAGAAAAATTAATAGGAGAAAAACTGCTTGATATGGAGGCTGTGGGAATAGAAGTCCTACAGCCTCCAGCTAAAGATATTACATTTATGAGACCTTTGTTGTCAGATTGTATTTTTGATTAATGTTATTGCAATGTAATCTTGACTAATTGTTAAGGTTCTACATTGTGTTTCAGCTTCCCAGTTTCTTTGTGAAAAATCATGACTACAGCATATACTCTGAAGATGTTGAGTTCATCAATGGTCTTCTGAACACCAAAACAAGGTAAAGGGTTGCATGTTATACTGGTTTTTAGGCCTCAAAGTAGGTTATACTAGCTGTCAGTGAACCCCTGCGTCTGTTATTGTTCAAACTCCGCTGGTTACATATTGCCAATAAATGGGTGTGGTAAACTCAGAAAATGATAACAACTTGTCTTTACAGCTAATAGACAAAAACACAATTACAAAACTGATATGATAATATTTTAATTTTGGCTGAGGTTTTTGCAAGCAAAACGATCAAATTTTGTTTGGCTGGTTTTGGCTTGTTACCAAAGTACCGGTATATTTGAAACAGCATGGCTGACTGGTATAATGCCTGATCTTCTATCTCTAAAGGGGTCGTGTAGTGTACCAGCTGACTCTGATGCTTTGGCGACTGATGTGTCAGTGTTACTATGCGGAGGCTCAGCTGGAAGTGCTGAAGCTGACCAAGCATCCAGAAGACGGCTCCATCAAAGCTCGCTGGAGAGTCAAAGGCCTGCCCTTCCACTCCATTCTGGTCTTCTTCTACAAGAAAGACAAGAGCCACCTCTACAGGTGAGACATGCTGTGACCGGTCATCAAAACCTTGCTCTGTGCTCGTCTTTGTGTCTTCTTAATGATTTTTTTCTGTTCAGAACATATGATGCATTCTCCACCTTCTATGTTGGCTCTGATGGACGAATACACCGGCATAAAGTCGAAAAGGTGAGGTTTGCTTGCAACTAAATCCTTGTTTTCTATATAATTTTTTTTTATTAAATAGGAAAATAGTTTTTTTTCTTATTATTTTCCAAGAAAGTGTCAGTGAAAAGAAATTTCTGAATCATATTACACTCCTGTTTAAAAGTTTGGTGTCAGCATGTTGTTGTTGTTTTTTATTAATAAAAACTTTCCCCTCATTAACTGGAACACTGATGGATATTTCAGAGTGCTTTCCCTCATTTTGAGCAGATAAAAGCTGAATTTTCCAGATTTATTTCAGTAAACCGATGGGGATTAGAAGTGAAAAGGGGGGGACAGTTTTGTTTTAAAGCGCTGTGTGAAAATCCAGGAAAGAGATGTGAGTGAGGATGTGGAGATAATAGTAGCAGACCACATCTGCACAGTGTCTGTTGTCTTTTCATATTAATATAGTGAAATACAAAGAAAAAGAAAATAATCAGGAGGAACAGAACACTAAAAATTGATTTTGTCACAGATAATCTAATGTAATGAAGATAGAGCTTTATATTATTTCCTGAGATAAACAGTGTTGGGAAGGTTGCTTTGGAAATGTAATAGGTTACAGCTTACAAGTTACCCTATTTAAAATGTAAAAAGTAATGTAACTATTTCAATTACCGTATTAAAGTAATGTAACTGATTACATCTGATTACTTTTCTAAATTTCTAATGAATGTTTTCAACTGATCATCATTTACTCAACACTGATTACTGTCAGACTTACTAAATCATTCATCGCTTGAATTAAGATTATAATAATTACATTTTAAAACACAGCCACCACAAAATCAGACTTTAGCACCTCTTTTTACTTTGAGATCATTCTGAGGTTATTTACAGATTCAAAACCATAACAAGAAATACTCTAATAGCTATGATACTGTTTTTTTAAATCAAATCTTTGCATAGCTATGACAGGAAGCACATGCATCTAACAGTTCATCTTAAAAAAAAAAAGCATATGCATAAACCCAATTAGCAAATAAAACAGTTATCGAATAAACGTGTCCTATTCTGTGTACTAAACTCCTGAAACATTGCCGTCTCATATTTTAGAGCAGTCACTGCAATTTGGGAAAGAAATCAATTAAACTTTATGTGGGTGTGTGTGTGTGAAAAATATTCAGATGTAACCCCCTTTTTAATCCTTAACATTTAACATCAAGTAACTGTAACTGAGTAACATTTATTTTGTAATTAAATTACGTAATTCCTTTACATGTAACTAGGTACTCCCCTACAGATAAATATAGAGAATGCTGGAAAATGTACAGCTCTAATCAAACAGACAAATAAGGATCATTTCTAATGCAGCCTCATTATATGAAATTATTTGTTTAAAAGTGGAAGTTCCCTAAACTTGAAGTACCACCCTTAATTTAAAATATAGTAGACTTGTTTGTAAAAAGGAGATACTGAAGAGATACTGAAAGCTGAAAAAATGTTTTACAGTCGCATAGAATCAGAAGATATGGAGCAAGATTTTACATTGAGATTTTACTGTGGTCAGAGCTACCCAAAAAAACAAGTTATCAGAAAAATGGTTAAGTCGAGTTAACCGGTATTATAACCTTTGACGCTTGTCACTTAATTGCGGTATTTCTCAACCTTTTTGACTTGAAGGCCAACATAAAATTCAAATGATACTTATGACAAAGCTTCTTTTCAAACAATTAACATAAATGGTATTAAATTAGTTCTGTGATTCCACAAGTTTCAAGAACTAATTTATTAATTACTACTTATTATATTAATTAATTATATTAAGAACTGTATTCAATAAAAAGACTAGTTTATTGGCCATTAGGAAATAAATATTTTTCATAAAACAAATGGGTATCACTTTAATTAGAGTATGATTATTCATATATTTATACTAATGTTTAATTGAATTACTTTAACAGGTATAGTTTGCCAGCCCCGAAAATTAAAAATCTTCATTATTTACTTTTTTTCTCTCAATGAACAACAAAGATATTTTGAAGAATGTTGGTGCTGGTCCCGCTTACTTCCATAATATGGAAAAAATAAAATAATATCAGCAACTTTGGTTTCCAGCATTTCCAATATTTTACTCCCAAAGAAAGGACCTCATACAGGTTTGGAAAAGCCTGAGGGTGAGTAAATGACTGTTCCTTTTTGGGTGAGTTATCCCTTTAAGCCATCCTGCGGCCCCCTTGGACATCTGCTGAGGCTCTCTGATTGAAAAACAACATGTTATCGTGTCATCTCTGGTTTAATCTGAGTGTTTTATCTATGTTGGCAGGTTATGGAGGCTCGTCCTCCCTTGCTGCCCAAAGTGACCTCAATGCTGGCCGGGGCTCTGGTGGCGCTGGGCATTCAGGAGCACCGGCCCGCTCTCAACCTGCTCCCACTCCTGCTGTCTTCCCTCCGACAGACCCGAGCCTGAGCCGCAGATGCATTTGGTCACACCATTAAAAAGACTGAAAAAGATGCAGCGCTGTATTGTGTGGCTTGAGTGAATGAGTTATTGGAAACCATTTTTTGGGGGGGAAATCCGAAAACTGCTCTCACTTGAAACAATCTTCTTTGTGCGCTCTTTAATTTCCATTGTTCGAATATCACCAAACTGGTTTGAATCATAACACATGAGGCCATCAACTAATAGGAGGTCTTAAAGGGATAGGTCACCCAAAAATGAAAATGTGATGTTTTTCTGCTTACCCCCAGGGCATCCAAGAATGTAGGTGACTTTGTTTCTTCAGTAAAACACAAACAAAACATTTTTAACTCAAACCGTTGCAGTCTATCAGTCATATAATGGAAGTGAATGGGAATCATGGCTTTGAGAGTCATAAAACATACACAAACAAAACCAAATTTAAACCCTGCGGCTCGTGACGACACTTTGATGTCCTAAGACACGAAATGATCGGTTTGTGTGAGAAACCGAACATTATTTATATCATTTTTTACCTCTGATCCACCGCAATGTCCAACTGTCCCGAGCGCATTCCGCCAGCCCGGCCCGTGAGGCCGTCTTTTCTTCTTGCTTTAAATACAGGTGGATCGCAGAACCCTATAAGTGCATTACCGCCACTTATCTCTCAAGTGGACCATTGACACTATCTACAATCTCAGTTAGGAGTGCCAATGGTCCATTTGAGAGATAGGTGGCAGCTGTCGAGATGCGCTCAGGACAGTTCAGACATTGTGGTGCATCAGAGGTAAAAAACGATATAAACTGTTCAGTTTCTTGCACAGACTGATCGTTTTCGTGTCTTTCACAATCACTGTATCGTCACGAGCCGCAGGTTTATTTTCGGTTTTGTTTGTGTAATGTTTTTTTTGCCAATCTCCAAGCCATGAATTCCCATTTCACTCCATTATTAGACTGCGATGGACTGCAAACGTTTGAGTTAATATCTTTGTTTGTTTGCTACGCAAGCAACAAGTCACTACAGCTTGGGTGCCCTGGGGAAGCGATTAAACATCACATTTTTATTTTTTGGGTGAACTATCCCTTTAACTAACACACAGCGGTTAACATACAGGTTTTGATGACCCAGTACGTTACAGGTAAATTCAATGCTATCTCTAAATACATTTAGGCAGCTCGGCTGTAAAACTGGCTTTTAAAGCACATGCCAGATAAAAGGTGAAGATGGTTCAGCACACATTCACAGTAAGGAATCGGCAGAGGAATTGGTCATGATATTTACGTCTTGATCAGCTTATTGTAATAATTATATATTTTTTGTATTTATACGGTATATTAATTGGAGTTTTCATCAGTTGCATTGATTTAAACGTTATAGAGGAAGGTACATGAAAACCAGCCGTTTCATTTACGTCTTTAGGGTTGCTGCCTTTTTGTTGACCTTTAAGGGAAAGTGATGCCAGGGACTGCCTTTGAGCATAGAGAGTTTAGTTTCCTGTCTGGACTTGTTCTTGTTTGCCCTTCCTTTCCATGCTTGAATTGTTTTCAGTGTGCAAGTCACATGGTAGAAGTTATCAGCCAGTATGGCTCCCTGCATAATTACATTGCCAAATCTGCACTGGTCTTGCCATTGCCTCCATGTCAATTAAGCACTGTTATTTGAAAGACACATGCTTTCAAATTCTTTCCCATTGAAGTATATTCAGAAGTGTATTTGCATCTGCAGAGCAAAGCGTGGGTTATTTTTCTCCAGGTTAATTGGTCAGTTTAGCTCAGTAATGTAATTCGTGTGCTAACACATGCTCTCCACCCACAAGAACAGTTCAACTGCTCTAGCTTCCTGTGGTAAAGACATAGACCAAACGCTTTAATGGACTTCCTGTGTCACAAAGTAGTCAGAACACATCTGTCTCAAGTGCTTGCGCTTTTAAATGGACAATAAAAGCATGAAACGCTATCACTCCACAATCAGAACCTGTTAAAGCAGATCCATATAAAACATGGCTGAGTAATTGTGCTGGTGATTATTTCTGCACTAATTACCCAGAAACCTGTGTTGAATATGTTGTGAGACAAATAAATGCATACTGACATTGATATTTTTGGTGTGTTTTTGTTTTATCCACTTCCATTTAGGAATTTGAATTATCTGCAAAATAATGTTTTTGTTGCATATAAAGGCATTTTCCATGAGGTAAAGTTTTTTTGAGGTTCAAATAGGAGTTTAAACTTATATGAATACTTATTTGAATATAGTTTAATTCTCTTTATTTTTGTTATGGTACACCACCTTTCAAAAGTTTATTTTATTTTTTTTAAGTTTTTTTTTTCTCAGCAAAGACGCATTAATTTGATAACAGTGATAATAAAGGCTTTAAATATATAGATTTTTAAATACATGCTGTTTTATTTGAACTTTAATATGTAAAATTGTATCATGGTTTCCACAAAAGTATTAATCAGCACAGTTGTTTTCAACATTGATAATACAAAAAATGCAAATCAGCATATTAGAATGATTTCTAAATATCGTAAGACTGAAAACTGGTGTAATGGCAGTGTTGCATCACAGGAATAAAACTATTTTTTAAATAGAAAAGTGTTATTTTACATTTTAATAACATTTTATACGTTAAGAGTTAAGAATTAATGCAGCCTTGGTAAGCATTTGAGACTTATTTCAAAAACATTTAAAAATCTTAATAATTCCAAACTTTTGACTGGTAATGTTTTATTATCTTCCTTAAATGTTCTATTTAATTTTATACTGTTTTATTTTTTTAAAAAAAATCTTTATTATTTTTAAATATGTTTAATGTTTTTTAAACTTTATTTCAACACCATACCATCTTACCCTTCTAACTTTTGAAGGAGAATGTTTTATGTATTATATGTTCTACTTTATTTATACTATTTTTTACAAAAAAAAAATCAGCTATTCACCAGTTTGGTTGAAAAAGTTTCAATAATGTCAGTAAAGTTGGTAAACCGGTTAGAATGTTACCACTAAATAATAATTGTTCAGCTAGCCTTAAGGGGCCCAAATGCTGGTTTACAGTTATTGCATAACAAAAAACACACCACCAAAAAAATATATAAAAAAAACATTTTACACATGGTTGAGACCATATTAATGTAATTAATGCAAAAATTGTCATTGTCCAAATTCTCATTTCCTGGGTATCACAGTTTTATATCTTAAAAGTAAAGAGATACCGATTTGTATCCAGATGAAAGTCATTGTGCTTGTTTTAAAAACTAAACCATAGCAAAGAGGTTTCTTTAATGTAAGTGGCCAAACATATGGAGGCAGACACAGCCGTTTCTTTAAAACTAGAACCATTTATTTTGTAACAGCCACATTCATGAACAACATGATGGAGCCAACAAGATGTTTTTGGCATGCAAGAAATACAAATAACAGCTGTATGGCATTCACTATGACTAAAACTCATCCAGTCCTCAATGACGAATATGCAGTGCTGTACATCTAATCACGTTCAACATGCCTGGAGCTTGTAAACAGCAATCTTGGCATCTCCTCCATCTACACACTGAGCAGGTCAAGCTGGAACGAATTACGTTTTCTTCATGTATATGTGCCTGATATTATCGTCATTATTAAAACAACTTATTACAACAATGTACAGCTAATTTACAATGGACAGGGGCATATATGAATCCTGTCAGATTAAAACTGAATGTTTTGACATCTACTAAGATTATAAGATGCTGTTTCCGACAAATGGATGCCACGTAGTGGAAAGAAAGTCTAGTTTCTTCTGCCTCCATGGCCGGTCTAGTTCACCGGCTCTATATTTAGCCACTATCCACACATTTGACTATGGCAGACATCTGAGATATGTGTCAGTTGCCGATTTCAAAACAGCTGGAACCCCTCAATACACGAGACGCTATTGGCCGTTCCTTCGAGACGTCCTGGTCATGATGACTATGTTTGACAGATGACAAGACAGAGTAAACCGAGCTGTTGGGTTAGGAGTCCTCAGAAAAAGCTCTGTGAGTGTTGGGAAACCGCTGGTGGTTGTAGTCTGGATCATCACTCAGTCGTTTCTTTATATCACTCTTCACCTGGAAGACAATGAAGGATGCAAAAGGTTTCAAAATGTTCAATGCAATTCAGAGAGCAAGATAATAATGTAATACTGTGGGATTGTGGAAATGGGACCGAAACGGAGTGTGCATACAAGGGGTGGCAAACGTCGGTCCTGGAGAGCCACAGTACTGCAGAGTTTTGCTTCTTCCTAATCAAACATACCTATATAAGCTAATCAAGGTCTGAAAAAAAAAAAGCTCCAGGCAGGTGAGTTTTAATTAGGGTTAGAACTGAACTCTGCAGGACTGCGGCTCACAGGTCCAGTGTTTTTCCACCCCTGCAGTCTCCAATTTACCTTCATGGGAACACTTTGAACTCACAGGAAGTATGGAAAAAATTCAGCCCCAAAATCTAACATTTGTTTCTTTAAAATGAAATATGATAAAGCTAATACATGAGAAAAATCTAAATATAAGATGAAAAAATAGAATGCTGTCTTGGCACTGAAATAGTTTAGGTAATAGCCAATCTAAAGAAAAGACAAATAAAGCGAACTATTATATTAAAAATAAAGGCAAAGCCAGAATTAAACAGAATAAATAAATGGAAAACATGTCTAAATGTAAATGTCTCAGTAGAACACATGATCTTGTCTTAGCAACACTTTCAAAGTCCCAACTCTCCATTACATTTTTAAAAAAAAAGCTCAAAAAATATGAAGTTAGATACCTTTACTGTACCTTCCCTGATCACACTGCAAAAGGTGATGTTCTTTAGTATTTTTTTGTCCTTGTTTTCCACTCAAATATTTCGATCATTAAAACATTTTTAAAAATCGCCTCTGATCCTTAGCAATATGAACTCAATTACCCTCAAAACAATTTCAGACCTAACCGAGAGATTTGGTTTGTCCGTAGAATAAATTTAACTTGTCTGCACCGAAGCTGTGGGCAGCACAGCTGCCCCTACGTGTGTCCGAGTTCGAATCCCGACTCAATGCCCTTTCCCAATCACGCTCCCCTATCTCTGTCTCACTTCACTTCCTGTCAGTTCTGATCAGTCCTATCCTGATAAATCTGAAAATGTCAAAAAATTTATAAAAAAAAAAAAGAATAAAGTAACTTAATTTTTTTCTCAGAAAACAATAAAAAGACTTCATATCTTCATTTTGCATCTTAAGTAAATGTATCTTGATTTAAGGATATTTGTACTGGAAAATAAGACAAAAATACTGAAAAGGATTTTCTTTGCGTTCGATCGCAACATTTCATGCCACAGCTTGTATCAAATACTCTTCTGCTCTGATTGTACTAGACTTGTAGCGCAGTGGTCTCAAACTCAATTCCTGTAGGGCCACAGCTCTGCAGAGTTTAGCTCCAACCAACAAAAAAAACCAGCTCAAATTCACACCTGCTTGGAAGTTTTCTAGTAATCCTGAGGCCTTGATTAGCTTGTTCAGGTGTGTTTGTTTAGGGTTGGAGCAAAACTGTGCAGAGCCTTGGCCCTCCAGGAATTGAGTTTGAGAACCAATAGCCGTGTTTCCACTGTCGGGCCAAAAGCGGGCGTGCTAGTGCGTGCCAGGGCCAGTTGCGTCTCCACTGTCACTTCCGGGGCTTGATCGTGCCTCGTCGGTGCTTCCTCGGGGCCAACAGCCAGGGTTTTTTGGCCCGACGAAAACCTTGGGCCAAAGCGGGCCAACTGGGGCTAGAGGAGTGGTTATGAACAAAGGCAGAGTTTCTCCGCATCTGGAGAGCGTCAGCGCCGCGGATCATTTCATAAAGTTAACAGCTATAACACCAGCATTAAAGACTTTAATTTCAGCTCAAAACTCACTTTCAAACAGCAGCGAGTGTTTGAAACGTCTGTTTGAGATCCAGTGGTTGATCGCCATACAAGGCAGAAATATTTATAAGCGATGCAAAAGACTATGCACGCTAGCCATTAACGTTACCATAGTAAACATGGTAAATACGGCCGCTTGAAGAAATCAACGTCAGCTTCTCATTTTCTATCACAATCGTGTATTTATTTAGTAACATATTTGATCCGTCATAAGTCACATCTCGAGACTTTAGCTGTGTGTATGTCATAAAAATCTAATAATGTTTTTTGTTCAGGAGCTCCCTCTGCTACTCAGGTCGTATTTTTGATGGAAAAAAATATAGAAATTAATAATATTTAATAGACAATTATTTCTAAATGTGATGTATATTGTGACTACAAATAAACAGAAACAGACTCGACTGTATAAGTAGGGTATGTGTCCTCTTTCTTTTGTGAAATAACGGTTCATACCGCTTTATTTCTGTGTGACTAATTTTCAATCCTGATAAATTCATTATGATCAATGTATCACTTATTATTGTAAAACACCAATGCTTTTGGATTTAAATCTTTAACAAAACATGCAAACAAACGGCCGCTTTTATCATGATCGTTTTGTGATCACGCTAGTTCCAGTGACTTATTTCTTATTAGTTTTCTGATAACTTCTCTTTGTTAGTGAAATGATGGGGTTGCGTGACGCTGTTCCAAAGAGGCGGGTTTTAGTGAAACGCTGCGGAGCTTCTGGCCCGACGGTGGAAACGCATCGTGATTTTGGGCTCGGTGCTACAGGTCCGAAGCTATTAGCCAGTTGTAAGGCTATTCCGTGCAGGTGTCTCAGGACAGATCAGGTGCAATTTTAGTTTCTTACCTGTTGTGTATAAACTTCCTGCAGCTCTGGTGCCTCCAGCTCCCCCTGTAGGTTATCTGGGGCAGTAACAGGTCTCACCCCTGCTGTTCTGGCAGCTCGACTCACAGCCTCAGCCAGAGAGGGATGAGGACCCTCCCCCTGTGTGATCTGTGAAGGGAGGAAAGTGGTTTTAATTGAATTGTTCATTTTGCATAGGTGTTCTTTGGTAGCGTTCTAGTTTTAAATGAATGTAGTTGGCGCACAGACCTTCCTCCTCTTAGCTGGCATCCCATGCAGATAAGCATCAGACAGAGGCGGCTGTGCTTTCATCTTCCTCTGGGTCAACATGTCATGTCTTATGATGGGTACCCACTCCTGATTAACATATATTTAACACACATTATTTCTTAGTCAGTGTACTACAAAAAGGTGATAAAATAAACATTTAGCAGATACACTAAATCACAACAGACAATGGAGTCTCACAGGAGGAAGAGTTGCTGCCCATGGCTCCGCCTCTCCAGTTGACTCCTCCCTGTCTACAGGTGCCATGGCTACTGCTCCTCGTGTCTCCTCTAACAATGGCCTGCCAGGTGGTTCATCACCATCAGCAGTGTCTCCTGAGGATGCCATGACTTCCTCTGCAGTGGTGGAAGGAGCAGGAGACAGACCCTCTTCCATCTGTAACATATAATCACATAATACTATTATGAAATACAGTTTATAGTGCAGACAAACATCCAGATGTGTTCAAGGCCTAAGGGACAGGAAATACACAAAGAACAATTGCTTATGATGTGTGTGTGTTATTGTTAACTAGACTAATATTTTTTTTGAAACTTTAACGGAAATTAACTGAAGTTTAAACAGAGATACTAAGAACACTAAAAAATAACAGAAATAAAAATAAAGCTAATTATTATTATTAATAATGATAACGGCAAAAGCACAATAAAATTAATAAAAATGACAATAAAATTGTCAATAAAATAAATTTTATTTAATGAAATAAAATAAAAAATGAATTAGTTTTAGATCAGTGATGCTTTTTATTTTTAAACGGCTTTTCTGCTCACCAAGGCTGTATTTATTAGATCAAATATACAGTAAAAACAGTAATAATGTGAAACATTTACAATTTCAAATACTTTTCTATTTAATAGATTTAAAAAAATGCCTTTATTACTGTTTTGGAATTGTTCATTCTAACTATGCTGATTTGCTGCTCCCATATACATATTAATTAACCCTTTTCTATTTCAGATAAATGCTGTTCTTTTTAAACTTTCTATTAGTGTTTTTTCTCCTGACACTGCGAATACTGGAGTAATGATGCTGAAAATTCTGCTTTGTCATCACAGGATTCAATTAAATGCATTTTTAAAATATATTAAAATAGAAACAGCTATTGTATATTGTAATAATATTTCACAATATTACTGTTTTTGCTGAATTTTGGATCAAATAAATACTGCCTTGGTGAGCAGAAGACTGGTGTCTTTTAAAAACATTTTAAATAATCTTACCAATCTAAAACTTTTGAATGGTAGTGAATAGACTTATGTGCTGATATGTTTTTATCAACTCATTTAGAAATAATAATTCTTCTATGCACCAGTAAACTAGACTCATTCTCGTTCAGTTAAAACGTACCTCAACACTCATGTTATCTGATTGCTGGCTTGCATGTGCATCTGACTCTGTTCTTTGAGACGACTCGCTCTGTACGTGATAAACATAATAGAAGCATATTAATTTCAGTATTCTGTGGTTCAGCTTGGGAGTGAATCCTGAAGAGAGGGTGAATACCTGCATATAGAGGGCGTAATGCTGGATTTGGTCTTCAGTGACTGGATTGTGCTCTAAAATCACATGCAGCCTCATGGACATCATACTGGTCAACCAGTTCACCAGACTGGGGTTCACTTCAGCTGACATTCTCCTCTGAGTAAGCAGTAAAACATGAACGTGTCAAAAGATGCAACACCAAACAACCTTCATAAGAATGAATCAACGAATCTTACAATTCGGTGGTTGATGACAGTGGTTAAAGCTCTTTGCTCTCCTCTTAAGCAGTAGAGATTGAGAGCCAAACACTCAAACAGACCCTGGGTGCACATATACAGCAAGCGCTGGCCAAATGTGTTATCTGGAAAGACACAAGAAACAGCGTAATTGTTAAAAATATTACAAATAGTTTTCATTAATTTAAATAAAGCTAAAATAAAATTTTTAGAGAGTACAAAGTACATAACTAAGTACAAAGATTATTAAAACTAAACTAAAATTCAATCTAAAACAATTAAAATATATATATATACTAAAATTACTACTAATAAAATGACACTGAAGTTCACAGAAAATGGATCTATTTTTTTCTTATTTTATTTTTTTAATGTTACAGATTGCCAAAACAGTTTGCATTTGCCCTTTGTTTCATATCTTTTGAATTCTTGAATCAATTGATTAATATAAAAATGTCCCCAATAAGTAATAAAGTCGTGTAATTTAAATACTGGGGTCAGAGTCTGTGTTTGTGTGGATAGTATGGTGGTCACCTGTACAGCGCAGAATGTGAGTTGCCATGCGAGTGAACTGTTGTCTCAGGAAGGATATGTTGGTTTGGATGATGTGCACTCCCTCGCGAACAGTCACAGTGGACTGAAACGGATACAGCACAGAGACTATCAGTTAGGGTGTCTGATGAACAAATGTTTCAGGATAAATCAGGTACAAACAAGACTTACAAAACTCTCTGAAATGTACTCCTCTAGTCCATTGATCAGATCCTCAGCAGCACTCTAAACAACAAAAACGATACCATTGTATCATTACCACACACTAGACACGGCCAGTATTACGTTAGGAGCAGAAACGCTTTTAGCCAGTGCTTACAAATGAGAAAACGAAGCAATCAAAATAAATAAAGAGCAATGATATGCAAGTGCTATGTCAAGTCTCAGTTAGCTACGCAATACACAGAGCAAAGTTTTTTTTTTTTTTTTTTTTGTAAAAAACAAGCAGTTTAGAAACACCAAAAGAGAAATAGAGTGCAAGCGTTTGAGGGTCAAGTGTTTTTTTTTTTTTATACAATTTTGTATTTAATAATGTTTTAATTATTTTCATT
Source organism: Sinocyclocheilus anophthalmus (assembly GCA_018155175.1). Lineage (NCBI taxonomy): Eukaryota > Metazoa > Chordata > Actinopteri > Cypriniformes > Cyprinidae > Sinocyclocheilus > Sinocyclocheilus anophthalmus. The sequence continues at coordinate 119,145 of JADLZN010007453.1, forward strand.
GTTCTTTAGAAGTGACCATTTCAATGAATCAGTGAATCAAAACACTGAATAAACTATTTGTTTGCATCATGACTCCAAAATGTTCAACAACAAAAAAAGTCCGTTAAGTGTGTGTAATGTTAATTTCGTTAACGAAAACTATGACGAAAAATGTTCCTTGACAAGCTTTTTTCCCCTGACTAAAACGAGACAATGACGAGACAGCAATAAGGTCAATAAATAATAACGGTGATCTAGGGCTGTCAAAATGGCTGAAAAAATTCATTATCACATATATAATATCGAATATAATTGAATTATCAATATTCGAATTTAAAAGGCATAATTTCTTTTAGGGGGAAAAAAGCTTTTGGCTTCTCTCCTGAGGCTCCTCTACTAATGCATGTTTCTTCTAAGCAATAAAACAATACAACTATCTTTGAAAAAATTGCATAACGTTTATAAACAATATATAATTAATTACGTTGCTTAACAATTAGAAACAAAAAAGCATCATATATGTATAGTTTAAAACAAAAGACCGAAAATTGCGAAAGCACCGAAGATGATCTGAAAACAACGGCAAACAAGCAAGCTGAAGTTTAGCAATCCTTATGTGAGATATTCTGCTTAAATGAAATTTCATTGTGTGTCAATCAGCTGGTCTGTGTTCTGTCATAAGATCTCGACTATTTTGTTTGCGATTTTGGTTTCTGAATAAATGTACCTACGCAACCGCTGTTGTTTTAATAGAGAACCATTATCGCAATTTGGAAATATTGGAATTTCTATTAGAAATTTCATGGTTGTTTTCATAATGTAGACAGAGAGAGTGCACAAGTCTTTGATATTAATTTATATTATAAGTAGCCTGTAATCAGTACAATAGAAAATAAACCATGTGTATGAGTCGACATTCTATTGATTTGTGCTTATTGGTGAAAGTGCACTAGCTAAAATGCAAAAGTAAACTTCTCAAATGACAAAAAACATTATGATTATAATTGAGAAAAACCTTATATGTATATATTAGGGGTGTAACGATTCACAAAATTCACGGTTCAGTTCGATACGGCAACTGATAGGCTATTCTCTCAGAGACGACTCTACTTCAACATATGCTAATAACAGTAGCCTAGCTACCTACGTTTTAATGTTTATTCCGTAATATTTCTCTGTGGTCCGTACATAGTGGAACAAAATTCGAAGAACGTATTAGTGTTAAATAGTCTTTGTTATTGAAAGTCGGTTGCTTTGAAATAAAAGCTTTTTTATTTCAGTAATTTTTATTGAGGACTTGACAAGTGTATATATTTTATAATACCCTATATCTTGTAAAATCACCCTGTTTAAACATACCTGTTTTACAACATGCTTTACTCGAGGGTATATCCTAACTTTTGTTCTTATCCTTGCAGCGTGTCAGTTATGTGGTAATTATTGTGGGGCAAGATTGAATCTAATTTAATAAAGTATTCATAATAATAATAGGCCCTAATATAGAGATGTAACAGGCCTACATAATTGGACTGCCAATCCTTTTAATATTGCAATATTGATGTCTTGACAATTTCTCTGGCTATCGTCAATACAAGCATCGGCTTTTCGATGCACCCGCAGGGGAGTATCGCAGGGACCCTATGCCCAGTTAGTTCACCCCAACAATGACAATATAACTGTGTTTTACTCACCTCAAAGCATCTTATGTGTATGTGACTTTCTTCTTTCAGACTAATCCAATTGGAGTTATATTAAAAAATTGTCCTGGCTATTCCAAACTCTATTATTGTAGTCAGTGGGTGTTGCAGTGCTTCAGTCCCAAAGAAGTTAAATAAAAAGCACCCATCCATAAAAAAAAAAAGAAAAAAGTGTCTCACACGCAAACCAGTCTCCTCTTGGCTTTATCGAAATCCTCCGACATTCTTCTTTACAAATCCTCGTTTTGTACTTCTAATTCGTGACCGTTGTTTTGTTTAATCTCTCCGCTGCGCTTCCGAGCGCGTCACTTCTGATCGGCGCATGCGCAGCGCTGAACTCATACGTCATCCGCCTGGAACTGCTTCCATTTACAACACTAAGCACAAGCTAGATTAAAGTGATTATTACGTTTTGAATATGCATATTTTTCTTACAAAAACGCTTGATCGTTAAAAAAAAAACACAAACAAAAAAGTGCATGTGATATTAACAGACGAACTACACTCGTATTTATAATTCCAAACAATCAGTAAGCGACAGGTGATAGGAAACGCCCGGCTGCGGTGCGGCCAACTGAATGTGCTGCTTCTCTGCCGCTCACTGCACAGAACAGACGCCGAGAGAGGTGACACTTCTCCGGGAAAGTCAGACCAAACGTTCGCGGGACCGCACTGGAGAAATCTTCCAACTGAACCATAGCTAAGGGTTATCCAAAAAAGTCTTTGATCAGCATCAGGTTTGTCAGTATGAATATTCTATGAAAAAAGCAACTAAAAGGGTCTGAAAGTTGCTAAATCTAGTGCTCCAAGTCCGCGCTCGTGGTGTGTGACGCGAGTATGAGCAGGGGCGGTAGATATTTGTCAGAAGAAGAAGAGAATGAGCTTTATTGCCAGGTATGTTTACACATACGAGGAATTTGTTTTCGTGACAGAAGCTTCCACAGTGTAACAGAAGCTTACAGACCACCATTTGTGGTGGTCAATGTGGATACTGTGGATGAGTTCTTCGGTGTCATCACATTCTATTAGTTCTACAGCGGAACTTTCAGTGAATGGGACCCCTTTCCAACAGTGTCTCGTTCTGAACGTTTTTAGCGACATCCACGTATTGCGGTATTTAAAATTCATATCTACAAAATACCCCACCACTATGCACGCGGTATGAACCGCCCAGCACTAGTTACACCCCTAGTATATATTTTTTAATCAGTTTACCCATTATAAAGCATGATGAAAATGTGACTAAGACTGAACTAAAATGCTCAGACATTTAGTCGAATAAAACTTGACTAAAACAGGCCAAGATTGATAAATATAACCAAAAAGTACATTTGACACAGGACTAAGACTAAATTAAAAATGGCTGACAAAATGAACACTATGTTACATATGTATATCCCAGATATATCAAATAGAACCCAATTACTGAGTACGTCAATTGAGTATGTAACTCATCTGAGATGAAAGTCATGTATGAAAGCAGTGTGAGCTCAGACTCACAGCTATGTTGGCATCGGTGGGCTCTCGGCCTTGTAGATAGTGCTCAGTGAAGAAGGCCATGAGCTGGGGCTGAATGCGGCTCAGAGGCTGAGGATTACCATGTAGCAGCAGAACCATGTCTACCATTGAGAAACTCTGACACACCAGAGACAGCAGATCTCCAAAGAACCCTGCCAAACAAACACAGACAGTCAAGCACAAGTACATCAAATGCAACTTTGAGTTGAGCCAATGAAACACAGAAACTGACCCACTGCATCTCCAGTTCCAGGAGTGAAGAGGTTGCTGGTCTGGGAAAGTCTCTGAATAAACTGGGTGATGCTCTCAGTGTTGCCTTGACCAGCACCCAGAGAACCCATCATTGTGGACAGGACGCCCTGCACGATGCCTGTGAAAAGCTCAGGGTTGAGGGTCTCTCCACCTCCACTGGGAGGCTGAGGGGCGGTAGTGTGGGCAGCTCCTGAAGGGGCAGAAGGCGTGGCTTGTGAGGGTGGAGGCTGCTGGTTTGGTGGAGAAAACACAGGCTGGCCAGACTGCAAAGAAAACAGGACGTTCAAATGAACACTTTTGGTAAAATAAGACTACAAAAACCCATTTGCTTAGAAAGGCACTAACCGGAATGAACTCAGACAGGCCCTGGATAAATGCAGGGACACCTGGAACAGTCACTGTAATGGAGGGAGGACCTCCAGACACCCCTCCACCAGCTCCCGCAACTCCTCCCAAAAGTGAGCCCAGCAGCTGAGCTAGGTTATCTCCTGGGCCGCCTTCCTGGGACTGACCCATGGACGCCGTACTGGTGGTGTGGGTGGACGTCTGACCGGATGTGTTGGTAGAGGATGGAGGAGCAGTGGAGGAGGAGATAGAGGAGGAGGAAGGGGTAGCTGTGGAGGTAGAGAAAGAGAAGGAATGGGACGATGAGGTAGTGGACGTCTGGTCGCCTGATGATGGAAAACATGGAATGTTTACAAGCTTTGTGATGTTGGATCTTGAAGAGGAACTGAATAGGTAAGGACCACTCACCTGTGTGCAATGGCATCAAAAGTTGCCCTACCAAACCACTGACCATCTGTGTGAGAGGAGAGGACGTCATAGGGTTGCCCTTGATTGAAAAACAAAAATTATCAATGAGTTTTATGCAAAGAGATTAGATATGGTAAATGGTAAAACCATCACATCACTGAAATATAAGCTTTTTTAAACAATATTTGAGCATAAGAAACAACATTAATGGGACAGTTAATGTCATATTTTGTTACTGATTTGAAATATGTAATTCAAATATGAATGTGGCAAGCAGTTTTTGAGATTTCAGGTGTTGCAAATATGGCCACCGACTTTCCTTGAAAGGGACTTTGGTTTTATGTCCAAAGCTCTCCTAAACACACTAACAATTTATCTTAAAAGTTCATACTTGGTTAGTCTGTTGTCCTGCTGATGGGGGCACTGTTGCCCGCAGGTTGATGGTGGTCCCTCTGGTGCTCATTGGTTGGGGGATGCGTGGAGATAAGGTGGGCCGTGTGATGACCACCCTGGCCTGAGGTGGCGGAGGAGCCGGGCTGTCTGCACTCTGGGCACCTGTGCCTGCAGTGCCCTGCTGCTGCCCAGCAGAGGCTGCGGTTGCCATGGCGACAGCCTGCTGGGAGATCTGATGAATGATGGCCTGCATGAACTCCGGTGGCAGTCCTGGTACATGGATGGGTGCTGTGGTGCCTTCAGAGAACAGACGCACAGAATTCAATGAAAAGTGACTACTAACACTGCTGTAAAATGAAACTGTTGCAAGGTTTAAATTTTACACACAAGACTACAAACAACAGCTGTGTTACATCCCAGTGCAAAAATAGTACTTTAACACCACTCAAATTAACAATTTTGTCATCATTTACTCACACGATGTTCCAAACCAGTATGACTTGATTTCTTCCACAGAATACTAAAAAAGGAATTTTGAAGAACCTCCAGAGCAGTGTTGATATCATAAATTAAAACTATTAAAAACATTTTTGTAATTAAAAAACTTTTCATAAAATAAAGTATTAAAATGATCATTAACTAAAATAAAAACCAAATAGAAATATATAAAAAGCTAATAAAATTGACAAAATCACATAAAACTATTATTAATTGAAAATATAAAAATGAATGCTAATTAAAAAAAACAAAATTACTACAGGGCTGTCAAATAGATTAATCGCATCCAAAATTTTGTGTTTGCATAATATGTGTGTACTGTGTATATTTGTATGACTATAAAAATACACACACATACATGTTTATATTAAGAAATATTTGCATGTACAGAATACATACGTTATATGAATGAATGAATGAATGATGACTGATGAACTTATATAGCGCTTTAGTGTGTGTATTGCTTGTAAACCAAAGCGCTTAATCATGTTGGGGGGGGGGGGGGGGGGGGGGGGGGCTCTCTCAACCACCACCCAGTAAAAATATGTACAGTATAGACATGACAGTGGCATGCAAAAGTTAGAAAACCCTTGCAGAATCTGTGAAAATCTGTGATAATTTCAACAAAATATCACCGGAAGCGTCACGCGTGCTTCAGTACGAGTAGTAAACATAACCGCGCGTCTGCGCCATTCATTAACATAGAGACACGCAGAATTCATATTTAAAAATGAATCGTTTTGCGGCTTAATATTTAAAAAAACTAGTGGGAGTGGGCTTACTTGTGTGCGTGTGAGCGCGCGCATCGGGCGGAACTCCACTGTGCATGATACAGAGAGCGCGACCATAACGTAGAGACTGAAATGACATGCCATCATGTAAATAAGATCAATAACATAAGGCTATTTAGTTTGCTTAATAAAAGAGCAAGGTATATACTGTACCTGTTCTATAGGAAAGGTAACTTTAAATGATTTCAGTTGTGATCTGGCGCTATACAGAAAATATAATTAAATAAAATTAACATGACTTTCAAGGGGGGCGGGGGGTGCCGTTGCGGGGGCGGGCCGCCCCCCTAAAATAATGGCAGGGGAAACACTGAGATGTCATCCACATTTTTCTTATTTTGTTCAAATATAATTTTTTTCCATTTAGTACTGCCCTTCGGAAGCAACAGAAGATACTTGCATGTTTCCTGGAAGACAAATTAAGTACAATTTCCTTGATCTTCAAATTCAAAAAGATTTCACCAAAAAGATGCTGGAAAACTGAAGAATTTGCAGGACATGGAGGATTTTTCTGAAGATCAGTGCTCAGTTTAACTGTTCAGAACAAACAAGGGACTCATGAACAACCATCACAAAACAAAAGAAAAAAAAACAGTTGGAGCCATCAGGTACCAAACCACAGTAGTAAGAACCAAGGGTTCCCAAACTTTTGAATAAGGTTGTTTTTATAAATTCAGCTAGCATTTTGTCTTGTGGACTATATGTAAACACAAGGCTTGAAATTGCGACCATTTTGATCGCATATGCTCCCGAAATTTAATCTGTGCGACCTCAAAATATATTTGGGAGCATTTGTGCGAGTGCATATACAGCGGTTTGAAAAAGTGTTGGCCCCCTTCCTGATATCTTATTTTTTTGCATGTTTGTCACACTTTAATGTTTCAGATCATCAAACAAATTTAAATATTAGTCAAAGATAGCGCAAGTAAACACAACATGCAGTTTTTAAATGAAGGTTTTTATTATTAAGGGAAAACAAAATCCAAAACTACATGGCCCTGTGTGAAGAAGTGTTTGCCCCCTTGTTAAAACTGTGGTTTATCACACCTGAGTTCAATTTCTCTAGCCACACCCAGGCCTGATTACTGCCACACCTGTTCACAATCAAGAAATCTCTTAAATAGGACCTGCCTGACAACGTGAAGTAGACCAAAAGATCCTCAAAAGCTAGACATCATGCCAAGATACAAAGAAATTCAGAAACAAATGAGAAAGAAAGTAATTGAGATCTATCAGTCTGGAAAAGGTTATAAAGCCATTTCAAAAGCTTTGGGACTCCAGCGAACCACAGTGAGAGCCATTATTCACAAATGGCAAAAACATGGAACAGTGGAGAACCTTCCCAGGAGTGACCGGCTGACCAAAATTACCCCAAGAGCACAGCGACGACTCATCCAAGAGGTCACAAAAGACCCCACAACAACATCCAAAGAACTGCAGGCCTCACTTGACTCAATTAAGGTCAGTGTTCATGATTAAACAAAAAGAAAGAGACTGGGCAAAAACAGCACCCATGGGAGAGTTCCAAGACGAAAACCGCTGCTGAGCAAAAAGAACAAAGGCTCGTCTCAGTTTTGCCAGAAAACATCTTGATGATCCCCAAGACTTTTGGGAAAATACTCTGTGGACTGACGAGACAAAAGTTGAACTTTTTGGAAGGTGTGTGTCCCATTACGTCTGGCGTAAAAGTAACACTGCATTTCAGAAAAAGAACATCATACCAACAGTAAAATATGGTGGTGGTAGTGTGATGGTCTGGGGCTGTTTTGCTGCTTCAGGACCTGGAAGACTTGCTGTGATAAATGGAACCATGAATTCTGCTGTTTACCAAAAAATCCTGAAGGAGAATGCCCGGCCATCTGTTCGTGACCTCAAGCTGAAGCGAACTTGGGTTCTGCAGCAGGACAATGATCCAAAACACACCAGCAAGTCCATCTCTGAATGGCTGAAGAAAAACAAAATGAAGACTTTGGAGTGGCCTAGTCAAAGTCCTGACCTGAATCCTATTGAGATGCTGTGGCATGACCTTAAAAAGGCGGTTCATGCTCGAAAACCCTCCAATGTGGCTGAATTACAACAATTCTGCATAGATGAGTGGACCAAAATTCCTCCACAGCGCTGTAACAGACTCATTGCAAGTTATCGCAAACGCTTGATTGCAGTTGTTGCTGCTAAGGGTGGCCCAACCAGTTATTAGGTTTAGGGGGCAAACACTTCTTCACACAGGGCCATGTAGTTTTGGATTTTGTTTTCCCTTAATAATAAAAACCTTCATTTAAAAACTGCATGTTATCTTTTACTAATATTTAAATTTGTTTGATGATCTGAAACATTAAAGTGTGACAAACATGCAAAAAAAACAAGAAATCAGGAAGGGGGCCAACACTTTTTCACACCACTGTAATTGTTGTCGTGCGACCTGTTTTCATATCTCTAAAAACGATCAGAGTATGTGCCTTCTGAGTGCTGATACGGTGACCGGTCTGTCATTCTATCAAACGTTACATAACCAATTAAAACTTAGGCTTTACATTGTTACATTGTTAACTTTAATGCAGATTTTAGATTGGTTAATATTAGCTGTCAATCGCCCAGTCACTGCTCTCCGCTGTCAGGTGACAGGGAGCTAACTAACGCGGGGAATGTAAAGGGCTGAAGAAGAGAGAAAATGAAAAGAACACTTACATTACTTTTGTAAGCCGCCTAAAGTTACAAATAATGGTGCTGGTGATAGCGATCATGTGGTGAATGTTGATCCACCAGCCGAAAAGGCAGCGTACAGTTTTCGGAGAAAATGGTTGAAAGACTTCGAGTGGCTTCGCTATGAAAATGCACTGTGCTGTGTGCTCTATGCACTGCATTCACTGTAAAGCCTGTGGGACGGAGTTTGCAGGTAACGGCGTTCGCCACTGAATCTACACATTTCGTAATTGTTGTTTTACGATGTGCGGTTTGACATTATCGAGTATATTGCAAAATCCAAACAAAATGTGCACGCATACATTACATGATGAAGTCTAGTAGGTTAGACTAGTGCGTGTGCGCATTTAGTGTGTTTTCTTTCACGGCATGATTCAGTCTATTAAATTGCATCACAAAATTCAAGATATGGGGACTTTACATAATTTCATATAGTTAATCAATATCACAAGAATGTGATTGATTTTATTATAGGGAGCAGTATGATAATGTTCAATAAAAAGATAGTTAATATTAAGGACTTACGTTTTAGATCAACCTATTGACGCTTTGCTCTATTTCGCCAACAAAAATAATTCCAAAAAAAGCCACAGCGTTGTTTTGCGTCTCTGAGCAACATGATGGTTTTTTGTTCCTGAATGAATCAACCGTTTAAGATGATTCGGTTCAATCGCAACGACTCACTTAACAGTGACTTGCTGACACCTACTGGAGGTTTTAATTTCACATTTAAAGTTTCAAATATTTAAATTATCAGTGTTCAACTTTTTATGTTAACAATATTAAAACATATATGCATGTGTATGCAAGTTTTTTGTTTTTAATTATATAATAAATAAAAAGAAAAAAAACATATAAAGAATAGAGCAAGTTAGTGTTAGAGGCCCACATAGATACGACCTTACTAGATGTGTGTGTGGGGCCGTGTGTGTGTGTGTGTGCCCAGTAAACATTTTAATAAGTCTGCATCTAATAAACAATATCTAATAAACATTTAATTCCACAAACTTCACTAACTTTAACGATAAATATATTGTTGTCAATACAACGTTTTTCAGTTTTCTTCAAAATAAAAAAAATAAGCAATGGCAAATGTTTGTTTTACTATTTTAAACAATTTTCTCTGAAATTGTCAATGGGCCCCTAACACCCCCATGGGCAACCCATGTTAAAAGACTACAATGTATATGGTGAATTTAATTATTATGATGATGTCTGGATCTCTTTAGCCCCAGTCCCGGTTTTATTTTGTTGCATGGAAAACATGCAGTGTAGAAATTCTGCAAATATTTATTGTTTTGTGTTCAGTGTAAAACAGTAAGTCAAACTGGTTTTGAATGACATGAGGGCATGTAAATGATGATAAAGCGTATTTTTTGAGTGAATTTTTTTTGCCAATGGTTACTGGCTATAGAGAGAGGTGGAAACTAACCAGTCTCTCCAGCAGCTCTGGGGTTCTGTTGCCTTTGGCCCTGCGCTCCACTGTCTGAATCTGCTGCACAGAAATGCACAGATCAGTGGTCGGCAGTTACACTACAGCTACCCATTCCAGGTCTTACAATTCCTTTTTTGAAAGCAACTATTTTAAATTGTAAAATCATAGCATGATGAAGAAAAGAGTTTGGATTATTCTGAAGTGCAGCAGACCAGGAATGGGCAGCATGGCTAAATCACAGTGCTAAGAACACTGGGCTTCTGATTGGGCGGGTTGGTGACATACCATCCAGGTTCATCTGCATCATGACCACTGGCTCCATGGTCTGGTGAGTGATTCTGATCACTCTTGGCGTCCCCTGACCGTGACCCGTCTGTTGACTGGCTCCATTCGGTGGAGGAGGAGGTGCCTGACCCTGAGGCTCTGATTGGTTGCTGGGCTGTGAGGTTTGGGCCTGACCCTCGCTTGTCTGTCTGCTGTTTGCCGTCATGGTCATAGTGGAGCCCAGGTTCATCTAGAAGATGACAGATATTTTGAGGCTGACTGTTTGTTACTAATAGTATGAAAGTAGTTTTGCATGTATAGTTGGTTAGCTCACTGGAATGGGAATATGGGGCGGTCCACTCTGCAGCACAACAGGGGAGGTGTAGTGAGACATGGGCCGCACCACATGTAAGTGGCGGGGTGGCTGAGCTGATAAATTGCATCGGAGGTCACTCAGAGCCACCAATGTGTTGCCAAGGAGATGGAGTGACTCTCCAATCAAATTGAGAGTGCGCTGATCCTCCTCTCGCTCTTGAGTCTGTCCAAGAAACCCATTTTCAGAAAATTAATATGATGCCTTAAAGCGCATATGACAATTATGAAACATTAAACTACGCGGGCATACATTGGTATTGTAGTCAGCGGATGGAGACTCACAAGGATGGAATGGATTCGATCATGACCCATGGAAGGAGGCGCTCCTCCACCCTTCGCACCTCTGACAGAACCTCCACCAACTCTAAAGGGCTGGGGTGACCGTTGAGACATGGAAAGAAGTTACACTTTGTACATGTAAAAAAAAAAAGTAATGGGCCAAAGACATGACGATACATCACCGTTCAACGTGCAGGGACAGTGAGTTTTTTTTTTTTTTAAGATTTTATTTAGCAAGGCCACATCAAATTCAGCAAGGACACATATCAAAGGTGACATTAAAAACGGTTATAATGTTATGAAACCTCTATTTCAAATAAATGCTCTTCTTTTGAACTTTATATTCGTCAAAGAATCCTGAAAAAAATTGTATAATGTCAACAATAGTGAACTTTTTTTTTCAACACTGAATATATTTCCTGAGCAGGAAAACGTGAATCAGAATGATATTTAAAAAAAAGTATATTAAAATGTAATAATATTCCACAATATTAATGTTTTACTGTACATTTTATCAACTAAATGCAGCCTTATTGATCATAAGAGACTTACCTCAGAGAAAACTTACCTCAAACTTTTGTAAAGTAGTGTATATCACATGATTTGATCTTTTTATGACAAGGCAAGGTTCAGGTTATAAAACATCAATGTCTCCCCCAAAATAATATTATGAATAATCATGATATTTTAAAAAATTACTTATCTTGAAAAATATTGAAATTATTAAGATGTGTACATTCATGTACACAATGTATCATGTACATGCATTCAAGGTTTAAGGAAAATACATTGACTTTTTACTTAGAGGGATGGTCAATTTGCTCTTAATTTAGATCAGGTTATTCAGGTAATAATGTTAATAATGTTCAGTTTCTTGCACCGTCCAAGCATTTCACTTCATAAGATATAATATATCGTCAGGAGCCACGGTTATTTAATTGTACTGCTTGGATAAGTTTTTGTTTTTTGTCACCAAGTGACAAGGTTTGACTCACCAAGGACAATGGTTTTTAGCTAAAAATCTTTTTTACTGTTCTACTGGGAAATAGAAGTCCTCTATTGTGCATCCAGGTTGGCCTGAGTGTGAGTAAATTAAAGAGTAATTGTTCATTTTTGGGTGAACTATCCCTTTAATGGTTACACCACGTGACATTTTTAGAGCCATTAAATCCAAACCTTGAAGATTGTAGACAATTTTCTATTAACCATATGAAATCAACATGAATACCAGAAATACATTTCTAAGAGCCTGGCGCATGCTTTTTACCTAGATTGTTAAAAGCTTTTTCCCTCATCATGGACAATTTTATTTGTCCTAGACCCTAATATTTTCTCTTACTTGGGTCCAGAGTGAGTTGCTACTTCTGTCTGTGAAGCTGAGGATGAGGAGGAAGGTGGGGAGCTGTCCATTGGCTGTGCTGAGAATGAGGATGATGATGGCTGGGGATGTGGTGTCTCTTGCTGAGATGACGGTTCACTTGACTGACCCTGAAACAAAAAGTTAAAGTTACTTTTACCTGAAAATACGAATCAAGCCGAATGACATTTGATATATAATTAAGAAATCCAAAAAGATTGTTTTATTTGTTGGATGTAAATATTTGTTCTGCACCTCAAGTCTGTGGATTAAAGCCTGTGTCTCTCGCAGCAAGCTTTCAGCCAGCTGGAGCCTCATCCTGGGCTCGCTCTGCACTGATTGGTCCACGTTGATATGGACATCCACAGAGCCACTGCTCTGTGAGAGAGGAAATAAATTACTGTAGATGTGTCCAGAGATAACGTTCCATTTTAAACAACAGACTGTGACCAGACAAAGCAAAAGCGCTTCTAATACAAACATTCAGTACACTGCTTATAATGTTCATAATTATATAAGTATGGTTGGTGAAGTTAGAGGACGCAAGGATGACTCACTCCTGTGGTGGTGCTCACTCTGACATTACGCCCCATTTCTCCAACACCAGCCAGCATCTGCTGCACTGACATCTAGAGGGGTGAAATTTAAATTTCCTTTAATAACAAGACCTCTAACATATGTATTACAATGGCTATCTGAGGTTAAGCGGTCACATATTGCAAACATGTGTCTCTTCACATTAGGAAAGCACTGCAACCTGTATTTGCTGTGGGTCCATGATGTTCACAGGCAGGTTAAAAGTGCCCAACATTACGTAGTTGTTGGCATTACGGTCATGTGGAGTTCCTAGAAAAGTGGAGGACTGAGAGGAGGTGGATCCTCCATCCGTTGTACCCGAGGAGCCAGAAATTCCGCATCCTCCACCCCCAGACTGACTGCTCTGGGGAGGTGCTCGCTCCACAAGATGAATAACCTTCCCATCAACATCTGAAAAACAGCAAAGATTATTTAATCATTCATAACCACATATAAAAAAAACTTTTGACTACAGTTATGACAGATCTCAAAAAAGGCTGCACGATAATGATTAAACTGATAATAAAGTTTAATTTTGTTTTGCTCAAATTATAAATCACAATTATTAATCATGGTTGCTCTCAAGAAAATTATTTTTATATTTCATCAGAATTATTGCACTTTGACATTAGCACAAATTAAGAGAACATAAAAATCTCCTGAAAATTTTAATTTTCAAACAACAAAAATACTTTGTATTGTAGCACAGAGGCTATGTAAGTGCATTTCTTCAGCAACCATAATCACAATCAATAAAGTCAAGATTCATGTTTGGATTTATTAGATTTTGTCACAGAGATGGATTCCTTGCAGATTTAGATGCGGCAAACAGCACAAGTGGAAGAAATACAAACTGGCTATATTACTCTTTCATTTGCGCAGAATAACTTAGTAAAACGTGAACTTGCATGTTTGTATGCGTTTTCAGGTAATCAGCGCTTTTTGTTTTTTTGCAGTGCTGAAAGAGCGTTTGCTCATGGTTGCCAGGTTGGAAAGATTAAGCAAAACACTGGGTGGAAAATGTAAGAAAAAAGCTCTAATTGGGGAATTTAAACTTTAAACCAGTGCAAGATAACGGAAATGTCGAATATAAAAATCAGGACAAACAACCAGGCGATTATGCTTAATTAATCGAAAGAAGCAGAAAACATAGGCTAATCCTGATTAGGGCTAGGGCTGGGCGATACAGCGAAAAAATTTAAATCAAAAATTTAATTAAAAAAATGTATCACGATATATTGTTTCATATCATTTGGTATCGACAATTATTGAAAATTTCTTATAACCTTTCTTAAACAGAGCAGTAGAAAAAAGGTTTAAATTTAACCACTGTGTTTTTAATTTACCCAATTTGTTAAGATAAACAACTTATTTTAGTCTTAAACAAAATAAAATTGAAACAAACATCTTCTTTCTTATATTTTATATGCAGATTGAATAAGTGTTAAGGAAACTTTTGGCCTATCTCCTGAGGCCACAGGAGGGCGCAATGAGCAAAAAAATAGCACCTCCTTAAAATACGGTTTATCAATGCAATGAAATTGAAAATAACATCGTCTATAAAAAAAACGTGTATTACGTCTAAATTAACTCATATAAATAAAATTTAATTTCGTAAATTGCATAAACAATTTTGAACAAAACAGCATCATGTATTTATGTATAGCTTAATACAAATAGCCAAAGCGCCGATCACACGATTGCATTTAAAAACAAATGAGACGCAGTGGAATGGAATTAAAAAAAAACATAAATTCTCGAGACATGTTTTCTAAAAGTTTAACCTCTTTTAACTTTACATGGCTTTCTATTAATCATCTCTTGTGCGAGACGCGAGTGCAACAGTCAAGAATGCGCCGAATATGCGTTCTGGGTGAATGGCTTGGTTTTGGTTTTAACCTAACCAATATCATCTCCGCATTGAGCTTTTTTATTTCTCTAATATTTGAATATGCCAGCAGCGGCACATCTTGTGGTGTCAACCTGGATATAGACTAAAAAAACATTAAAATGCAACAACATCATCCTCACCGCATCTCGTGCACCGCTGATAAGGCTCTCTGACGCACACCTAACATTCAAATATACCGTTTTTTTCATTCGAATGCAAATTTTTATTTTAAATTCGACTAATATTCCTTTTTTTGATTCACAGTCCCCTCATCGCATGGCACTCATTTCAGCGTGTGTTTGTGTGTTCTGTTGGCGCTCTGCTTGTCACTCATAACACGCACCTTTAAATAAAATTTTTTTAAAAAGTGTGAAACTATTGTGCGATATTATTCAAGCATTTTTATTGGTGTACCGTCGATAAATAGATACTGTTTTATCGCCCAGGCCTAATTAGGGCTGCAATGATTCCTCGATTCTATTAGAGTATTCAATAAAAAAAAAATCCTCGATTTCATTTTGCCCGCGTCGAGTAGAGCGGTTCTAGAGCATATTCGAGGGCACACTCTTACCGGCAAAAATAGGCGAGGTACCTATCTTTAGCGAAGCGGCGCGGAGAGCCTTAACACGCCGCATTGTAAATAAGGGGTAAGTCACTCTCGCGGTATTTTGACGTCATACACCGATCGTCTGCTTTAAGTCAAACACACAATTTATGACAATAGATAGATTACACTTCGAATTAGGTAGTCTGCCATCGATGACCGTTTTCTAAAGCCTTCCATTGTAAAAGGCTGAAAACATGCCCTTCATTTGGTTTGCACTAATAAACGCTGCTGCCTGCCAGCTAGGGATGTGCCAATAGACGATATTATCGTGTATTGACGATAGTCAGAGATATCGCCTGTGCTGATGCCTTTGCGATAGCAAGACGATTATTAATTTATCAGATTAGTAATACTATCTAATTAATATTAGGGCTTATTGGTTGCATTATATTTCTTTTTCCGTGCTGTTACAGTATTGCGCATTTTAACCAACACCACGCTTATGCTGAGCTATGAATGCAATGCATCAGAGGCGTTCAGATGAGTTCATCACTGAAAAAGCAGGAATTCTGATTCAGCGCGCGGGACTGAATTCTTAGACCGACGAATTTCTCTCATCATAACAACAGAAGTCAGATCTACGTGGATGTAAGTATAAGAGATTATTAATTACAGTGTATATTCACTGTGTATATAGTCATACAGCGTATCTTCACTGTGTATACTTCATACAGCTATATTATGGGAGTGTTTTTTAAAGTGCATAAACTTGCGCTAGACTGAGCTTGTGATTATGTTCTTTGGTAATGTAATGTTCTTTGCATGTTTTCTGTAGCTGCTTTTTGAATAACTGAGGAGATGTAAGCATTATAATTAGTAACTTACGATGTTTCTATTAATTTGTTATCATGTTAAATAAAAATTCAGTCATTATAAAAAAATGTGGCTGTTTTTAGCCTAACGCTGGAGTTGGTTCACTTTCCCACAATGAAACTAAGTAAATAATTACATAAATTTTATTAGCACGATAATATCGGGTATCGGTGATCTCACAGGCTGACGATAGGACGATATGAAAATTGAGCATATCGCCCAACACTACTGCCAGCTGCAATCACCAATAAAACATTGTTCCTTATTTTGTTCTATATCGTCATAAATATCTTTATAGCAAATATTCTTGAAATATCGTGATATAATTTAGAGGCTATATCGCCCACCCTTACATACAACTTCTACTATTCCTGCCATAGAAAAATATGGTCAAAATAGAAAGAGTAGGCAGCTGTCCGATTCACCAACCAGCACGCTGCAGTTCATGAAGATCTGTGTTTTGAACAAAACGGTTGAGTGATCGTTCCAATGACTCACTAAGAAAGACAGCCTTGTCACCACCTTTTGGCTGGAATGCACCAAAAACAGACATGCGGAGTGATATACAAACAGTTAACAATCCCAGTGTGAAAAAAAACAGACCCAAAGAAGTGACTCACTGTATTCTGTGAGTGTGCTCTCATCCTGCAGCACTTTACCCTGGTAGATCAACCTCTGCTTATCCACCGGGATTTCAACAGCAGAAGCGATGTGCTCTTTAAACTGCTTCACTGTCCACTGAGAGAAAGTAAGAGAGGTGACAATCAGATTACAAAGGCAAACGAAATTGGTTTATCGATTTAAAGTGTATTTAACAGCCTTTCAATATAGCGGACTGGGTTATACTTGTTAAATGAGCTAGTTGGGTTACACACAAAATAATCATAGCACAAATAAACTCCTCACATAATGTTTTTGTCTATGACTGATAATATCGTAAAGCACACAGAAACAGACCTCTCCCCTGACAGTGAACGTCCTGCTCTGGGAATCCAGAGTTTTCACGGTCACCTCTATGGCTCCTGGTTCCTCCATGACTCCAAAGTTTCTTTAAAAAGGCGAGATGAAAAAGAATGCTTCCAAAAATTATTACAAGGACTAATGTTAGCAATTAAACTCTATGAATCATAACATCTACAGGTGCATCTCAATAAATTAGAATGTCGTGAAAAAGTTTTTTTATTTATTTCAGTAATTCAACTCAATTTGTTAAACTCGTGTATTAAATAAATTCAATTTACACAGACTGAAGTAGTTTAAGTCTGGTTCTTTTATTGTGATGATTTTGGCTCACATTTAACAAAAACCCACCAATTCACTATCTCAACAAATTAGAATACTTCATAAGACCAATAATAAAAAATTTTTTTAGTGAATTGGTGGCTTCAGGAAAGTAGTGCATTTATGTAAATGTACTCAATACTTGGTAGGGGCTCCTATTTCTTTAATTACTGCCTCAATTCGGCGTGGCATGGAGGTGATCATTTGTGGCACTGCTGAGGTGGTATTGGAAGCCCAGGTTTCTTTGACGTGGCCTTCAGCTCATCTGCATTTTTGGTCTCTTGTTTCTAATTTTCCTCCTGACAATACCCCATAGATTCTCTATGAAGTTCAGGTCTCGTGTGTTTGCTGGCCAGTCAAGCACACCAACACCATGGTCATTTAACCAACTTTTTTTAACCAACCCTTCCTCCAGACTCTAGGACCTTGCTCTCATCTGAAAAAAGGACTTTGGACCACTGGGCAACAGTCCAGTTCTTCTTCTCCTTAGCCCAGGTAAGACGACTCTGACGTTGTCTATGGTTCAGGAGTGGCTTAAAAAGAGGAATAAGACAACTGTATTCCTTGACACGTCTGTGTGTGGTGAATCTTGATGCCTTGACCCCAGCCTCAACCCATTCCTTGTGATGTTCACTCAAATTCTTGAATCAATTTTGCTTGACAATCCTCATAAGGCTCGGTTCTCTCGGTTGGTTGTGCATCTTTTTCTTCCACACTTTTTCCTTCCACTCAACTTTCTGTTAACATGCTTGGATACAGCACTCTGTGAACAGCCAGCTTCTTTGGCAATGAATGTTTGTGGCTTACCCTCCTTGTGAAGGGTGTCAATGATTGTCTTCTGGACAACTGTCAGATCAGCAGTCTTCCCCATGATTGTGTAGCCTAGTGAACCAAACTGAGAGACCATTTTGAAGGCTCAGGAAACCTTTGCAGATGTTTTGAGTTGATTAGCTGATTGGCATGTCACCATATTCTAATTTGTTGAGATAGTGAATTAGTGGGTTTTTATTAAATGTGAGCCAAAATCATCACAATAAAAGAACCAAAGACTTAAACTACTTCAGTCTGTGTGCACTGAATTTATTTAATACACGAGTTTCACAATTTGAGTTGAATTACTGAAATAAATGAACTTTTCCACAACATTCTAATTTATTGAGATGCACCTGTACACTGATAGCAAACAAAATAAGACCTCATTTTAATCAAAGAAGCTGACCACTAGTTTTACCGCGTATTATGAAACATCATACACTCGCAGTGCAGCTTCAGTAATTATAACAGGAGCGTCTCGTTTTGTCTCCATAGTAACGTTGGGCGCTACTAGAACTGTAAATGCTAACAGTACTGATAACGGACATCGTAACACCCATATAATAAACCCAAGCCATATTTTAATACAGTGTATAAACAAAATAGCGACGCCTATTATTACAAACACAAATTTACCAGTGGCCATACATACTTGTAACTGTTCAAGACCATTACTATATTAGGTACCAGGCTAACAACAGTCAACGCGATTCGGTTGTGCATTTTAGAAAAAGCAAACGTTACATATGAATAGCAGCAGAGTATATCTGGGTTAGAAATTTAAAAGATTAAACACCTTACTTTTAAGGGATAACTGTGGCAGCTCGGCGATTTAGTGTTTAATTATAATTTTATCCCACACAACAGCTACAGGGGCATGCTAGCTAATCCCAAGCGTTGCTTTGCCAGGAAGTGATGTCACGTTCTGCAACTAAACTGCGACTTCAAAATAAAACTACAAATCTAAATCCGAAGATTTAAATATTTGTTTGTTCGTCTATTTGTCATTTAAATGTATTGATTTATAATTTGGTTCATAATTTACTCCTAAACGTTGACAAAACTAACAAAATTCATCAGATATACACAAATTATACAAATGAATGAATGAGTGTATCAGCAGTAAAGGAGAGATATTGCTGGTGTACGTTTTCATCTACTTACTCTCTTTCTCAACCAATAAAATTGGGGCGATAGATTTCTTAATTTGTCCTTGCGTTTTTAGGAAAATAAATTACATTTAAGCAGATTAATTTGCACACAATGCAAGGGAAAACAAAGCAGAAGCCTTGCAAAGCTGTTTTGTATTTCGCCGGTGGGCGGGGCTATCGTGCAAGCTGTAATGCTATTGGCTCAAACTCACCTTTCGTTTAGACTTCAGCAAATCACTGTGGGCGAACGCTGGATTAATATTCATTAGCCTGACATCTAGTAGGCACTGAAAAAGCAATCTACCTGATCAAAAAGAGTTGTATTTGACTATGGTGTGTAATGTTGTTCAGCGGATAAAACATTTAATATTTATGTAAACTCATTTTTATTTACTTATTTCAGAAACCCTGAATGATAGATTAAAAAAAATGTCTCAAGCTCCACTGCCAGCATATATTTCTCTAGGGTCTGTGTAATGTGAACAATAAGTATTTGCATTCATACATGGTCGCAAAATCAGCACACCAGACCAGACTAACCTTTCTGTTAGACCAGCAAACCAGTTTAGGTTGGTTGAAGTCAATTTCAGCAGAGTTGTAATGAGTGAGATGAAGCAGGCAGGAAGAGACCGATGGCTCAGAGCTAGCTTAAAGGTTGAGTGTATACATTTGTTGGGAAATTGCATGTGAAATGAGTGTCCCTGATGGAACGTCTACATTTATGCAATTCTCCCATCACACTTCAGATGTGCTAGAGCTCTGCTGCCATGACAACAGCATTTATCATGACATCACCTCCCTAGAGTGACTCATACTGCACAGGTCTGCTTAAAAACTGAAATATTTGTGTGCATGACAATGAGAGAAAGAGAGAGGGAGAGAGGGAGGGAGAGACAAAAGGAGAGAAATTGATGAGTTTGTCTGACAGCGTTTACCTAATCAGTAAGGACGACAAACAACACACAGCCGGAGATGATTCAGTAGACATCCACATATTTAATTCTCTATGTAACAAAAGTAATTACACATCTTTGTTCCAGGAGCTTTACGATATTGAAAAAGTAAACAGAAACCAGACATTTAGAAATGCACAGCACACATACAGTACAGAAAGCATTGTATTGCACGACTGGACACAATTACTCCCTTTACAATGTTATCATTTTGGGACAATATCAGAATTTGCAGTGGAAGGCTACACACATTTTTAAGCTGTAATATAAATGTTAATGCAATCAATATACATTTTCAATAATTGGGTGCAAGTTCAGAACATCCATGTGCATGTGTATACATACAGTATATATCTAATATATATCTTATTTATTATCCAATTGTATGTTTTATAGAGTCTTTGGCACAGAAATTGTCATATTGGACTTTAGCTCACTGGCAGATCAGCACATTGCACAAAATCCACAAGGCCCATTTTGCACTTCCCATAATCATTACCCATGACCATTACTGCGTTTATGTAATTTAATCACAGGGATCATTGGATAGTCAGATGGTCAGTCTGAAAGATTGCAGACCATATATTGAGTAACGCTGGTACAGCTCTGAATTGCGGTCAAAGATCAAATTCAGTGACAGTGACCAATTCAATTTGATTTTCCCTTGTGAAAAATAAGTACACTTTAGTATACTTTAAAAAAAGAGTACTTATTACAGAAATAATATACTTAAGTGTGAACTGAATGCAATGTTTTCGGACACTTAACTGCATGTTAGTTGCAATTAAAGGGTTAGTTCACCCAAAAATGAAAATTAGCCTATGATTTACTCACCCTCAAGCCATGTATTACTTTCTTCTTTCAGACGAATCCAGTCGGAGTTATATTAAAAATTGTCTTTGATCTTTCAAGCTGTTTAATGCCACTCAGCGGGTGTTGCATTGCTTCAGTCCAAAAGAACTTAAATAAAAAGCGCCCATCCATAAAAAAGTGTCTCACACGGCTCCGGGGGGTGAACAAAGGCCTTCTGTAGTGAATCGATGCGTTTTTGTAAGAAAAAGATCCATATTCAAAACGTAATAATCACTATCTAGCTTGCTCTAGTTGTAACCAGAACATTCCTCGGGGGTGAGTAAAACACAGCCTAATTTTTCATTTTTGGATGAACTAACCCTTTAAAATAATTTATTACAGTTTAAATTAACATTAAAGGCAATTTATTTGACCCACTTAAGTAGGACTTAAGTCAAAGTCCCTTTATTCTATTGTCTTTGCTTAAGTACATCGTTGTATTACATGCATTTGTATTAATTATTGAAAGTAAAAATACTTTAATGTCATTTCTATTGAAAATTGTATTTCAAATATTTAAATAATTTTGTAATACACATGGCATGAAGTTGCAGTTAGTACTTTTAAAAATATATTAACCAAGTACTTTACAGTGGCTTTAATATGTTAATCAACACATCAAGTAAGAGTGTTCTTCAAAGCCGACAAAGATTATTAACACATAATGATTTAAAATTTACTTTTTAATTTGAAAGTATTACAAAGTGTACTTAAGTGTATTAAGAAACAGTTATAAAAGTATACTTTCTTTAAGTGGCTTTTTAATTAATTCATATTATATTATCTGCAAGTACAGTTTTTTTTTAAATATACCTAAAAGATTTGAAGTACACTCCAAGTGGACATTCAATACAATTAAGCACACTTCTTTTTCACAAGGGGTAGCACAGTTTAGTATACAAGAAAGCTATTATTGGACATACTACTAAGAGATTACACTTGCCACTCATGAGCAAGTGTGTGAATGTGACAGGAAACACATCCCACAAGGATTTCACAAGATTATGAGTAGTGGAAAAGTAGTTGTGACAAAATGTGCTTACAGGCGAGTAAAGAAATTGCTTAAACTGCTGTTACTGAAGATGTAAAAAATAAACTGCTGCAAAATGAATCGCACGATTAATCTTTGAGAATTGCTAAAGCCTTTCACTAATGAAAAATAAGTCACTTGGGTAAGCTAAAAAGATGTCTAAATACAAATAATCATTGCTTTTTTTTGTAGCACAACGTTCCGGTAAGACCCTCCTCATTGTGATCTAGAAGTATATTTAGGGTTTAAAAGAGAAATCTGGAGAAATTACATCACTTGCTCACCAATGGATCCTATGCAGTGAACTGGATGAAGCATTATTACAGATTTATTTAGGCAAAAAGCAACAGTTTAAAGTTAAAATGCCTTATAGATTGATTTGTTTCTTACGAACACTCATCTTTTTGCTTCACAAGATGTTAACCGATGGACTGTGAGTCGTGTGGATTACTAGTGAATTATTGTCAACTGTTTGGACTCTCATTCTGACGGCACCCATTCACTGCAGAGGATCCTTTGGTGAGCAAATGATGAAATGCTAAATTTCTCCAAATTTGTTCCAATAAGGAACCAAAACAAAATTTTCTGCAAACTGCGAGCTGTTTCTTTCAAGGGGGATTGCTGCTAAAATTCACAGAGACTATATCACATATTGAACTTAGTTGGACCCCTTAGACCCCCTGACAGCCCTGGTTCTGAGTGAAATCGTAGTGTTTGAAGATCTGGTGCTAAAGTTAACTGGGCAAGTTAATTAACATCTTTCACCACAGGGAGGCAGTCTAAAACTAAAGCTGTATTGCCTCTACTCACTACATAGTGCAACAGTAATCTCATGTTAGTATTGCGGCATAGTAACATTGACAAGTACTACACATTCTGCGTCTGGTTTACATTTGTGTCCACTTATATTACAAGAGTAAAGAAAGATAGTTCAACATTGACAATATTCATACAATTAAAATCCCCTTATGTGACACCTGCAAAGCTTATGAAATAAGAGATGAACTAATAAAGACTGAACTAAACTAAAGCTCTCATGACAAAAAAAAGCTCACCACCCACACCAGGTAACAACAAACACGACGGCGTAATACTCCTAGCACTGGCGTGAAGATCATAAGAAAGAATTAATACAAAGATTGAGGCATTTGTGTTCTTACATGAACTCACACACTCACACTGCAGCTTTCACACCAGATTATAATGAAGAAAATGCACACATTATTGTGCCTCTTCCACAGACAGACCCACATACGTAAGTACAGTAAGGTTTTTTTGTGTTAGCACACAAATCATTGCAGCCGTGTCAGATTATGAAAGCAGTTATAAGGTAGAGAAACATTTACATGTACATATTAAGCATGTGTATAGGCATTATGTACAAAATGTCATCATGTACATATATTGTCAGTTCTCTAGCTAACGCTACTCCTCGTTTTCTGGCATGACCCGTTACAAAATATCACCCTTTTACTCAGCCATGGCTTTTCAGTTTTATCTCGGCCAATAACGCAGTTAGAAGTCTATGCTTTGTGATGGTATCGTCAAATTATGGCAATGCATTCAAACTCCACTGATGTGTCAGTATTAGTTGCTGGAGTGTTATCTAGTGGGGTAGAGCGCTGTATATGAAGGCACCCGCAAATATCAAAGGATTCAGTCCTGCCCTGAACTCTCAGTAATTCTGTAATGCTCTTCCTCTGGCACAACCTGTAACCGGGCATGTTGCTCTTCTGACATTTTCAATCTGGGCAAAAAAATAAATAAATACATAAATAAATAAAAAAGATGCATGGTATAAACATTTGGCCGATACCGATAAGCAGATAATTGTTGTTATGCACAATAACCGATTAATTACGGAAGCCCTCTTTCTTGTAATCTCGACACTGCTTCGGTAGATAAATGAATAATAGATCCATTCATTTCTATTTTTTCTAAATAAATTATATAAAAATGTACAGTATGAAAAGTGGAAATTAATTTGCTAAAGATTATATTTAACAGTGTTATTTAATGATTTGTGTTTTTAAAGATTAACTTCAAGTGAGTGTTAAATGACAGCAAAGATCATCTAAATGTAAAAATAGGGGAAATGAGCATGAACTATTAAGTGTCTCAAATACCAGGTAATTTCAATATCCACCAATAAATATAAAAAATCAGTAACACTAAATAATATGATTTTTTTTGTAGTAAAACAAATAAAACAAAGATGAATATTTTAAAATGTTTTACGTGAAATACTATTTCAGTCTTTCTTTAATTTATGTCTTGTTTGCCATTTCTTTGTAATTATTTGGGAAATGTACTGGCAATTTCTGAGTGAAAATTGCTTCTACACCATATTAATTCTGATATATCGTGTATCCTTAATATAATTTCAGGCCTAAAAATGCCTTTTGTATCTTTAAAAAATGTAATTTTTACATTAAATTGTTCAAATATGCTTCTAATCCTAAAAGATAGTTAGTTGGCTCAGAAGTGACCTTTTTGAGGAAAGAAATGTCTTGTATTAAGGATTCAATCTTTTGAACTTTCTGACTCTCTCTAGAGGCTGGAAAGCAGACAGAATGTGTAATAAGTGATACAGGGTGGAAAAGAGCCTCTCTTGCATTACTTTGACTAATCAGTCCAAATGGCCATAATCATTCCCTTAACATTCCCAAGATTATCATGCAGTCTAACTTAACTGTATGTACATTTTCTCTCATTATCTATTACCTACATCTCTCTAGAAGTCTATACATGGTTCTCCTGCCCTCCCTACATCCCCAGCCCACTTCACTCATCTTCCTCCTCTCCTTCCTTACTTCTGCATGTCACACTGCAGTAAAAGAACAATGGAGGGGTCGCTCTTGGCCGCCTCTTTGAACTCCTCCAGCGTGATCTCGTCGTTGTGGTCCTTGTCCATCTTGCTGAAGATTTTGTCCACACGCTGCTGTGGGGTCAGCCCGTCTTCGTTCATACGCATCATGATCACCGTCCCAACCATCTTGTAGATTGCCTGGACATCAGAGACAGCCCAAAAAATGGGATGAACACACTTCTAAAGCAAACACGTATTTTATTATGTGATGCAGTGCCTTCTCTGAATCCCTCACCTCAATGATCTCCAGCATTTCCATGCGTGTGATCTTGCCGTCTCCGTCCAGGTCGTACATGTTGAAGGCCCAGTTGAGTTTCTGCTCAAAACTTCCCCTGGAAGTAATGGACAGCGCGCAGATGAACTCCCTGAAGTCAATGGTACCATCATTGTTTTTGTCAAATGTCCGAAAGGCATGCTGGGCGAATTTTGAAGCGTCGCCATAAGGAAAGAACTGAAAGACACAAAACAGCATCTTGCTTTTAGTACACTTTTTAGTAACTTAACTACATAGCCCTACTTAAGAGAACAGTCCACCCCAAAATGATAATCACCATTTTTATGATATTTGTATAGCGACTTCTCATCATTTTTGTAGTTTTATAGTCCCTAGTCGTAATGATCTCATTTTATGGAAATATGAAGGTCAAGATTCTGCTTGACATCTTTTTTGTTCCACATAAGAAGAAAGAACGTCATACTGGTTTGGAACAGCATGAGTGTAACTAAATCATGATGACAGAATTTTCACATTTGGGTGAACCAACCCTAATATGCTGGTTATGTTTTGAAGCCTGGCAGCTGGTTTGAGCTGGTTTAAGCTGGTCCTTGGTTGGTCATGAGCTGGTTTAAACTGGTCCTGACTAGTTGCTTAGGACCAGCTTTAACCAGCTAAGGTCCAGCTTAAACCAGCTCAAACCAGCTGCCATGATTCAAAACATACCTAACCAGCATTTGCTGGGGGGTTTTTCAACAGGGAAAGCCTTGACAATATTTTTCAGTGTCTTTTTTAAATTTCCTTCATGTACCTGAGGGTCACACTGAGAGTAGGTATATCTAATGTGGAAAGCATCCCTTTGACTTCCCTCACCTTGACATAGAGTTGCTGGAACTCTTCCAGATTGAGGATGCCAGATGGACAGTCCTTCAGGAACCCCTTATACCACTGCTTCAGCTCAGCTTCGTTGAACTCTGTACTCTTGGTCAAGTCATCAAGCACCTCAGGAGCAAGCTTGCTGTTGTGTTTCCCCATCTTTCTACACCTCTCTGTGAACAAGCTGGGCAAAGAGCCATTAAAATACATTCATGTTTTATGGCAGTGGTTCTCAACCAGCGGCCCGTCACAAATTCAAATGCGGCCCACCATGGTGAACACAATTAAAAAAAATTACTTTCAGTTTTACAAATCAATTTAGTTTTTACATTAATTTAAAAATGTACTAAACAAATATAAGCTATAATGTTTTTGCTATGTAAAATAATTTTGTTTTTCATAAATGATTTTCAGACAGGAGCAGACCTGTCGGCTTCTCACGTAATTAACCTTACGCATTTAACACTTACAAGCACGCACTTTAGCAGAATTCAATTTAAATAGTAATCAGCAGCCATTAGTTCAGTAAAATTGAGCATCAGAATGGACAAATTTGTTATTAAGGGAGAAAATCGAAATGCACATTTTCTGCAATGTCACACGTCAAATCACACTTCCATGCGCGTCTTACAGACTGCAACTTACAATCGCAACTTCCTTGTGCTGTTACTCCTTTCGAGATGAATTTCACAAAATTGGTCAGCTCCCGACAGCATCAGGTGCTTTATTAATGGTGAGTAGAATTATTTATTTATTTGAATGAATGTAATTGATTAGATTTTATAATATTTATGCTATAATATTATAAATCTGGTTGGTTTGTATTGGTGATGTAATATGTAAGTGATATGCGTGCGGCCCGTGAGACTTGCACTTGGACCATAGTGAGGCCCAGTGGAAAAAAAGGTTGAGAACCACTGCTTTATAGACTGACAACAGCGATAAAAAACAGAAATGTATTGTGGACAGTAGGTCTCTTGACAAGATTAAAGTGAAGGAGTAATGCAACGGAGAATTGCACAATTTCACACCTTTCTCATTACTTCTGCCTTAAGTATTTGAAAAATCAAGAGTAGAGCAAGATTGTATCATTACCAAAAACTTTTATCATTAACAAAGACTTTTGTTAATTAAATGGTACTTCATGTTCTCTCAAGTCGAGTTCCCATTCATTTTCTCTAGAGAGAAAGAGATAAAACGTTCAAGGCACACTTAACATTGAGCTCTGAGGTTAATAATCAATGGTATACGTTTCTGTTGAAGCCATCAGTCAGAGCTATTTCACCATTTTTGTTAAAATGTAAATAAATTCAGGTGAAGAACTACATGACCATGAATCTTTGTTTCTTTAATGTTTTAGGTAACTTTTGTGAAAATAAAATGTTAAAATATGGGTGAAATAATGTTCCATTGTCATTTAGTGTAACAAATATGTTTATATAAAATTGAAACAACATTAAAGATTTAAATGTTAATGTTTAAGCCATATGGAGCAAACGAACAGGAAAATAATACTTTTGAAATCAATGAAATATTGGGTGTTCACACTTGCTCTCTGTTATGTGAATCAACCATCAGACTGACATGTAAAACAACCAATCAGTGATCAGGGTAAACAATTTCTAAACTTAAAGCTAAAATATATGAACAAGTGTAACAAACTAAAACTAATCTGAAACTTAAAATCATATATATCACAAAAATAAAATCAAGTAATTTTTTTTCAACACTATCCACCTCATCTTAAAGGGATGGTTTACCCCAAAATTAAAATTCTGTAATTAATTACTCAACTTCATGTCCTTCCAAACCCGAACGACCTTCGTTCATCTTCAGAACACAAATTAAGATATTTTTGATGAAATCCGAGAGCTTTCTGACCCTGCATAGACAGTAATGCAGCTACCACTTTCAAGACCCAGAAAAAGGACCATGTCTTAGTCCATCTCTTGAACGTGTTAGTTCAAAAATATCATCAAAAATATCTTCATTTGAAAGTGTAATTTGCTTCCAGTTATTTTAGCTGTACAAAACAGTTTAAGGGTAGAATGGTTCGCGCGAAAAAAATCGAACAGTACGGTTCGGCACGCGCCAGGACCACGGTTCAACTTAAATCTGACAACGCATCTGTTGGTTTTTGCTATATAACACGTAGGGTCTAAAACGTGGACAAAATATTCACTCTTGTTCAATGCGAATGCCGTATGCTGGAATATGAGCATTTATTCCGTCATCACCCGGGTTCTGATAGCGTGCGTGCACAGGTGAGATCTGAACAGCACATGTTGATATCTGTGTTTGAGCTAAACTCATTTAAGCTTTGCCAGTGTAAACATTTAAGGGCCAGATTTGTGCTTGTGCTCATCCGAAGCGCGCAAACTCGCGCCTCAGAATGCGCGCAAATATTAAGCTCTCTCTGAAGTATTGTGTTTAAATGGACAAATTCACACAAAAATTATGTCAAAATGCCCGTCTTGGTGAGTATCCTAACAGACATAGTCGGCTGAATGTACAGTATCAGTGCACTGGATCAGTGCGTTCTCTTAAAGTGACAGCACTTTCTTAATATTAATCAAACAGCAACAACAAAGAAATCATTCACTGCTCTTGATTGAATAGCTTTTGTAACTTTAATCAAGATCGTCCTTTAATAATACAGGCAATTGCACTTATGCTGGTTTAACATTTCAATTTCTGTATTCAATTTCTGTACCTAAAAATTAATGTTATTTGTATCTTTACTCTATTGTATTTATTTGTGTTGTTGCTTGTAGTTAGATAGATTATTCTTATTTATTCATTTATTCATCATTTATTTGACAGTATAGTTTTTGCCTAAACATAGCACATACCATACTGAAACCGTGACTCTAAAACCGTGATACAAACCGAACCATGACTAAGATGAACCGTTCCCCCCCTAAAACAGTTTATGGCTTCTATATTGCTCAAACGGGTATTGCTTTATTTTAATGTAATGTTGTAATTATAAATACACTGATTTGCAGTGCAAATAGTTTTACCATTTACTGTGCTTTGTTACTCTTGTAGTTATTTACCTACAATGCTGTGTAAAGTACAGTCTGATTAGAACTAGTCACAGTTGATGTTTCCATTCCTCTGTCTTCTGTTAGCAGCTGTTGCCTGCTATTCTTTTGGGGTTTTACACTTTGTCATGACATTATGGTTTATAACATGTCTGCCTCTGGCTGAATCCGAGATATATTAAACCAAATCCAAATTGCCCTGGGCTTTGAAAATGGATATATTTGGGTGCACATATGACAAATGAGGCACTGTGTTAATGAGTCATTATCTCCGCTCTCGGATTATTAAAGTTCATTAAATATTGAACAGGTCTAAATAGTTGACGAGGGGCACATGACTACGGAATACAGCAGCAGTAGCTTTGCAGAGGAACTCATCTGAGACGTTCTGAGACCCGGTCGCCCACGGCGCTATTTTCTCCCCCTGACGGAAGGTCATTTTAGTGGGATCATGATGACTAATCAGAGGTGAGCATTCATCTCCTCTCGTTTTCTCTTGCTCTTTTTCACTCCCTCTCTGTCGCTGACCTTTTTTGGAATTCTGTGGTCTGGTGGCTTTGCTAATCTTGGCATCTTTCTGATTAGGTAACTTTAGACAGGGGGGTTTAATTAAAGATCTAAGTGGTTAATGAACTGTATGGGTGACAACATTCGCCTCAAGGCTCTGGAAAGCTGATTCTTTGGGGCTGGTGAGACAATCCACTATTGTTTTCAATCAGAAAGGCTTCCATCAAACTCTGCAAGCACTCATGCCCACAGGCCGACCTTTGTTAACTCGTTTGTAATGAGTGACTGCTCAAAGAGCCGGCGTGCAAGAGGAAACCAAATCTGTCAATCATTACTCCAGAGCCTTCTATGAAACTGCAAAGGAAATGAAGAATGGCTCAAATTGGAAAGCAATGTTGGTGGAGGGGCTTATGAAAGTTAATCTACACCCAAAAAAAAAACAAAAAAAAAAAAAAAATAAAAAAAAAAAAAAAAAAAAAAAAAAAAAAAAAAAAAAAAAAAAAAAAAAAAAAAAAAAAAAAAAAAAAAAAAAAAAAAAAAAAAAAAAAAAAAAAAAAAAAAAAAAAAAAAAAAAATCAAAAAAAAAAGTTTAAAAAAAAAAAAAAAAAAAAAAAAAAAAAAAAAAAAAATACGCTTTGGAACCTGTGAGCGAGTTGTGTGGTTACCTGGGAGTTGTAACAACAGTTGAACACACTTTGTGGAAACAACTTTATCCCACTGGTTTTGGATTGTTGTTTAAGCAAACATACACTACAGCACTGAATTTTGTTGTACTTTGGTCTAGGCCCAGGCCCCAGACTGGTGCAGCTTAGCAGCATCTTCTGTGCACACTTGTGAAACACACTGTGATAATTTCAAAATTTGTGAAAATAAACTGTTCAATCAGTAGGGAAAACTATGGGTAAAAATATAGATTTTTCCAATTAATTGCGATGTTCATTTGAACTATCCCGATATTGATTCTTGAAATCACTAGATCGATCTTTACTCTATTTTCAGTGGCTGTGTGAAAAGGTATTTGCTGCACTTACTGTTCTGAAGCTGTCTGTGTTCAGCTGAACTCACTCAACTGTGCTGCCTGGGCCCTGTTGTTAATTCTTAAAATGACTATTTTCATAACGTGAAGTAGTTTCCCTGTAACCATGTTTCCTGTACCACTTTTCAGCAGTAAAACTATCAAATGATGGATGACTCTTTTGAGGTGGTTCTTTTAATGAATAGTTGGTCCCACTTTATATTAAGTGGCCTTAACTACTATGTACTTACATTTAAATTAATAATTTGATACAATGCACTTATTGTGTACATACATGTTTTTACATTGCAACAAAAATCCCTGTATGTAATTACATCTGTAATTAATTTATGTAATTACATTTATAATTACACTGTTGACCCATCCCTTACACCTTAACCCTTAAACCTACCCATACCACCAAACCTGCCCCTAACCTTACCCGTATCCCACCTCAATAGTAGCAGAAGTATTTTGCAATACAATATGAACACAATAAGTACATTGTACTTATTTTTTGATGTAAGTACACACAGTACATTGATTGATTGATTGTCTTTAAATGTGTGCAGGGTGACACCCTTTTGTTTCGTAGCACGCCCTTGACCTGTTCTTTTTACCCATTTCTACAATTCAATTCAGAACAACAGATCAGGTCTACCAGCATGTATCTCTTTATATCACACAATGAGGACAACAAGGGACACACGGTGAGCTGGAGAGGAGGGTGGTAAGGAACCGCGATCAAGGTGACTAAATAGAAACATAAAGACCTTGTTTACACCTGGTATTAAGATGCACTTTCAGTCACCCATTCGCAAGTGGTCATCCAAGAGGCATTGCCATTTACACCTGCTATAACCATGTGTTTTAAATGCGTCTCCTGTGACCACTTGTATTTGGATTTCGTCTGGACCCTCCCCTCTTATTTTGTCACAATCTACATCACTTTCACGGGAGCCACAAGTATGTCACACAAATACGACTGAATAAATTGTTGTTTACAAGCATTTGGCAAAGGATACGAATGGTAACAGTGAATTTTAATTGCTTTGGCTCAACATATGTGGAAATGATTGTTTTGGTGCGCTTTTCTCGTAATAAGTCCCATAACGTTCACATGATTGGTAAGTGGGTGGCGATTAGGTGGCGCATGAATACAATTGAATAAATGAAGCTATTACAGTGCTTACAATTAATTGGGATTGATATGAATGGTAACAGTGTTTCAATAGTTTTGGCTCAATATAGTGAAGATGGAATCGATTGTTGTGGTGCGCTTTCATCATTTTTGACTTCCTCTGGAAGTGGTCAAAGTGGACTATCTCAAAACATTTTAGAACCCGTTTACGCCTGTATTTAATGTCATCGGCAATTGATCAGATTGACGAAAACCATCATAATACCAGGTTTAAAAAGGGCCTTTGAGGTCTGGAAGGTGAGGGAAGTGTTAAAGAGGGAGAACGGGAGTGGAGGTTTTTTTTAAGAGGGCCAGAGGCCAGCTGTGTTTGGTGTCCAAGGTGAAGGTTGGACAGAGCAGTCCCATCCAGAGCCATGGACAAGGCCCAATTTAATGTCTGTCAGGAGAGCAAATGTTGCAGAAAACTAAGCTTCCAAAAGCACCTCAGCTGATAAGAAATATGGGCAGTCTAAAAATGAATGGGAAAAAATACAAGGTACATCAAAAACCTTTAATCTTCTTTAATCTGGCTTGTGTTGAGAAATAATGGATTAATTGGGTTTTAGAGTTACAATAGAAACTCAGTCTTCTTTTCCCAGTTGTTTGCTGTGGAATAAAATCTCTCCGGAGTTTCTGTCTGATGAGTCAGTTCCTGCTTCATTTGCCACCCGAGAGGACGTTTCTGCTTATCAACGAATGCTTGCGTTTTTGTGGCTCCTATAGGATTATGACGGCTGCTTGCGGGTTAGTCTAGCGGTGCTGAGGGAAGAAATGTGTGAGACATGTAAAGGTGCTGCCGTCACTACGCCGCTTCTCTTTCTTTGAGCAAAAGTGATGCTTATCTGTGAGGCTTTGCAGATTAATGCTTCAAGTTTTAAGTTGCTTAAACCACATGCAACTGCCCTAGAGGTTGCTGGCTTGTCAGTGAAAAACAAACTTCTGAAGGGCAGCCAGAGAGGGCTACACGGTTAGCTTTAAGTTTCCGAACAGGTAAATGATTGCTTTCCAACATCTGCTCTTTCAAAGCAAACATTAAACTCCTCTCAGGAATATCAAAGGAGTTAATTGGAAGTAGACTCAACTCTTTGGAAGTACACTCAAAAATCAAGATTTTAAATTCATATTTACATGCACGTATATGTCTGGTATGTCTGGAAAATGTCTGGTTTTACATGCTGTAATTGGTCACCTTTTCTTAGTTTTTTTCCACCTTTTATCTAATTATCTATTTATTTATTTTGCCTACACTAGTTGAACACTATCAACCAATTTAAATGAATCTGTGGTATGAAAAATTAATTTTTTTAAAAACAAAAATATTAGTCTCAATAAAAATGGCATGTACTTTTTTATGAAAAATATTGTATGAGAGTTTTAGATGGAATGTCACACTGCATTCCAGATTTACTTATATGTATATAGACTTAAAGTCAACATGAAATGCCATTTGCATATTTTATTTCAGTAATGCGATGCATTTACAAGAAAAACATTATATACAAATAGCATAAAAATGTAGAACAGGAATAGATTTTGTTGGGAACCAAGATGTGTCTGAGATGTTGAGCCTGAAGGTTTCCTAATGGTAATTTCAAATTGTTTTGTTTTTGCTATTAGTAGTAGTAGTAATATTATTTGTATTAGTATTTGTACAAGTCTGCATTATTTTGGCTATTTGACTACTGGTTATTTTCCCCTTGCTACCTAGCTGACATCCGGTAAATATTGTTTTATTGTTGCTTCTTTAGAATAACTTGCACAATTGACTTTTAAGCAAGTAAATATAGTCTATTTTGACTTTATGTTGACTTTAAAGACCATAAAATAAAAAAAATGAATAGCTCTCACAAACTTCCTGTGATGAGGCCAAGACGTCATGCACATTAATTCTGCTTCATGTTCTTTCCGTGATTTTTTCAGTCACACATAGCTGTTACCTTCCCGTCAGTAAGAAAATGTAGCAAATGTCTTTTGTGGCCTTGTTTCATGGTCTCTCCTATCACTTTCTCTCTTTCATCAGTTCTCCATTGTCACTCGGATTGATCGATGGACAGTGATTGCCTGTGTGGTCACTGCTGAAGTCTTTGATATTCCAGCCACATCAGTCTGTGAGTGTTCCTTTTAAGAGCCACCAAATGAGATGAGAACCCTGGGAGCCGAGATGTGCTGGACACTGGGATATTGGCAGTGGATTAATTCTACCACAGCGCACACACATAGACAGAAGCACAAACACAAATAAACACACGTACAAAGACATACAGGTCTGACGCTTAAATGGATCCCAGGTGAGAATTTTTTTTTTTTCCAAGGCTTGGACATTGTACTGCAACTGTCAGAGATTGAACGAGAAAAGAAGAGATGACTCAATTTGAGTCTCTTCCAGACTTTATTCACCTCAGTGACCCTCTGCAAACTCTTTCAAGATTGACACAGAAATGGCAGAAGGAACTGAGAGATGAAAGAGTAGTTTTAAGATTTCTAGATTTAAACCCTGAGAAACACACAGAACCTGTCATATAACAATGGAGGTTATATGGAGGTCAGATAGTAGTTCACCAGTTTGGCAGCACTGGTTCACCTGCTAGACTAGCATTACCCAGACATTAGTATGGTAAATTGTAACTTTCCTATTTAGCATTCGCAAAAATGAAAATGTACAGGTGTACAGGAGTTTGTTTCTACATCAAAACATATTTGGAATAATTTAGCATTACATTACTTGCTAACCAATGGATCCTCTGCAGGGCAGGGTGCGTCAGAATGGACACGAAGCTGAGATAAAAAAACATAGCAGTAATCCCAAATATCACATGGACTCCCAGCCATCAATTAACATTGTGAAGAAAAAAAAACTTTTTTTTATTCAAACGAGTCCTCTATCCATAATATTGCTTTCTCCAGTAAAAAAGTTGTGCCATCTGAATCAGGAGAGAAATATGCACAGATCAAGCATCGGTTACAAGTGAAAACTGTTTTAAACAAATATGTCAGTGGATTTTGATGTGAGAGGATAACAGGGGTTGGACTTTTTTTACTGGAGGAAACATTATTTTGGATGATAGACATTATTTTGGCCAGAAGGAACAGTTTAAAGTTAAAATGACCTATTGATGGATTTGCTTTTAACAAACACGCAGCTTTTTGCTTCACATGATGTTATTTGATGGACTGGAGTCATTTGGATTACTTATGGGTCATTGTGATGTTTTTTATCAGCTGTTTGGACTCTCATTCTGACGGCAACCATTCACATTGATGAGCAAGTGATGTAATGCTAGACTTCTCCAAATCTGTTCTAATGAAGAAACAAAGGCATCTACATCTTGGATGGCCTGAGAGTGAGTACATTTTCAGCAAATTAAAATGTTTGGTTTAACTACTCCATCAAGACTGCTGACCTTTCATTCCAATAAAAACTACTGTGGCATCTCTTTGAGTTTCTTGCCTGAGCGCATGTGTCTCTGCTGAGAGTTTCCACCAATTCCAGTCACCACTGTCTTCCGTTATTGCCTTTAACTCTCTGTCTCAACTCCCTGTGACAGCTCAATATAACAGGGGCCATGAACCTCACAGGGACAGAAAGTGGGTTTTATCTGCATAGTCAGACATAATAGATCAAACGCAATAAAGTAGCTGTCATTTAAACAAATGGAGCTCCAAATGAAGGTTTGGGAGGAGCATGTTCATCTAATCCTGTCAATCACAACACAAGGATAAATGGCTGCTTTCCTTGTTCCTGTAATAATTCTTGTGGCATCGTTCCATCATCATTGCCTTTTCTTTGCATTATTTCGATATAGTTAGATAATTGATTACAAATTACATTTAGTGCTTTTGAGAATGCATCAGAAATCATGAAACTGATATTGTTATATTGATGTATTTACAGATGTTATTAAAGATAGAAAACATGTTTTTAGCAACTAATATGGGTAAAAACAACTTAAAACCAAAATTTCTATAATCTGAAGAGAGATTACTAAAATGTATTATTATTGACATATAAAGGTGAAACAGGACACACACACACATGCACCAGTCCAGCACACAAACACACATCCGATTGAGCGTCACTGACCTGAACCTGAATTAAGTACCCTGTAAGGACACTACTAGCCTTTTCACAACAATGTTCCGGCCCTTTTATGGTGGACAAAAGTGGCATGTTACAAGTGTGCTTTATCAAAACCCTGGGATGATACCACTGGTGAATAATTGGTTGTCCTGGTAACAGACCAGGAAGCTTTCACAACCCTTGTGTCACAAAATTCAGCAAATAACAACTGGTTAGATGCTATGCCATGAATGGATGTTAGCTTTGGCTTATTTTTGTTCTTTCGTCGTATGAAATAGCAAAATCAATTCATCTTATATTTGATTTACTATTTTCTAAATTAATTTTGCAATTAATTAAAGGGGTCATGAACTGCGAAACCAAAATTGATCTTTTGGCATATAAGAGGTCATTGTGCTATAAAAATATCCTGTAAGTTTCAGAACTCAAAACTTTGTCGTTAGTCTAAAAACAGCTTATATTGAAGGCAGTCTGCCAAAACGACAACTTTTGGAATGTTCTACTCTATGATGTAATAATGTGGATAAGCGCTGCCTCCGCAGAAGAAGATCGACATCACTGTCTGTTTAGGCCCGCCCACCGATTCACGCATGTAGTGTTTACGAGAGAGGCGAACGCGCAGGTCTATGCAGAAACCAAACGATAAAGATGGCTCTAAAGACAACAAGATGCTGTGCAGTGCCAAGCTGTGGAAAAAAACAGTCTTTGCATTGCCTTCCTTCTGATCCCAACGTTAGGAAAGAGTGGATGAACTTTATTTTTAATTAAGTTCCAGATCGCCTCAATAATTGAAGTTGTTTACTTCAATTTACCGCAGAGATTTTTTTTTACAAACATAGGCCACAATGCGACGAGGAATTTTCAAAAAGATGGAAACTAAAAAGCCGATGCTGTGCAGCACTATGGACAGTCATGTGAGAACTGTTTTCATTAGTGATCAATATTGCTTTGTCGGTTAAAAAGATGTTGGATATGAACTGAGTATTTATGCATTTTTAACCTAAATCACAGCAGCAGTACAACAGAACAAAAATAAAAAACAGAGGTCGTTCATGACCCCTTTAAGTTTAAGCCATTTCAGTGGAAGGAATTATCTCAAGGAAACTTAACCAGTAACTCAGCATGCATGCATGCACAAAAAGATCAGTTATACCAAAAATATCTAGCCTAATTGGCATACCAAAAATCCCCAAAATGTAAGACCGCATTAAAAAAAAAGGATCACATAGAATTGAAATATATTTACTATATTTCTTGAATATAATATATAAGAAGAATAAGAAAAATAAGATTCTTCACTATTAATGTCAGCATTATGGATGTATGATATATAACAACACCATATCAGTTATCGACCAATACCTAGAGGTCCCTCTATAAATATTTTTTATTTCTATTTGTCTAATTCAAAAATTTGACTGTTTTCCATAGCTGATGTCATATTTGTTTTTTCAGCAAAGTAAAGTAGTTAAAATACTATTATATGTGTGTGGTGGTGTGGTGGTGTGTGTGTGTGTGTGCGTGTACCTACTTAACCATATTTTGGGGACAAATATGTACCCAAAAGTGAGCTAAACCTGACAAAAATCTCCAAAAACCTCCCTTTGGGTACGTCCTCATTTGTAAAACTGGTATAAAAATAAAGTAAACAAAGTTTTTTTAAAATTGTAAAAATGCAGAAAGTTTCCTGTAAGGGGTAGGTTTGAGGTTGGTAAGGGTGATTTAGATAAAAAAGAGGAAGAAAGTATTGAAAAACTGCCAACCATTACACCTACGGAATGTCCCCATTTAGATAGCTAAGTAAACATGTGGGTGTGTGTGTGTGTGTGTGTGTATATTTTTTTTTCTCAGAATTTATTGGCCATCTGTCATTAAAGCAAAAGGGACACAAACTACTATTCTGAAATTAAAATTTTCCCCAAAAGTTTTCAATGAACTTTTCACTAAATGTAACATTACTGTATATAAGTTATAACAATTGGATACTGTATATCCAGTAATATAAGTAATATATACAGTAAGTTGGAAAAATGCAAAATCATGATCAGAAATTGAGGTCAATATTATGATCCTTCTCTCAATCTACAAAAGTTTTATGGATGTTTACGTCACTCCTGAAGCTTTTTATGCCACCTTCTCATGACTGCAGTTCAATTACAGGTGAGTCATAAAATTCTCCACTGACTCATGTGGCATAACAACCAATAGTGGGCATTAATAATGCAGCTGTTTGGACTATATGCGCGCTAAAGGTCAGCCATGCTTATCTGGAGTCAAAGGGGCACATCCAAAACTGTCAGTCATCATCATCAACGTCAGTCAAAGGAGCTTTTGTGAGCAAAAGAGCCAGCATAAAGGAGATTCTTCAAGTATACATGAACAGATCAGTGGGGAAAATACATAGTCCCTTTATTTTCCCCTTTCTCTGTCAGTAACAACAAACCTCTCTGTCTCTAACTGTACTTTTTCTCACAGCCACTAATGCACAACACTCACACACACAGGGCATGGTGGCAGATGGTTCAGGGCAGTAATTTAAGGTAGTTGCAGTAGGCAAGGGGCTGCTGGGTCCCATGTGGGGTACAGGGTAAAGACAAACAAATCACTTAACAACTGCAGGACTGTAGCTAAGCTGGGACACTAAACGCAGGATCTTCTAAAAGCATCAAATGCCTAAACAGCAATAAAATAATGATTGTAGATGCATCTTGAATTTTGAAGAGGATATTTTGTCTCTGTGTTTTTTTTATATGTGAAGGTCCAGCATTCTTTTGGACCCCATTATCTTTCAATGTATATGAACAAAAACAGTTGAAACATTCTTCAAAATATCTTGCTTTATGTTCTACAGAAAAAGCAAGTCATACAGCTTTGGAATGACACGAGGTTGAATATGTGAATTTTCAATTTTGAGCGAACTATCCCTTTGGGTAAAAGACTCCTGCTTTTTCAAAAACAAGTGCTCTGATTGCCAAAAGATCAAATTCTGAAATCAAGCTCAGAAATTTCTGAATTTAAGCATTTCTCACAAAAAGAAAAAGAATCAAAAAGTAGCAGGGTAATTTATTTGAGCTCTTTACAATGCCAAAAAGTCAAATTTGTTTTAATTTTTGATCTCTTTTACATTAAGGACTTTCAGGAGAAACATCTCAGACAAAGTTGATTCTAAAATGCAACATAGCTGAGAATCCCGTCTCCTGAGCTATGAAAGCGCAACCCCTAAGCAATATTTTTTTTTTCTTTGGGATAAACAGCTAGTCATGTTTACTGGCTCTAAACGAGTCCCACGGCATCATGTTAAATTAGACCCTCTGGTGTTTCTATAGTGATATTTCCCCACTCCAGTGCTGAAGAAACATATTCTCCTCTCTCAGGAGAAGAGGGCAACCCAGTGAAGGTCACCGCACATGCTCTCTACCTCTCAAAATATTGTATGTACTAAGTACTGTCATTTGGTAATGCAACACCGTTGCGGCTAATGGCTGGAAATACAAAGAAGCATAATGTTGTATTTTGAGGAACCTAAAAGCACTATAGTTCCACTCCACAGAATACAAAGAAACTCCCAAATGCTTCCTCAAAAACCAACTGTATTATGTTCTGAATTAGAGATAATTCTGTGCAAGGAGTAAAAAAGGGGTTAATAGTAATACCAATTAGTGTTATTGCTAAGGCACACAGGGTGAGTGACTTGAACCCCTAATACAAATGCAAACTCGTCCTGAAACGTGAAGCTTGTTGAGTAGAGGTATGTTATTTCTATAGGCATTTAGACTTTTTAGCTGATTTTCACCTGTCAAATGATGTCAGATGAAAAACCATAAATTTATACAGAAGTAGGAGTTTAAGTCAAATCTAAAGACGATGATATCTGAGACTTGAGGGTGGGCTCATTTCAATTCGCCAGTAAACTACCAATTAGATCACCACAGAAACCACCTAGTAATGCCCTAGAAACCTACACAGCAACACAATAAAGCAGAATCCTACCACAAAACCAACACCAACATTGTGGCGGCAAGTTTTGCACAGGCTTTTATCCACTTACATATATATAAAAATGTGGGACTGGTTATTTAGTCCATTACAAGCAATATAAATAATAACATTAATATTAATTATATAAGTATAATATAAATAA
Organism: Sinocyclocheilus anophthalmus; assembly: GCA_018155175.1. Lineage (NCBI taxonomy): Eukaryota > Metazoa > Chordata > Actinopteri > Cypriniformes > Cyprinidae > Sinocyclocheilus > Sinocyclocheilus anophthalmus. The sequence goes on from JADLZN010007453.1 coordinate 159,327, forward strand.
AAAACATTAAAGGGATAGTTCACCATAAAATGAATATTCTGTCATTGGTTACTTACCCTCAATCTGTCCCAAACCTGTATGAGTTTCTCTCTTTGGACGAACACAAAAAGAAGAAGATTTTGAAAATGTTGGTTACCAAAAAGCTGAGGTAGCCAGGAACTTCCTAGTATTTTTCCATGCTTTTATGGAAGCTAAATGGCAATGACAGAATTCACATTTTTGTGGGTTGAAGTAGTATTTTTAAGTCAGTTCTGTATAATTTAAAAATTATACATAAGATGGTTGTCAGATGATAAACTAACCCCCAGCTAAACAAAACATTATAAAATCATTACCATGCTTCTGGTTTAGGAAAGGTTCTGCCACTACTAGAGTACAAAACAGCAACATTGTAAAGAGTTGATTTCAATAAGCTCATGCCATCCATCTCTGTTAAGCAGAACAAAATATTGTACCATTAAACGGCTGTTCCAGATGCTGCAATAATACAACTTTGAGCAAAATCAGTATTTAGTATTCAGAACGGCATGTCACACAGGTGCACAGTCTTTCTGGGTTCATTTTATTGTGCTACATTTGATTTAAGTGGCTTGGCAGGCTGTATTTGAACTGTGCCCTCTCAAGGATGGTACTTGGGGGGGGGGGGGTAAATGTATTATGAAATGTGGTGACCAGTCTGGGCAGTCGATGTAGTGCACACTTCAATGCTTCTGAAAGAAATGCACTACATACAATTTGTGAGATCAGATATGGTTCCAGTGAAAAAAAAAACTGTGCAAATCAATTGTAAACATCAAAAGTTTGAAATATCATCTCTCGGGAGGTGAAAATGTTACATATATGCTTAGTTTCTATTGTCAGTTCAATGTAAAATCAATTTGTGTTCAAATCAATAGGCTGGAAACTGACAAGCAGTCAGATCCTAAAGGATGTGCTGCTCATGCTATCTATAGATTGGAAGCACAGTGGGCATCATTCTGTGCCAACACTATGTTTGCCATGGAACAGTCAGTCCTACTTCTCAGAATCAGCCTTATCATGGTTTGAATTTCATATCCTGCCTTATCTATATGCTGTAACATGTTGGGTAAGTGCATTGAACAGTTTGTTTCTAACACCCCAGGGCGTCATCCGATAACTCCAGCTGCTAAATGTATCTGACAGCATCCCCCCGTTATGACACTGTACTTGCCTCTCATTCAAATTCAGAATAGGAAGCACAGCAAAGAACAACAACAACACCAGAAAAAAAGATTAACAGAAAGAAAACAAGCCAGAGCACTTCTGTTTGACATGACGAACATGCACAATATTAACAAGATCCTATCGGAGAGGGGAACAAAACGCAACAGTCCTCATTCACTCTTCCATGCAGGCATTCCTTTGTTTTTCCATATCGAGCTGCCCGGAGGACATTAGATCAGTCCCGCCAAAAAGCTGACAACTGTGTGTGGCTTTCAGAGCTCAGCCATTTTAAATCTGCCATCCATCTCCATGAAAACCAGAGCATGTGACGTGGGTAATCAGTCAGTCGGCCATGCGTGTGAGTGTAGTGCGATACTGCCCACTGCTCTTGTCTTGTAGGGGACACAATCAAGGGGACGGCTGGACGTGTGTGTGCTGACCCTATGACCCATCCACAGCCTTTTAGTTCACCTAAAAAAATTTAAATAATATTCAATACGCAACATTTCTCAGGTCTCTAAATTATTAACCTGATCAAAACTTGCTGCACACAATCTTGTGCATGCCTTCTGTCATATAATTGATAGTTTATGCTTTTTTAGCAAGTCGGTTTTAGTGTAATTCTTGTGCCTTTTTGCTGTGAACGTTTAACTGAATTTTATAAGTAAAGGTAGGAAAAAAAATATTTTAATAACTGTTGACTGAAATGTTCTTTGGGAACCTGCAGTCTTTTGTGTACATCTCTCATTCAAGATTGTATTGTATTATATATATCTGCCATCATTCATGTTCAAATATGAGCTACATATTCTCAAATATCATACTATATGGACCATAAAAGCCTGATATATCAAATATGGTACTCAACAAAAAACACATGCACATTTTTTTTAATAATATATTCATTATATTTGTCAAAAAGTTCAATAGAATGCTTTAAAAATAAAACATGTCAGGCTGTACAGAGTTAAAGGACAAAGCTGCTGCCATGTTCCACCACAACAGTACAACTTTTCAGACATTTCAAACTAAGTACGGATTTTACAATCACCCTGCTCTTCAGCAACTGAAGTGTGTCATGGTCAGATGAAGTAATGAGGCCGTAGCCCTCCACTCTTCTCACCATTGAAACCATCCCACATGTCTCTGCCCTCTGCCATGTTTCATAATCACTTCTGCATTCATTCATTATTTGAGCTTAACGAGCAGTGCCCGTGAGACATACTGAGCTCATTGAAGCTTCATGGCCACTCGTAGGCCCATCCAAATGGCAGCATGGATGCAAACAGATGTGGTGCCAACACGCCGATGCTCTCACAACTCGCTGCTGATCATTTTAGTGACAGTTCAGTGGTGAGCACTTGGTGACCAGTGAACAGAGCACTCAAAGAGCAGTCAATTATTTATTAAAGTTGAATGCTTATATGCAGATTGTTTACAAATGTAAGAGCACACATTCACAAAGAAAGAAATGGAACAGACATGGGATGTGTTTTAAAATTGTGTATGCTGTTTACCTAGACAGCTTATTTGGTGCCTGATACCTAAAAATTCTCTAAAAGCCTATTATGACTAAAAATGCTTCATGAGCTTATGATGCCCAAAACTGCTGCAGTGTCCTACAATGCCACAAAATGCTGCATGCATCCATGATGCCCAAAAATTATCCCTAGAAATATGCTGTATGCACCTATGATGCCCGAAATTGCTGCAACGGCCTATAATGCCTAAACAATTCTGCATGCGTCTTATGATGCCAAAAAAACATGGCATGTGCCTATGATGCCAAAAAAATGCTGCATGCATCCATGATGCCCAAAAATGATCCCTAGGAATAAGCCTAAAATATGCTGTATGCACCTAAAATGACCAAAAAAATGCTGAACGGCCTATGATGCCTAAACAATTCTGCATGCATCTTATGATGCCAAAAAGAAAGAAAGAAAGAAAAAAAAAACGTAGCATGTGCCTATGATGCCCAAAAATGCTGCACGCATCCATGACGCCCAAAAATGATCCCTAAACTGTGAAATATATCTCAAATACGCTGTGCGCACATATGATGCCCACAGTAAGCTGCACAAGTAATGGCAAAAATGCTGCTGAAAGAAAAAGGCTGCACACATATATGACGCCCAAAAATGCTACAAGCACATATAATGTCCAAAAGTGACGCACAAGTCCATGATTCCCAAAAATGCTCAATGCACTATGAATGATGCATTCATGATGCCCAAATATGATCTATGAAATATTCCTAAAATATAATGTATGAACCTGTGATGCCCCAAAATCAACCCTAGAGCAACGAAATATGCCTAAAATATACTGTACGCACATGATGCCTACAAAAAATGCTGCTCAACGAAAACGTCCAAAAATGCTGCAGGCACCTATAATTGTCAAAAAATGCTACATGAGTCCATGGTGCCCAAAATACTATACATACCCAGAAATGCTGCAGTCCCCTATGATGCCCAAAATAAGGCTCTTTTGATGGCCAAAAATGCTGCCTAGGAACGCAGCTCACTAGATATTGAGACACAGCCATGTTGTCCCACTCATACATGCGTGGCGCAAACACGACACTGACTCGCATCCACGCATCCATGAACTTTTCTGGCACCGCGCTATTCATAAACAAACCTTAACGCCACAGGCTTGTGCCAACTGCACAGACTAATACATGCAACAGACCAAGTCGTCAGTAGGATATAAAACCACAAGCCAACTTGACATTCATTTGAATGTAAAACCAAATGAACAATTATGAGTTTATTATTATTATACAATTAATACAATATTATTATTACATTTGGTTTAATCTTACTTTAATAACATCAATATGAATGCACGATATAGCAATGCATGACTAAGATTAAACAACATAGCAATACTTTTTTAAGTAAAAGTTGTAATGGCACATTATTGAAAAACATTTGTCCCTTTATAGCAAAGAAAAAGTGAACGCAATAGTATTAATGTGTTTTAGTATATGTGGATCTATTTATCAAGTGTTACTAACTGAAATATAAAATCTATATGTTGTATTCAGCGAAGCTTGGAGGAGCAATGCGCGCATTATGAATTGACATGATGAAATGGCAGACAGATAGATAACTATTTCAATACAGATACAATATTACTCACCCAAATATTGTGAGAGAAGTATCCGGTCTTTTATTTATCGCTCAAAGTGAGTCAAATATACTTCAACAGAGAAACGCCACCTATTTGTTTCTTCTCTGTGATGGGGAGGATGAATGGAGCGGTTTCGTTTCCCTTGCCAACACATTTGCATAAGGACCGCCTAATCCGTTCTCTGATTGGCCAATATCAGAGATTAGCGCGACTGTCAGAAATGACTCGTTTTTAATTGGATGCTCTCAACTGTCAGTCAAACACAGCTCGTTGCCGCATCCCTTACGAACTAGCGCTTGTTGCACCTTCCTGCGGGCATCACTGCGTGCCAACAGAGGAAATGTGCATGTTTATCTTCACTCGAACATGTACTTTAATCATTTGCATTCCAAGTGTACATGTGGAAGAATCTATCTATCTATCTATCCATCCAACCATCCATCCATCCATCATCCATCCATCTATCTATCTATCATCTATCATCTATCTATCTATCTATCTATCTATCTATCTATCTATCTATCTATCTATCTATCTATCTATCTTCTATGTATCTATCTATCTATCTATCTATCTATCTATCTATCTATCTATCTATCAATCTATGTATTATCATCTATCTATCTATCTATCTATATATCTATGGCTATCCCTATCTATCTATTCTATCTATCTATCATCTATTCTTTCTATCTATCATGATGTATCTATATTCTATCTATCTATCTATCTATCTATCTATCTATCTATCTATTATCTATCTATCTATCTATCTATCTATCTATCTATCTATCTATCTATCTATCTATCTATCTATCTATCTATCTAACTATCTATATATCTATCGAATCTATCTATATATAAGCTACATCCAAACTATCTTCTATCTATCTATCTATCTATCAGTCTATCTATCAGTCTATCTACCAGTCTATCTATCTATCTATCTATCTACAATCCATCCATCATCTATCTATCTATCTATCTATCTATCTATCTATCTATCTGTCTATTATCTATCTATCTATCTAATGTTGGTGACAAATTAAACCACATAAACATTTGATCAAGTTTGTGCTGGAGATTTTTAGGCTACATCTGGAGACTATTGTTACAATTGTTCTCAATTGCTTTGGCTTAATTTTGAAGCCATCTTAACCTTTTCTAGATGTGCAATCACAATTCAACTGCATGTCTGCAAAATAGCCTATTGTAACTTGCCCAAACCTTTTTTAGATACAGATTTTAAAAGTAGGTGAAACTTTACTGGAAAAGTCAAGTAATACAGAAAAAGACTTATGCACGTTTGTATGTTTACAGTCCATTTATTTTTGTAGCAATATGGAAAATAAACATTTGCATGTCCAAGTTATAAAGTCAACATTTGCCAATTTAGCAGACATCACAAACATTTCATGCCATATATTTACGGAATGTACATGTATGTCTGACTGATTTTGATAACTGAATGAATAATTTTGCATTTGATGGCTCACAAAGTGACAAAACTTGTCAGTTTTGACCAAAAAGCCAGTTATAGTACAAAATTGTTTACAATTGCACTGACTCATTTGCATGTGCCAAAACACACGCATTAAAGGGGTCATAGAATACCCATTTTCCACAAGTTGATATGATTCTTTAGGGTCTTAATGAAAAGTCTGTAACATAGTTTGGTTCAAATTTCTCAATGGTAGTGTAAAAAAAACACATTTTTTACCCTGTCAAAAACAGCTCTTTTCAGATCAAGTGTTTTTTGTAGCATTTTCCTTTAAATGTCAATTAGCTCTGCTGACCCTGCCCCTCTCTTCAGAGTTGCTCTCAGAGAGCCTGTTTACTTTAGCCGCATTCATCGTGAAACTTGCTAATTAGCGCATTATTAGGAAAGGCGATTTGCAAAGATTCATTACAAAACATTAAACTCACTTCTTAGATGAGGCTGATTTCATAAGGCTTTGCGTGAATATAGGCAGTGCATATTATGTAGATCCGGGGCAGTGGAATGCCCTCAGAAACAATATTTAATTCCGAATGCGAGTCAGCGTGACTCAGATGTCGGGGTAGTAAAAGGATGATGTCGTCATTAGATACATACCAACAACAGAGACACCTCAATGCTTAGGAGTCATGCATTGGTCTACATCTGTTCAAGAAGGTGAAAGTACAATATGGCGGACGTGATGACAGTCCACCCATTTGGGGGGAGCTAATTACTGGCTATAAGTGACCGACCAGTCCAGTCTGTGCTGAGATTCGCTACTGTCAATGACAAGACTTCGGTGGGAGGACGCCTGTACCTGTGTGTGTCACACAAAACAGGCATCTGACGATCGGCTCGATTTGAGTGAAAGGGGGCAAGACATACATTAAACCAGATTAAAAATAGCAAAAAAAAACGGATGGGGGATTTTTATCATTTATAGGTGGTGTGTGTACACCACACTGCCAACACATTTCAGTGTTGCTAAACTACATTGTGAAAATAAGCAGCGCATGTAGCATCCTTTGACCCCTTTTAGAAATTCAAATCTGGTGTGGAACAAGAAACTAGACTCATGCTTAATGAAGGGTAGTAAGCGACTTCGGAATTGGAAAATGAGGGACTCTGTTTTTTTGTGGGGTCGATTGAAAAGACTATGCTGCAACTAAATCCGACGAGCTGACAAAAACCTCAGGGCACCCAGCGAATTGTTTAGAGATCTGAATCTCAATTAAGAATTGAGCCAAAGCAACTGAGAAAAACTGTAATAGAATACCAGGTGACCTTGTGTTGTTTTACATCCGATACCCAACGCTCAATTCTAATTACAATATTGACAAATCAACAATTGCTTGATTAGCAAATAGTTTTCTTCTGAGACACAACATTCTATTGTTGTCCGCTTACTTCTTTTTAAATTGTCTCGTCCTGTCCTTCCTTTTCATCACTTTACCTTTGGATCTCCTTGGCCATTTAGCATCACATCAGAAAGGGTGTAATTGTTTTCTGGAATCACCTTCACGCATATTCTGGGTCACTCTAAAAGAACATCAGCAGACATGTCATGCACGTCCCTTCTGGTGTCCTCCCACTCCAGACTCTCCTCCACAGATGAGGAAATATGGCGTCCAACACTTTACTGGCAGGTGTCAGTATGAAATGGCATTCTGAGAGGAAAACAGCAGGTATCTGGTTTACAGTCTCTTGCAGTTTCCCGGAGATGGGCAGCATTTGGTTAACAGTTGGTTCTCACTGTGGGCTTCTGTCACAGTCAATTGAAAGTGCGTTGTTTTGCCCTGCCATCCACCCCGCTGCTGCACATATGCTATTCCAGAACTTGATCAGAATTAGGAGACCAAATATGATACTGTGAACTCTTACTGTGATGTCCAGTCCTTCCTTTGTGGATTTTTCTTTGGTATGCTTAGAAGTGGATAGGACAGTTTTGGGTATATTTTCACAGTAGATGAGAGTAACAAGGTTATATTCAGGGTTGAATTTCATGTTACGTGCCCTTTACAGATAATGTCACCATACCCTTGCAAAAAAAAGGAAAGTGTTTAAAGTTAAATCTTAAAAGTATATTTAAAAACTGTACTTGCAGATAGTATATGAATTAAAACACACTTAAGTACACTTTTAAAAAGTATGCTTTGTAATAATGTCAAATAAAATGTACTATATTTTAAATCATCACATCATGCTTTAAAGTATACTTATTTTAATGTGTTGACTATAATGAAAAATTACATATAATGATGCATGAAAGTTTATCTTAAAGGGATAGTTCACGTAAAAATGAAGATTCTGTCATTAATTACTCACCCTCAGAAAGTTAGTAAGGGCATCGTTAAAATAGTCCATGTGACATCAACCTTAATTTTATGAAGATAATACTTTTTGTGCACAAAGAAAACAAAAATAAAGACTTTATTCAACAATTCTTCTCATGTGTTGTGGTACCATCGTGAACGCTTGTCGAATACTGACACGGAAGAGAAAAAATAGTTGAATAAAGTCATTTTTGGTAACATGGTAGGTGATGCCGTTGCTTGCTGTTGGAGTTTGGAAGGGTCATAGACCAGCTCTACGGGATGCTTCATCCAGAAAATACGTAATCATAAATCACTCTAATATGTTGTGTTCCAAAGATGAACCAAAGGTCTACCCGACGGTTTGGAAACAGAACATGAGGGTGACGTAGTCTTAAATGAACGAGAACATTTCAGTTTTGGGTGAACTATTCCTTTAAAAACACTCTTAAGTTTAAATAATGCCATTTTATATCAATATAAACTACATTTTATATATTCTTATAATAAATGTATATTTAATATATTTTTTATAATACATTTAATTGCAAATAACATATGTGTCTGAAAACATTACATTTAGTTTGCACTTGAGTGTATTATTTTAAAGGACATTATTTTCCGTAATAAGTATACTTTTTTTCCAAATGGGTAGGCCACACAGACCAGTGTAATGTTAACCAGCTAAATATCTATTTAAATATTGTTTTAGGCTAGTGTTGAAAGTAATGTAGACTAAACCATGCTAGCAGTAATTTGATGCCAGTTTCAGTTTGTAATGTTCATATAATCCTTCAGTGATGGTAAACAGATTTGGCTTGCTGTTCAAGAGGGCTCGAGCTTGAGACTTGACTCGAGAACTAAAGTCCCGCCAAATTGTTTAATAAATGAAATTAGTAATGAGCGGACAGAAATAAGGCATGAGATGAAATTGTGGAGGGATGCCAGAAAAACAGTCTTGGTATTGAGCATCTGTTTATATGCTCTTCCAACTTTAACTTTAATATAATAGAAGTTTCTGGCAATAATGGACAATAAATATAGATTTGAAATGTAAGTGTCACCATTGGGATACTCAAAATGCTCTTGAGGGTCTCAAACTTGACCTTTAGCCTCCATGGCCTGGTCAACGGCAAGCTCCATCCTTGCATCAAACAGATACAAAAGGTTCTTAATAGAGGGAAAAGGTTTTTTTTAGATTATTAAAATGTTCTTATTGCATTATGAAAAAAAATGGTTCTTTTAAAACTACATACTGAAAGGTGCTTCAGGGAACTGAAAATGGTTCTTCTATGGCATTGCTGCAAAGTCCTCTTTTTGGAAACCCTCTTATTGTAGTTCTGATGAGCCCATCCCAGTGTCCCAAGGTGCTGCTATTCATGGAAATGCTGTAAACATTGTAATATAAACAACTGATAATACATCATTCCCAAACCTATAGCACATTGCCACCTCAGCTTTGTTTTTACACGCACATCCCCATCTAATCTTCATCCATTATTTGGCATGATGGAAAACAACAGTTTAACAGTTTAAACGACCTTTCCACTTGTCTCAAAGGGCACCCTCCCCACCCCCTCTCCCTCCATTTCTCTGCCAACAGCCCACCATTGTAGGGAAAACAAATTAATTAGAGTCTGAAGAGCTGGAATCTTTGTAGCCAGCTAATCAACAGTGGTAATAATTAAGCAAAATAAGGGATGGTGTGTGCATTTAGAGAGAGGTGACGTGGCTGGATCAATGGGAAAGGTATCATGGAGCTACAGAGCATCCAATCAGACTAGTGTGGCGCTGTTGCAGAATTACCTGACCTCAATTCCCCTTCCCCACACATCCTGACCTTTAAAGCAGAGAGACGTTTTATTTCCTTTTTATATCAGAGACCTTTTAATCAAATTAGGGCAAATGTCTGCCTCTGACCCTCTTTGCTGAGGTCATGATTAGCCATTTTGTTTATCCTGTGACATAAAGGTTAGCTCAGAAGATGAGTCTACATGATGATGGTTAAAGAGGCTCACGCTGGATCCACGCAGGAAAGATATCTATCAAAATTCTTTTAGTTATAAACATATATGAACTAGATTTTTACATTCTCTAAAGAATATGTGCGAATGTTAGCTTGAAGTGCAAAACTACTACGTAATTGCTATGCTGTTGTTTTAGGTGGTGTGATCATTTATTCCCTAGTTGGCTAAGTTTCCTCCTTCCATGTAAGTCTATAGTATTTTTTTTACTATTCTGTGTTTTAATCACAGAATGTGTAGATGTTTAATAATTTGGGATAGAGTTTTGTTTCAAAGTATGAACAATAGTTATTAGGGATGCAATCTTTAATATATCAGTCATTAGCCAAATATTACAGATTTGGGTTTTAAATTAAATTTATCCATATGGACCCTTTTCATAGACTGTGATGACATTCATTCATTCATTCAAAAAATTATGTACATTTGTAACACTATACTTTGTGTTTTATTACCTTGGCCTTAAATTACACAAAACTAGTTAACGCCGCTAAGGGTTTCTAAACTTCACTGGCTGAGTGCGGAAAATTTACATCTTTATTTTCCCATGCTATACAATATTTTTGAGAAACAGTATTCCCCCCCCCCCCTCTTTTGGGAATTTATTGAAAAGCTGTTGTGGACCTTTCTTATGTTATTGGAGCGAAAGGGAACATAAAAATGGCATTTGTTGTAGTTTTCCACCACTAGTTCACCAGTTTACCAAACTAAATCACTTCTACTTCTGAGAACCTTGGAAACATACAAATTTGCCCAATAATAGATATTTACCAATTTCTTCTATTTTTACATTGAGATTATATTTGCCACCATCTAATGATCATTGAAGGTTATCTATTAAAATACAAATATAATATTAAATAAATTTTAGAGATAATAAAGAAATGTAGAAATTTATAGCAACTGATTTTATTTTTTGTGATTTTTTTCTTCATTCAGTTTATTTAGGTAAAATAATAATTAATATGAATATAATATGAGAATAATTATCGGCATCGTCCAGAATTTTAAAAAAAAGTGCATTCCTATACTAATAGTCCTGCTTAACTTTAGCAGTCACCACTGATTAGGATTAAAACGTTCATGTGTATAACTTTTTAAAAAGTAATATTACACTACAGATTGAACTTCCTTTATAATCTATGCGCATAAGAAAATGAGATCCCTCAGGATAAATATATTTAGAAATAATACACTGGACAGAATCACCAAATATATTCCTGAGTTGTGGACCAGAACAGCACATCTCAAGTTTCATTTCCTGATGCTCCATGCAAACACATCCTTCTCGGCTCTGGCTAGAGAGATTTATGAAGTTCACTGTGTGAGGTGGACGGCTACAACCTGTAAGCTGTCTGTCTGATGATAATATGTTACCAGGGGCATATATGCCAAACCCCATGACCTGATTCACACTGACGAACAAGCTCTGAGAGTCCATGCTGACATTCAGACTTAACAGAGTTAACAAGTCTTTTAGTCATCTCAAGGTATCTAAGAAAAGACCTGACGTCTGAGTCACTAGGGTTAATGGCCTGAGGTCTTGCTGAGGCCCTTCCGTTGTTAACAAGAAAAATCTCAATGACTCACAAAGTATAAGTCTACTTCCGCCGACTGAGAACAACAGAGAAACCTGAGGTAAAAGGTCTGTAGTCCAAACAGTTTGCTCCTCTGTTAACATTTGCGTCAGTGTGATCCAAGGACACAAAGGCAGTTCTTCTCAGCTTGTCATGTAGACAGACAGTCTCCGGCAGTGACATTGATGTTTGATGTTTTGGTGGCCGTTGGCTCATCCGTTGCCTGTCCAGTGCACATCTGCCATCAGCAATATACACCCTGACACAAACCATATCGCAGATGTTTGACTCTGAAGAACAGCCTCTGAACACACACATCTATTAAGGCTGATTTTAGCTCATTCCCATTACGTTTTGTTAGTCGATCTGGATAAGAGCATCTGCTAAAAGCTTTAAATGTAAATGTTTACCAGTTTTACTAAACTGAGAGTTTATTTGTGAACAGAAATGTCAGACACTGTACATTTAATAATGTGGAATATCAAAAATATGGGAGATGTAGAAATACGTGAAAAGCAAATCAGCTAAAATGTAATATTTCATTATTATTCAAATGATCAGCTACTTCCTGTGTTTATTGTTTAGAGTTTAGGTGAGGTTAGGTTTTATTTATGCCATCAGTTCTATAAATAAGTGGTCTTGTGCTTTCAAAGGAAAAAAGGAGTGAATTCTTCTCTGCTGGCTTGTAATAGAAATACAGTAATTAAATGAAATAAATAGTCATTTAAAATTAAAACGGAGTAACTGACATTTTAAACACACAGCAACACACAGTAACTGTGTTTTGTACTTTAATGAATCAGTGTTTTAAATCAGTTGAGTGAATCATTCAGTGACTCGCTTACAAATACTCTCATTTATTTCATATCTGGATTTAGTGTTTTTCAATGGGTGAAATGAATGATCCCATATTCTCTCATAAAGGACCTCACATGGTCCAACCAATAGTGGAGTGTTTACAATACAGAAAAAAAAAAAAATATATATATATAATATATACTTTCACGAATGCCAGACTGACAGTCTGTATGGAAAACAAAAGCAGCAACTGTCACTCTTCATCAAACATTTTTTTCTTATAAAATTCCAGGTTAAAAAAAAACATTTAAAGTTCTTTTTGTGCATCAGTGAGTGCACAAAAGTTAAATGTATCAATCTAAATATTTTAGTGTATGTATTTATTATTATTATTATTATTAAAGTACTTTATAAACTGAACAGATCAGCTTTACTTCAGGTTTTGTGATTTAATTTAAACACAGGCTGAGTTCAGCTGAATGATGGTACAGGAACCTGCTTTTTCATCTCTCATCCTTGTCAGTCTTCCTTCCTCTTTACCTCGACCCCTCCTTTCCTCAGCACCTCTTCATAGACCTGTCACACACATTCTGCCTCCCTGGATGCGGCAGCCCTGACCTAGTTTCTATAGCAACCGCACAGGTCCTCCAGGGCAAAGAAAAGGCCTGTGACAACCACCTTGCAGGTTCCTCCTCTTCTTTCATCTGCAGAGAGGCTGGTGAGAATAAAGAGGGAGGGATGGAAAGAGAGAAAGAAGAAAACAAACAGAGACCAATCAATCTAAACGTCTACTTTTCCGTCCATGATTTCCTCATATACATGTTACTATAAATAGCCTCTCGCTCTCTCATTCCCATCCCTCTCTCTTCTTTTCTCATGCCAGCTCTATTAAGCATCTAATCTCTCTTGACCTCACATTCACTGCTACTAAAGTGGAATATTTCTTATTCCTGTTCTTTCTGTACAAAAACACTATGAAGCACTTTTAGAACCACTTACAACCTTAGATTACAAGAAGTACTTTACAATGAATATGATTTAATAAAAAGAATGAGATCTTCTTAATTAAATGATCTGCATTTAAATGTTCTTATAAATTATAAATCATCAAGTATTGTATGTACTGTATGTGTGTATATATATATACACAGTCACGCTACGGTGATATAAACGCACACTCTTTAATAGTTCGATTGCTGAGTTGTCTGTCGCGATACGCTCCCCTGCGCCTAGTACAGTTTTTATAGTACTGACTCCCGCATACGGAGTGTAAGAAGTCTACTACGCCCCCCCCCCTTCGCCCCTTTCGGCTCCCACCTCTCGTATTCCTTTCCACGTGGTCACCACGGCCATGCTCCCGTCCGCCACAATCCGGAGGGATATTAACACTTAACACTTCAACAAATGTGGGTACACATAGCTCTGTTTCGTTGCAAACTAAACCGGATAACGCACTGAGGGGAAACAGGCAATTGGGGAAAAGAATACACTTCTTTAAAATATGATTGGCTCAATGAATGACTGAAAAACAAAACTTGAACGAACCCAGAAACACAACACCACACTGCACGCACACGACTGTACACACCCACAAGGCACACAAACACACTAGACAGAAGCAACACACAAAAAAAACACACACCATATGTGTAAATATTTATATATACATTTAAATATACACAGTACAGAACTTTTATTTTGGATGTGATTATTGGGATTGATTTGACACAATATATCTACAAAAGATTAATGATTTTTGGGCCTTCTGACACTAAGTGAACATTAAAATAAAACACAAAATACCCCTACTAGTGATACAAAAAGCATAAGCAAGCGTTAAGTTTTCAACATTCTAAATTTTCCTTAAATTCCCCCGCCCCCCCCCCCCCCGGTGTGCACTAAGGAATTAATTCACCAAGCAAAATTCGACCTACTAAATAAGATAATAAGAAAACCTGAGATAAAACTTAACTGACACCTGAATAAATAACTATAACAAACCTAACAACAATATCTCACTCCACCCAGTGATACCTGTACTGGACCCACAACCTCACCCATTGCCAGTCTAGCCATACACATTTTTAAAAAGGTATTTTCGAAAAACTGTAATATTTCTAACATAAGTTAGATGATACTTCTCTACATACAAAGTATTCTCCATTTTATCACACGCAATATGGGCTTATGCTCTGACTTTATTAAAGTGGGTGTTGTAAATGCGTGAAGCCCGAGCACTCTCCTGGCTCTACGTTGCAAAGTGTCTGCCTAGTGCTCCTTGGGGGGTGCTCTCTCTGTGGTCCTATCTCCTGCTCCCGCCTGTGGTGTGTGTGGGGACTGTCCTTACAGAGAGTAGGACCCCTCTAGGCTATTACCTTGGCCCAACCCCAAAAGATCCTACATCAAGTATCCATTATGTCATTGGGTGCCATATTTCGCAATAAAAAACAAGGTTACTTTGATCTCAGCTAGCCGTGATATTACCAGATAGCCAAAATAACCACTCCGAATGAGGGCTCCCCTGCCCCTACGTGAATTGCATACCTCTGTAAGAGGTACGCCTCAGGTGTGGTCTTGCTGGCTCAATACAAACAGAAGGTAGGGGTGGTGTTTTTGTGCATGTATGATGGGTTTGACACACAGGCCAGTGCAGACTAGGGCCAGCGCTCTGACACAACAGGCCGAGCGGGGGGATTGTGAAGCTCCATGTTGTGAGGAGGGAGGGAAGGTGCCTCAGAGTAACACTTCAAAGCACAAGGCGCACAGTGTGGAGATTAAAGCCCAGATGTATCAAAGCCCCAGTGGCCAACAACACAAGGTGTCCCCACAACAGTGGTTGTGGTGCAGGCGGGATGCTGTCAGGAGGTGCAGTATAAGGGAAGGTACACGTATTGACATGAATAATGTGGAAATATGACTACGAAATGTGGATTATGAAAAAGAAATGTAAAAAAGAGGGGACACTTATTTAAGTCAGCACGTGTGTTGCGTTTTTGTTTTTAGTAACCCCTGGCATATAGGCCTATTTCACGCAACAGTGTCTGGGTTGTGCATGACTCCAAACAAAGTAGCAACAACAACAGCAATATATAATAGTATCAAATAAATGAAACTAACATTACATTTTTACCACAAAATCGACACTAAGTACAACCATAAGACAATTGTATTTATTTTGCTATACCGCTTTTCAGGACTTATTGGACAAATTGGGAATATTTTTAGTACAGTTAAAAACATTTTTTTTACAGATTACATTTGCCATAATGTTTCTAGTGGTTATGTTCTTCTCGTTGTAATGGTGTTTTTCTAAATTAGATTCTCATTTCTGTAATACAGTATTTTTTACTGTTTTTCCTTCCAGCAAATGTATTTACAGCAGCATTAAAAAGTACAGGGTCAGTAAGATTTTTTCCCCCAAGAAATTAATACTTTTAAAACAAGGATGCAGTAAATTGATCAAAAGAGACATTAAAGACATTTACAATGCTACAAAAATTATGATTATGATAAGGTCCTGCTTCTTTGCTGTGTATTACTTTTATGTTTATCACATATATTCAATAAAAAGTTTGGTTTCTAAAATAAATAAATATTAGCAGCACAAACGCTTTAACATTGATAACAGATGTAAAGAAAAGAAAATTGATTTCTTGTATACACCACGAATCATATCCTAAACATACACCAAATTATAAATAGATCTTTCTAGAAAGGATTCGATGTGACAATGAAGACGGGAGTACTTATGATGAGAAATGTCAGATTGGCATCACTAGGAACAAAATTACATTTTAAAATACAGTATATACAAATAGAAAAGTTATTTTATTCGACAATTGTAATATATTCACAACGACTGTTGTTGTTGTATTTTTGTCAAAAAATGCAACCTTGGTGAGTAAAAGGAGTCTTGTTTTCAAAAACATTAAACATTGCACTGTTCCCAAACTTGTTGTAACAGGTATATAATATGACAATGTTGTAGTTTATAGATGAACATGAAATTAGTTCATTACAACAAAAATAATATCAAAGGTACGGGGTTTAGTACTCCATGCTTCATGACAACAATGCCTGGAAGTACGTGTTGTTACACCAACATAAAACACCTACCACTAATTTTAATTGTGTGTATAATCTAGTGTAATACAGTATCTCCTTGAATTTTCCTAACTGTTATTGAACAGACTTTAATCCCAGGACTACAGAAGTCTAATTACAGATGCTGGTAAGTTTAAGGGCAATGCCCCCCACTGCCGATTGTGAAGTGCATTTACGTCGGATGCAGGGAATAATATGGGGGATACTGTGAACATGAGCCAATGTGGATTTGTCACAAATCAACATCCAGAACGCACAGGCTTCCTGAGGATGTGAATCCTGTAAACCATCGAACATCAAGTTAATTACCCAAGAATCATGCTCTCACTCTTCTTTTTAGTAGGAAACACAACAATACCCAATATGTGTGACAGCGCCATACCCGGGGCCTAGGGGGGGCTATAGCGAATCAGAATGTGAATAGACACGGTTTAGCCCCGGTGTACTCGGAGCGTAAATCCGTATCATTATTTTATTAGTGCCCCCAGCATATTGGCTAGCCCACCACCCACTTAGCACCGTAGAGGAAAAAATCGGCGCCCGTGCCTGCACTCACCAGTGCTTCTGAAGTGAACAACACTCAATAATGCTCTTCAAATGTGTATTTCTTTGTTTTCCGGAAACCACATTCTGACTTTTTGTTTGCGGCTGAGCGACAGAGAGCATTGTGGGTCGAGTTGTCAGGGTTACGCTGTAGTTATGACCCCACTTCACAAAGCTGTGATGTGACCGGGACCATCCACATGAGAGAATTTTTATCCGATATCCGGATCAACAATACTCAGCTATTGATCGATAAACCACGGGGGTGGGGAGATAGAGGGATGATGAAGGGAACGCGGTAAAAAATAGAAACCGACAGACATAGCCTAAAAAAAGAGGATAGGTCGTGGAGGAATGGAAAGCATGAAAAACTGGGATGAAGGGAAAAAAATAGACGATAGCCAAAAAAACGCTAGAAGACGCGGGGAGGAAGAAGAGAAAATTCCCGTATACTGATCTCAGTCGTTATATGTATAGACCGCATGAATATGGTTCAAGTGTTGGGTGTGTGTGGGGTGTGTGTGCATTTTAGGGTGTGAGGAAACACTGTATATGCTAACATAAGGAATTAGAATATGTGTCGTGTCATATTCTTTCCGTGGTTGCTTAGACTTCGGTGGGTTTTAGATGTTTGTCAATGTTTGTTTACTGTCTATATTTCATTCTTCCACATTTACCTATATGTTTGTCCTTTTGTTAGGCTCTTAACAAAACAAAAAAAAAAACAAAAAAAAAAAAATAATAATAATAATAATGGCTTAAAGTTATTGATTTAGTTGCTATTTTACAGAGGTAAACTTGGTAAAAAACATACTGCAAAATCAAAATCAAAATGCAAAAAAATAAGGAATAAACATTGTTGTGGTGTATAATAGGCTATATATTATATAATATATAGGTATATACTAATATCACTTAATGTATATATAATATATACACGGCACTATTCTATAAATAGGCAAAAAGACACACACATTTAGTATTGTGGGATTAAGTGAACAGGCAATAACAATTGTAACCCATTGCGAGTTTAAACTAATATTTACACTAAATTTAGAAGATCAATTATTTACACTCAATTATTCTACATTCAGTTTATACATATTAAGATACATAAAAAGGAATCTCTGTGTAATATATAACCTACCCCGATACTTTGTGTATACAATCCGTGATTAACAGTTGCAACCAGCGAATCAACTTTAATACCCAAATATCGAACAGATTTGGGAACAGGATTTCTAAGATCATATCTCTATTCCGATGAAAACAGGCACTGCAATGTACCAATGGCCTGAAATATTCCTGGGAAGTTGAAAGTCAGTTCTGCTTAATGGCAAAAGTACCCTCGATGAAATCTAAATGTAAAAAATAAATGTGTGGGGATATAAATAAAAAGGTCACTGTAATTGTAAACATACTGAGGCACAGTTGCGTGTCCTCCAAACCGTCTTCTGTCCCACGACTGGCATCAAAAGTGGGTGTAACACAAACGTGAGAAGGTGTTGAAGCATACAGTCACACCTGTGTGTTTCTGCTCCACTGATTCCACTTTTACTGTGTTTTCATGCGTTTGCTCATGTGTCAGATCAGCTCTGCATGAGCACTGTAGGACAGCGATATTCTGCCCATGTTATTACATCATCATCATCATCATGCTTGAAGATGATAGACTACAGTGTGTCTGTCTTCTGAGTGATGGAGCGTCAGTCTCGCGAAACACTTTGGCCCATAGACTGTGCTTTGGCCTCAGTGACCTGAAACTCGCTATGTGGCTTCATTAAGCATGACACAGAAGCCTGTGGGCAAACATGGATCACACACACACACACAAACAGACCAATCTGTAAACACTCGCTTTATACTCAGGAACTATTTTTTTATCCTTCATTTTTTAGTTTTACAGGCTTGAAGCGTTTTAGTCACTCGAGTTCGAAATGTGTTGGCAAATGAGATGATTTGAATAGACTGCCATCCTGTGGCACGGGCCTGTATAAATCACACTTAGTAACTCGTCTGACTAAAATATCTCAGCAATACAGGGGCTATAAAGAGCATATATAAAACGACTTAACATATGAATATTTGTCTGTGTTTGGTTCCCCCATATGCTGGCACATGTATTTTTTGGCTCTTGATCAGAGAAAGATGATATATCTGAGACTGAACACTAGAGAGAGCTAAAGATCAGTTTATAAATGTTAGTTTTTAGCCGGTTATTGGGTTCATTAGAATGAAATCAAGCATGGCATTTCTTGATCAAATAAACATGATGAGCAAATGAGCAAGTAAATAGTACAAATAAATAAGATGAACAAGTAAACTGAGTAAATGCATGGAGAGATTATAAGAAACACATTAAAACTGTAAGTGCCTTTTGTAGCGTAATTGTGAAATATTAGTCCTGGGACATAGAATTACTATACATATTAAATACAAAATTGGTACAATATGCTATTTGATACAATCGCTGTCACTGACAACAAACCTGAAAAGGTACATCATCATGCGGCAAGATTATGTACAAACACAAATTAGATTTGAGAGTGCAGTGGAGGGCAAAATTTGTAGTAAATAATAACTCAATTTCAATCACACAATGCTATTATATGACTTTCTTATGCGCTACATTTATTTGATTAAAAAAGTGAAATATTATTTTGAATAACGTTTTTCTATTGAAATATTTTAAAATGTAATGTATTCCTGTGTCACACGATCCTTCAGAAATCATTCTTATAGGATGATTTACTGCTTAAGGAACATTTCGCACACACACACACACACACACAGGTTTACATTTGTGAAAAGTGGGGACATCCCATAGGCGTAATGGTTTTTATACTGTACAGACCGTATATTCTATTGCCCTTTACCAACCCTACCCCTAAACCTACCCCTCACAGGAGACTTTGTGCTATTTCAGATTTTCAATATGTTCCATTCTGTGTGATTTATAAGCGTTTGGAAAAGTGGGGACATGGTGTAATGTCCTGAAAAGAAACCCTCTCCTTGTAATACCTATGTCATACCATTGTCATTATACAAAATGGTTAAATTTGTCCTCATTTGTCACAAAAGCGTGTAACACACAACACAACACACACACACACACACACACACACACACACACACACACACACACACACACATATATAGGTAATAATATTATGTATTCCCTAGATATCTGTGTACAACATAATGTACAGAATCATATACATTAATTATAATATTATTATTATTATTATCATTATTAAAACTTTTATATATAAAATAAATTCTTCATAACGTCTTTATCATCTTAAAATATAATAAGGTCTTTTATCATCTAAAATCTATAAAATTATATATAAAATTATATATTTAGATTTTATTTTAGATTTTAGATATATAAGAAACAGACTTTTATTTGGATCCAATTAAGCAAGATTAATTGCTTTACAGCATATGTGTGTGTGTGTGTGTGTGTATACTCTATGATAATATATATATATCACAACAGTCATTATATTCAATAGAAGGGCTCTTAATTACATGAAATGGTCTAATATTTTCCTTTAACATCACAGCTTTTGCTACTTGCTTATGAAGGACTTTGTGGCTGTCTGCATTCTTGTGGTGTCATCAGCCAATCAGGAGGTAAATTTCCTGTCACATGACATTTATGGATTAGCTAATTGTTTCAAAATCACTTACAAAGATGGAAGAAATACATACTTCCAGGTAGCCAGCCAAGCAACTACCATTGACATAAATGCAAGCATTCTCTCCTTGTATTAATCAGCTCAGATTTAAAATATCTTTCTATAGTGTCTCCGTAGTTCTTTCAACCCTGAATTGGCATCACTATAGTGCACACAAACCAGTCTGCCGGTCCTGATGGGCCGAATCTACAGCTGTACTGAACTATGAGTGTATTGTGAGAGCTAAAACTCACATGCTGATTGATTGTGGTGAGTATTGAGTGTGGGTTCAGGGCGTGGGCCGTGCACAGAACAAACTGGCTCAATGAGGCTCGCGCACTACACCACAGTTGCCTTGGTGATAACTCTATGTGACGTCTGTGTGGAAGAGAAGGGATGAGTATGTTTGGAGTGAATGCGCCACGTGGAGAAGCTCAGAATGAAAGGGAGCAAGGGATGGTGCCATGACTGATACCCGGTAGGAGGAGGCTGGCCGTGGCAGAGGGGCAGCTGTCTTACAACCCTCCCTCCCTCAGAGCTCAGGGCCCAGCGCACAGACACACAGGTGGAACGGTGCCAGGGCGGCTGCCCACGGGCCTGCAGAAGAGTGTGTCATTGTAATGAGTCTCTTCAAACACTATCAGTGAAATGCAGGCCTTGGATTATTAGTAGCGTGTGTGTCTGTGTGTTTGGGCTCATTCCAGGCCTTCTCCATCTCAGAGCAGACCTCTTCGCCCCAAAATCACATACCTTGAGGAGCTGCTCGCTACGTGAATCACTGAGTGTGTCACTCTCTAGTCATCAGCGTCTTTCTTTTCCCTCCTCTCCATCGGTTCTCCATATGGAGCATTGTGTGTGGGGCTCGGGCTGCACCCCTTCCTTTCACACACATGCTCGCATTCAGATTCACAGCCTCAGGGGTGTCAGAGCGCTGTTAGGGCACCACAGTGGATTATAATAGAATAATATGCCTCTGAAGAGGGTTAAATGCAGATGCCTTCATGAGACACTGAGACAAGCGAAAACAGCACATGACATCAGTGACAAAGACACTGGATTTATAGGCCTCTACGCAATGATTATGAATATGCTCAGTATTACAAAACATTTGAAGTCACACATTCACATTTTTTAATGCTTTGGCTGTGTTTGTGCTAAATTTGCTTAAAAAAAATCTCTCTCTCTTTATATATATATATTTGTAAACACACACACACACATTATTATTATTATTATCATTTTTTCTGATATGACCACTCTGGGACATTTCACATACCTTTAAGTGTGTATATGTAGCAGTAAAAAAATTACAAAACAATAATAATAGTAAATAAAATAAAAAGAAATAACACAACTTATCTTAACTTTACTTTACTTTACTTTACTTGCTTTTCCTCCCACTCTGGGAATTCATATACATTTTTCAGTGTGGTAAATATTTTTGGAGCTATTGTACAGTAAAACCTCTTTTATAAAAAGCTATCAAAATAAAATATAAAATAAAGTACACTATAAAATAAAATAAATACAATTTTAAAAAGGCATTATCAAGTTGTAGGTCATCTGGGGCATTCATACATTTGTGATTTAAATATCTCAATGTTATTGAGGCCAGTGTTTGCATGCATTAAAGGAAAGCGAGCAAGCAAGAAATGAATGAATGAATGGTCATTTTCTAGCTGGGGGTCATCTCTCACTCTCTTTTCCTTGTCCCACACCTTCTTCCAGTAAGCCAAGGACAGCTGTCCTGAGAAAAGAAGGACAACAACTGAGAGGCACTTAATGGAGGTGATCACTAACAACAACCAGAGAATAAATACTGAGGTGACAGAAGAGAGTGATGAAACCGATGAGATAAACAAGTGAAAAGGGAACACAAGCTGGTCAAACAAGAGGTAAAAAAAGACAGTATTGATCTAAACAAGCCATAAAGAACTGCCTCTCTATTCGTCCACTCTCATTCTCCTTCATTCACTAACTGACTGCTTCAGGGTCAGGAGGACACATTGCACTTGGCTTTTAAGCTCTGACCTTTAAGAATCGCATATCCCCTCTTTCAGGTCACACCAGCGGAGTGTGTATGTTTATATCAACTCGACTCGAATATGTTTTATGCAGTCAGGCTTAATTAACTTGATAGATATTCATGACAGTATTATTAGGACCCATTTAATAGAAGCTGAATGTAGTACTGTGTGTGATATTAGTAGAGATAATTAGATTCAAACTATCCATGTGCAGATGAGAGGAAGAGGAAAGAAGTCGTTTCCCCTTTTGCTGTAGAATATGACCCTTGTAACCTCATATGTCTCTTCTAGAATGTCAGAAGAGATCACAGCATGTCAAAAACTCAGAAAACACTTTGTGACAGACAATCAATTTAATTCATATTTTATTCATAAATACTGACTGGTTTGACAGTGACATCTAATAAAACTCTCAGCATGTAAAATCATAAATTAATGACATTTTTGAACTGACTCTTTTGTCCTTACAGAGATGATGACAATGAATGGGCAGTGATTATTTGGTAAAGAGATTACAAATACAAAATTAATAGTATTTTAAGTTCTGATGAAAAGTTTAATTAGGATCTTCTTGCTAATTCTCTATAAAGGGGATGTTAAACAGCCTGATGGGAGACAAGTACAAAATAGTGAGATTCTGGCCTATTTTCAAACAATTAAAGAGCAACAATCTTTTAAATTAAAACACTGAGGACACTGAAGCTTTAAAAAAAATCTATTTTTATTTCCCCTCATAAATTTTAGGAGAAACACCTCAAACAAAGTTGATATTTAAATGAAGCACACTGGAACTGTGTCTCCTGAGTTGTGAGCAATACAGTTTTCCTAAGGGAACTGAGGGCTTCTGGAATGTATTTTTGCATGTTTGTGTGTTTTCTCATTATGGTTGAACACGCTTAATGGAGAGGGACAAGGACATAGAGAGTGTGCAATCTTCCTGATATCACTTCTCAGTTCTCTCGTTTTATCCTCTGTGCTTTTATGCCTCTCTGTACCATCATTCCATCCTCAGATCTGATGGAGAGATGCATCTAAAGCGCTTCAAATGGCTATGTTATTGCAAAGCAACATCAAACACAATATTCTCATAGCTTCCAGCTGTATAAAAGACCTCCCACAGTCATCATGACTCGGGTTTTTCATAGGCCAGGCCGATTCTAGCACGGGAGAGCCGTTTTTCCCCAGAGAGAAGTGAAAGTGAAAAAAGAGGTTATGAATACTGTGCTGAAAAACACATCGCTCCATTCTCACACACAAACTGCGTCATGCCACTCCAGTTAAAATTTGTTTTATATACATAATGCACTGCATATTCATGTAACCAGGATTGCAGGCCCCCGACACTCTAAAAAAGTAAAAAAATCAAAAATTAAAAAAATCAATTTAAGGTGGTGCACAGAGTCCATTGGTCTAGAACTAAATTAAACAAAACATTCACTGATTTTGACCAAACCTGCCTTCGCTGCACAACTGTTGCATTCTTTCTGGTCTTGTACAAAACTGTCTGATTTTTGGAGGAAAGTCTTTAGGTGTTTTTTTGTTATTTTTTCTGTACCGATAGACCCCAACCCTGTAACAGCATTGTTTGTCATTTTGCCAGAATCTGTTCAATTAAACATATACAGGCTGATAGTGTAACCTTTGCAACTCTACTGGCTAGGTGACTTATTCTTATGAATTGGAAGTCAGCAGTTCACCCTCCTTATCGCCAATGGGTTTTTGGCTTTTTACATGCTCTCAGGATGGAGAAGATTCGGTTAGCAATAAAACAAAAGCCTAAACTTTTTTTGAGAGTCTGGAGCCCTTTTCTGAAATATTTTAAGGAGACAACTGTATCTTAATTTTATTTATTTATTTATTATTTATTTTTCTTTCTTTTTTCTCTTTCTTTCTTTCTTTGAATGTATAACTATAATTGCCTAGTGTTTTCTTTTTTCTTCCTCTGAATTAATGTATGGTTGTATGTTATATGTAGATATGTGTATATTATTTATCAGTGCCGATCCTAGACTTCTGGAGGCCCTACACAAAACTGTGTTGCGTGGAGTGGGGTATGATTGTTAATCGATGAATGATGTATTTCCGTGTTTCACTCCGTCTCGAATCGTGCTCACGGAAAGCACTTGAGAAATAGTGTCTCTTCCGCGGCTCGGTACACTTTCAGCTCGTTTTTTTTTGTCTCTAGCAAATCTGTACGACATTCAGATTACATGATTTGACTGGTTTTTACGTAGAAAGGGCGACAGCGCACCGCATTAAAATAAATGATCATTCATGTTTCCATAACTGCTGGCCAAATTCAAAAACGAAACTAAAATTAAATCATCTGCGTTTCGGGGGCCTTACGCAGCTTGTGTATTTTGCGTATAGGAAGGATCGGCTCTGTTATTTATAGTATATACTATATTTACGTTATTGTTGCTTTCTGTCTGACCTAAGATGAACCAAATAAAAACAAACAAAAGCTTTTTTTTATCGCACATTAATGCAGTTTCTTATTATTATTTAAGTCCGTTGTTCACTGGCTCTGAATACACATACAGAAAAACCATGGGTCACAGGAGGGTTAGGATGTTGATCAGTACTGGCTTGGGATGGGCGTCATGACGCGTCTCAACCAATGAGAGCATTTGGAGTGGGCCTGCAGCAGCGCTCACATGAGCGCTCCCGATAAAATTATTTAGGCTAAGCATCAATATTCACAAACCACTGTTCACTGTTATTTTAAACAGAAAAGAATGCAGCATGCTCGTAATCACGACTTTATAAGTGGGAAATAGGACGTTTCCGATAGCATGTGAAGACAGCAGAGAAGCGCTCTTGCTCAGCACAGTGGAGTGCGTCGTTTTATTAACTTTGTGTTTTATTATTTTGAGTCGTTTGGGACGTGTTAACACACGGTCCTCTCACAATATATTGCTTTACAGATCAATCACTCTTGCCGCTCAGAAATGTTCACGCAATAATGCTGCAAGTATCAGAAGTTCGGTGCTCCGGCGCGGTTAGCGCTCACACTCACTGATCTATATATAACTGAACCGCGTTCATTCGATTTGTTTTTTAACAAATCCGTTGAGTGAATGATTCAATGATTCACCTATAAAGACTGTTACAGACCGGAGAACGTCGCAGAATGCAGGTAGGCAGCTGACAAAGTAGGCGGGGACATCCCGCTCAAAGGCCAACTTCAGAAGGAGTGAGTCTTGACCCCCAAAAGAGAGTGGAGATCAGAGGACTTGAGGCTTTGGAATAGCATCCTGATCCACGCGGGTTACATAAGCTTCTGCTGCCAAGCCTCAGCCTCATGCACCGTGGAGAAACGGTCACCGTGCGTAATAGAAAATCGTGAAAAGGTCGCATATCCGCCAATGTTAATACGACTTGAACTTTCTTTTGAATAACAATTAACTTAAGGATTGGTTAAAAACAAGTAATGTTTTTAAATAATACTATGAATGTTTACAGTATGAATGTAATTTTTGGAGTGTATGCTACTACATTCCTCATAATGGTCATAGTGCTCAAAAGAGGTAAAAAACGTTTCAGCTGTGTCCTTCAACTGCCATTCAAGAATCCTACCCCGAGATCAGAGGCTGGCCTTATGGTATAGGTAATACTAATTCAGAAATATTTGTCGATACCCCCGGCACTTTTTCGATAGCATAAAATCTGGTTTGGTGAATAATTGTGATATTGGACATTGTCTCAGATACGATTTGTCCTCACTATAAGTGCTCCCCTACGAACGTATTAGGGAACTATGCAATTAAGTTGGATCAGGAGCCATGCCCGACTTGATTAATTAATTCCTCAAAGAGATGAACATGAGTTTTTGAATAATATTCAAATTATTCATCAATATGAAGAGGGTCCTTGGGACAATAAAATGTCCAACACGTTTATTCACATTTCCGATCCTTATGTTCTGAAGTAGTAAGGTCATGCCTGAGCGTTACACTGTAAAAAATGACGCCGTTGAATTTAATTAAAACGGGTAAAAGAAACGTAAAAAATTCTACAGTCAAAAACCTGTTAATGTTACTTTTATTTCCTCCCCCCTATTTTCGTGAATAACTGTATTGGACATTACATGTATTTTTACGGTAGTATACTGTTTTTGGAAGTTAAATAGGCCGTATAATTTACAGTGAATAACCATAAACTGACATTCCCAGAATTCCCTGCATTACATCTCAAAT
Organism: Sinocyclocheilus anophthalmus; assembly: GCA_018155175.1. Classification (NCBI taxonomy): domain Eukaryota; kingdom Metazoa; phylum Chordata; class Actinopteri; order Cypriniformes; family Cyprinidae; genus Sinocyclocheilus; species Sinocyclocheilus anophthalmus. The sequence goes on from JADLZN010007453.1 coordinate 186,400, forward strand.
TTGATGTTTTTTTGTTTGAAATAACTGTTTTTCTTAGTTTTTTCTTATCAGTTTTGCATATTTGGGTTGTGTGGTACACCTAATGTTGTTAAATGAATGTTTATTGCATTATTTCAGTTTCATGTGTGTTACAGTGATGGTGTTTAGTGTTTGTGTGAACGATACTGTGCACCTTCTATATTATATGTTATTATTTAAAAGCTACTTGTGATGGGCCTTAGTTCCTCATGTGACTTTCTCATCACCACCTGCATTTGGTGGTTATCAGTGTTATTACAAAGGTACAAAACAGATGTCAGTGCTTCAATAGGTTGGTATATTAATATTATATCAGTTAATGAAATTACGGTATTTGACTGTAAATTTAAGTTAAAACCGTAAAACCTAAAATGTTGCTACCATATTTTTTACGGTAAAATTCCGGTAACCACAGCTGCCGGTTTTTTACCGTAAATTTTACGGAATTATTTTTACAGTGTAGTTTTTGTGCCTACTGTTTTGTGATTCAGAATACTACCCTTTCACATAGATTTTTTGTCTACTAGGTAAATAGAGATATGCATATTGAATGCAGCCTTCATTCTTTAAATGAGTGGGTTAATCATGATTTATTGGCTACTGGTGTAACAATGTAACTTGCAGAAAGAGTAGAAAGAGTAAAAATATCATCACTAATAAACAGACTAAAGATGTGGAATATATAAATATGTATTTCTTGCACAGACTGATCATTTTGCTTCATAAGACCTCAATGTATTATGAGGAGCCACGGGTATTAATTTTGTGATGCCAGATGGAGCAAGGAGCAGCCAAAATGTTTTAACAGATGAGTACATTGTTGTTGACCCAGTGCTTCAGTTAACTGTAGTGTTCAGGTCAGGCCCGTCTCTAATCACAGCAGTGATGAAGTGGAGCACAAAACTGAGTTTGTTTCCATATGGGAGCAGCTGCTTTTCATAAACTCACCATGGTCCATTTCCAGCCAGTTAACAAACATACATTCACACACATGGGCACACACGCAAATACACTCCTTCATGCACATATTCACTCATACATATGTGCACACATTGATACACATCATGTGTATACAGTCAGCACCATAAAACGAACTCATCTAACTCATTTTATTTCTTCAAGCAGGGTTCTGCAGATGTGACCAATGAAGCGCATCCACACACAACTGTATATGCACACACACCCAGTTTGTTTCCTAGTGTAAATGTGTAGGTGGCAGTGGCACATTTCCACACTGCATTTTTCTCTCTCTAGAGAAAGGAGGAGAGTATACGCACAAAATGTTGTAACGTCTCACGATTCAGAAAGAGAGTCTCTTATTAATCGTCTGTCTTCATTTTCTTTCCTTTAACTTCATCTTCCCGCCTCTCATTTATGTTGTGTCAAGGTGCATGCATATTTTTATAACAGTGATGATCAGAGGTTTACTCAGGCTTTCTGCATTTGAAACAGTTCAGTATGTGGGTGCTCAACCCCGTCGCAGCTATAGCTGATATGATGTATGAAAGCTCACTATGAGTCACTGTACGAATGTTTATCTCCCCCTCTTTCTGAAACCGTGCCAGCTCCGACTGTGAACATTATGCCTTTCCGTCACGTTTCTCCCATGACACATATGTCCTAAATAAACATCTTGAATGATTGCAGATTGCAAGTAACTGAAATACTTGCTATTGGTAGAAGATCTCTCTTAAATCAACAAGATGAAGTATCATTTAAGTAGGTGGTATTTGATCAACTATATGAATTACAATTTTACATTTTCTTAAGTTGCCTGTGCATTGCTAGGTGGCTGCTAGGTTGTCCATTTGTGCTATGTGCTTTTTGCCCTATGTCATCTTTCATATCAAATTCTTACATTTTATTAATAATTTAGGTCATTATAGTAAGACACTATAGGGCTGTAACCAATCAAATAAAATCAGTATCAACAATTGATATTTTTAACTGCAGAAGAAACGGAAGTATCTGAGTTAATGGCATTTAATGCATTTACACAGAGAGTTTATGATGCTGAAATTGCTTAACAGTGCAAATATAACAACCGCAAAATAAATAGTATATCACCCTATTTTTTTTAAAAAAAAATAATTTAAGATATGAAAGTTTAGAAAAAAAAAATGCTAAAAATAAGAGGCTACTTTTCCATTTGAAGTAAACCACCAGTAGTGGCACTTTCGTCTTAATTAGTGAGGGCCTGAGTCATTCTTTAAACCTATTTCATCAGACGGCTACTTCATTCAAGGATGAAGCAAGTGCCTGTCTTTATGAATAGGTTATTGAATCACTGACTCATTCCCAATTCATTCAAAATAGCTGTATCATTCCGATACACCGTGGCGTGTTGTTCAGGGAATTGCGCGACTGTGCTGTGATCTTTGTTTGGAACTGTTTTTGTTAACCAAATCAAGCAAGAACAGTCAACATTGACAACATTGTGTCTAAAATGTAAGTCACTTAATATGAACTACTTGTTTGAACTCTTGCATAAAACAAAGGTCAAATGGTTTTCAGGGAAAACTGCACTCTCTTGGTCGTGTCATGTGTAACTAGGCTACATCTTATGTTACCAATTTAAAAATGCATTTTTTTTTACTGCAGTATGTTTAATTTAACTAGTTGGCGTATTTAAATGCATATCGCAGTGTATTTATTTTGTATGGGCAGTAGGCTATAAGATTATTGTTAGATGTTAATGGGGAAAAATTAAGCAAACAACAATAAACCTATAAACTTAAATCCAAAAGTTTAATATTGGAAATGAGCCGTGTGCCAAAATACATGACCAGCACCTGACAACTTTATTAACTCCATAAACTGGATCGTTTTATGAGCCGAGCCCAATCAACATAGTAATCGTTGCTTATTATAAAGTTGAAGAGCACGTTCTGCGACAGTAGCCCCTCACTGCAGAACAAAGATCCAGGGGGCGGGGTTGGATCCACATCTAGGGGGTGGAGATGGTAGGTTTAGTGGTGGAGATGGTATGTTTAGGGGTGGAGATGGGTGGGTTTTGGTATATGTAAGGTGGGAGGAGTTGGATCTGGATCCAACTTCACCCCCTGGATCTTGTGTTCTGCAGTGAGGACCATCTCCTCTGCGAAGGAGCCTTACAAACATAAAACATAACAGCTCTGTTCTGTACACACACACAAAATGTTAATTTAGGTTGATTCACTCCTGTATTTAAATGGTTGTTACTCCTTAAACTTTACAGTGTGTACGTGGCCTATTATGTTGTAAATAAATTAGAGTGGCTGTTATGTTGTAAATACATTTCTGTTCAGTTTCATGCACAGACAGATCATTCTGTTTCATAAGACCTCGGTGTATTGTCAGGAGCTACAGGTATTAATTCTGTATACCTTGATATGCTTTTTATAATTCTCAAAAAAGGGCAGCCGTTGTCTTGCATTTTACGAATCACCAAGGATCACAGTTCCATCTAAAAATCCTCTTTACTGATCTACTGAAGAAGAAAAATTGTGAAGTGAAAAAAATGCACCTACATCTTGGAAGGCCTGAGTAAATAAACAGCAAATTTTCATTTTTGAGAGAACTATTTATTTCTTTAACTATGAGAAATACTGTTATAATAATAGGGATGTTTGCCTGAACAAGTCTCACTAACTCAGAACCTCCATGACACTCACCTCACAGCTCACACTTCTCAAGTACCTACAGTAATCCACACTTTCTTCATGAGAGTATGACTATGCCTCTTCCAGGCAGTTCATGAAGGTAACGCAAGGCTTATCTCCAAATGTTCCATAATTGCATCCCCCTGATATTTCTTCCCTGAGATTGGTCTCCCTAGAGGTTCTCGCTGAAATTCAGGACTCTTACTGGAGGCTCGAAGCAAGCCCAGAGAGATGTGGGTAAATTGGAGAGCCCACAGGTTAATAGAGATAAGGAACTCCCAGGTCTCCACAGTCCCACCCCACACTCACACATACATTTGTGAGCCGTACCAAGGAGATAATACATATTAATAGAGTTAGTTGAGGTTTAACTCCCAGATCTCCTCCGGCGGGCCTCCTCCGTGGAACCTGTGACTAAACAGATTTGCATCTGCAGTGCATCAATATAGCTGAGATCCCCCAGAGATTTCGTTCCTTTACCTCACCACAATAAAACCACCCAACACATTCTCACTCAGCTCGGTTCAGGATTACACAGAAACCAACTTGAACAAACAAACTAGTCTCGATTTTACAACTACCCACAAACAAACACTTGGCAAGCAAGTAAAAACCAGCAAACACTGTCACACCCACGGCGCCGATTCACTCCAGGGCCTCAGCCAAGTTCTTCATATTCTCCTCTCGTCTATACTGTAACAAATGTGTGAAAATCTTCTCCAAATGGGTTAATACTGTCTCAGACAAAGGCCCAAATAGTGCTCTAAAGCTGAACATAAACTTAATTTGTCCATTTGCCACACTGTCTTGCACACAACTCCAAATTTTCTTCCATCACGTGCATTTGAGTGCGTCATCTACCTGCACTAATTGGTGGGTTCGCTTGGTAGCAACATTGATAGGCTGTTGCTTTCAAGAGCTACTTTAAAGGGGTGTTCTAATACCGGTTTTTTTTTGAAGGCTTGATTGTGTTTATGGGTGCACTGTGTTCATGCTTCGTTTAAAAAAAAAAATCACATTATTTTTCACATATTTGACCTTTATTCTTCACCGCTTTTCCGTTCCCCTAAAAACGGTCTGATGACTTCCTGGTTCCTCCCTCAGAAATTCGCAATGGGCTCAGATTGGTTAGCTGGCCCAGTGTGTTGTGATTCGCTAACTGCCTAGTGCACATTGTTCGGAAACGTCACGTCCCCTTACCATTATGGGTAGTTGCATGTGCTCCGGTGTATTGTAAACAATGGCGTCAATATTGCCTTATCAGTTTGAGCCTGATCAGACGTACGCCCGAGGAAGAAACGTTTTTGTAACCTTTAAATAATATTATATTCATGACAAGAAAACTGGACATTTCAATGTTTTAGAAGCATTTCAAAATAATCTTCCCACAACAATTTTATAACTTAAAATTGTTACCTGGGTCACACGTTAAACGTGTTTGAACGAGTAAAAGGATAACACTAGTCTAGGCAAGGTGAAGTATCAAAAAACAGTTGTGCAATTTATTTTTCCCCAGACCAGTTAAACGCAAAACTCTGAACTGAATCCATGAAGTCTGAATGTTTCTTAATAGGTGATTGCATGATTGAGTAGACCAATAAACCGTTGACCGGCTTTGGAGCAAAGTTTCCTCTTAATTGGATTGGGAAAAATCATGTTGCCTACAATTACCAAATTCAGGCCTTGAATGAGATTCATATCAACCTATTATATCCCTCTGAATGTTGTTTCAGGACCAGTAAAAAAAAAGCTGACTTGGCAGTATACTGTATATGACACAGTATGATACAATAGGGACTGTTTATCAAAAAAAGGGTGGTTCACTGTAAAAAAAGTTGGAGTATGTTTTTTTTCATACTATTTCATTGTTTGACTAAATTTTACATTTAATTCAATGTGTTACTTGCTGATCACTTAGGGGGCAGTCATGGCCTAATGGTTAGTTCCTTTCCTTTCCTAAAATTCTGTAAATATTTGTGAAATTTACCAGCCATTACTGAGTGAAAACTGATTCAAAATAAATCCTACACCATTTTTTTTTTCAGTGTATCACCACCCCTAACTCCTGCTTGTCAGTTATCATAACCTTTTTAGAGAAACAATTACTGAACTGTATTTTCAGTTTGACAGAGAGGATTAAGAATGTGTTAGCATGCGATAAACACACAAATACACTATGCAACACTTAATCTTCACATTAAGAAAAAAGCAAGCCTTAACTCTAGACAGACTCTCACACAAAGCCTCAGCAGCAGCAGTCTGAGATGCTGAGGGCATAGAGGAGATGATATTGGTGCAGTAACATTAATCCCAGCTGTATTCTCACAGGCCAGCTCCAGTACAGTCAATACAGCAAATAAACTCAATACCTCTGAACTGCATTCAGCAGAATCTACTAACAGAGTCATTAAATACACCATTCACAGGTCAGTCACAGTAGTGCTAACAAGAATTAAACTGTGAAAAAAAAGGATATATTCTTTGGGTGACCATATCATTAAAACCATAAATAATTCAGACTATGAAAACCAGACTAAAGATGATTTGCACTGTCTTATCAGTGGAACCTTTATTAGCTGAAGTGGATTTACAATCAGATCATAATCCTTCTCTAATCTTAAACCTAACTCATCCTATCATTGTAATCTAAGGGCAATGATGGGTTAATAGGAACATGTCCTACTTGAATAAAAGGTTAGTTAATATGACACTCTAGGTTTGTGTCCAAATGAATGCTGTCAAACGATTAATCACGATTAATCACATCCAAAAAGTTTTTGTTTACATAATATACTGTATAATGTACTGTGTATATTTATTATGACTCTCTATATATACAATACACACATCACACACATAGGATATACTATATTATTATAATAATATATATATATATATATAGATTTAAACATGTATTGCAAGCATACATTTATATTCCTATAATTTATATTATATATAAATATATTTAATATATAAACGTAACTTATTTTTCTTAAATATATACATGCATGTGTGTGTATTTATATATACATATAAATAAACCCGTACACACACACACAACACACACCCTATGTAAACTGTATTTTGGATGGCGATTATCTTTAAAAGCACTAAGTTCAAAATTCAAATTGATCCAATATATGATACAATGTCCCATTTTTACCAGAAATATGATTTTAATAACTAATTAGAAAATTAATAAAATTGTGTAAAAAAATTAAATGGCTATTATTTTAATAATAATATAAACTAAATTATTATTATTACGATTAACTAAGAAAAATTTTCCTGCTATCTTAATTTTAATTTTCTAAATGGTTAAATGGATATTTCACCCAAAATGTAAAACTTTGAAAAATTAAGGAATAATCACACTCTTTTCCAAACAATGAAAGCAGATTGTACCAAGAACTGTCACATTTATAAAAAGACAAAAAAACTTTTTATAGCATTGTAAAAGTGGCAATACAGTATTTGCACCGAATCATCTGAATTCATATTATAGTTTTTGTGTGCCTGAAGTCAGGATATTCCTCTTTCATCTTGGATATTCTGCTATAAATAAATCCTTTTGTGTTTCACAGAAGAAAGACAATCATACGGGTTTTAAATCACCAGAGGTTGAGTAAACAATTACCGAATATTCCTTTTTGGATGAACAGCCCCTTCAAGCATTATATGAGAGCATATTGGCGTGTAACAATAGGCTGTGTCATACTTCCATATTGAACTGCTCCATATCTGTGCTCTCTGTGAGGCTGAATGTGTGATGATGAAGGTCTGTCGTTTGTGATCTGAGAGCAGATCCTTGCAGCACACAGGTGTTAGAGTCAGGGCAGCCCTCATTATCCTCACTAATGTGTGTCTGATCTCAGCAGTGTTTCGTGGGAAGACGTAGCGGTACAGTGAGGTCTGATTTGAGACGGCCAATCTGAAGTGTCACAACAAAATGTACTGTCCTGCCCCCTAGACCCGACTGCCATGTGACCCTGGACCACAAAACCAGCCACAAGGGTCAATTTTTAAATATTAAGATTAATACATCATCTGAAAGCTGAATAAATAAGCTTTAAGATAGGACAATATTTGGCCAAGACACAACTATTTGAAAATCTGGAATCTGAGGGTGCAAAAAAAAAAAATCACCTTTAAAGTTGTCCAAATGAAGTTCTTAGCAACGCATGTTACTAATCAAAAATTACGTTTTGATATATTTAAGGTAAGAAATTTACAAAATATCTTCAAGGAAAATGATCTTTACTTAATATCCTAATTATTTTTGTGTAAATGATATTTGATAATTATATATAATAAAAGATCAGTTTGACCCATACAATGTAGGCTACTGTTGGCTATTGCTAAGACTACCGGGTCACTTATGATTGGTTTTGTGGTCCAGAGTCACATATTAGGAATATGGCCACGTGAGAATATCTATTATGTGTATAATGATTGCTTCAGGTGCAATTGGCACTTTTCAGTACAATCTCTGCATGTCCACATTTACTCAACATGAATATCACTATCTGCGTTTCCATTACCCTTCAAATCACTAAACCTAATGTCACTATGGTATGAGAAATAGCTGAGGACTTAGCAAACCCTGCTACCAAAATGAACACAGAAACTCAGAAAGCATCAAAGAAACTGAGAACGTTCATAGTCACTAATTGTTCAGCCACACTATTAACAGCGTCCTTCCCATTTGATGTATTCAGATGTAGCTCTGAGTGTGTACTGTATGTTCTCCTGCTCTTGTAGGGAACGTCAAGGCGCTGTCCTTTCAGAACCTTCGATTCTCTCATTAGAGTCCCCCTGCCTGCCGCTGAGAGCTGGTATGGCCCCTTCTCCCACTCTTTCTCAATGCATTTTGCCCTTATAAGGAGAGAGTGAGAGCAGGGAGAGGAACGAGCAAGAGTGTAGCTGGACCGTACTATCTGCTCACGGTTTACGGGGGTGTTCAGAGGAGCTTTGTAAGAGTAAGGGGAGGTGGTGGGGGGCAAGTGATGGAGATGGTGTGAATAACGCCACCTCTTTGAGTGGCCCCGAATAAAAGGACGAAAATAGGTTTAATAGCAGGGAGGGAGGGAGAGGGATGTGATTAATATGCCCATGGATTTCTCTGTGGGATGACAGCATGTTACAGCATGTTTGTGAGGGTTATTTTCAGACGAATGTGGCGTCAGTCCTGTACTGAGTTTCATTCATTGAGTGGGATCATTTGAAGACTTTTCTTTGTGTCGCTCGCCACCCCCACAAAAGCACAAACCAAATGCCATCGCAGGCGTCACAGATGAAATACATCACATTGGGGACAGGTGCAGACTTAAAGGTATCACAAAAGCCCTTGCCACGGACAAAACCAGAAGAATCCAAGGTCACAAAACCCTGCATTAATCAAACGTCATCAGTTCTCTGTTCTCATCTGTTGATAATGCTGGTAGAATGCTAGCAATGATTTCACATGCATGAAAAGCCTTAAAGTGTGCGCTAGCATCTTGTGTGACCTTTTTTCGGGTGACCGGACATCTATGGGCTACTTTATTTTGGTCTGCAGCCGTAGGCAAAAGTATGGGATGACACAACAGACCCAAAAAATAATGGATGTAGTATGAATTATGGACAGCTCAGCTTTGAACTGCATGGAAATGTTGCTCAAATATAAATATTTTAGCTTATAGAGGTAGAGCTTTTCTGCTGGACTTGTGCTCCTCAAACTAACCAAAAAGCTGTCGATGAATAGACTTGCATGGCTGACATGGGATGATGGTGTGCTACCAGACCTACCAGACATCTTTTAACCTTAACTTGCTTAACCAGAAGGGTTGACAAGTAAGGGTTTGCTGGTGAACATCTTGACTATGCAGGTCCACCAGACCAGTATAAACAAGGAAATTAATGCTGGGCTATTAAAAAAAGATGTATTAAAAATTTATTTAATTACCACTTATAGTACACTTGAACCCATCTTTCATACAGCTTGGTTCCAATGTCTACAAGTGGCTCTAATAATTGTTAATATACAGAGAAGTATGTTAAAAGCATTTTAGTTTCAGATTCATGGTGTCCCACAATAGCACAGTTGAGTACACTTAGACATACTTATCTTAAGAAGTACTAAAAAATAAATAAAAAGAAAATAACAATAATGTTAGTATATAATTACAGATTAGTGCGTGAAATAAGCCCTTTAAGTGCATTATTGGAGTGCACGTTTTTTGGCATGGGTCATGTTGTTCAAATCCCTTTTGTTAATCCGTCAAAACAATGGAGAATGTCTGTCCCTCCACTGAAATCCTTCTCCCAATGGATATTGGACAACATGAGGGTGAGTTTTGACTTTTTAATTTTTGTGTGAACTAATCCTTTAAGAACAAAATAAAGTTGTGTTATTCAATAAAAAATGGCACTCCAAGGCATTCAAAGTAGGATTTAAATTTTAAAAAGCCTTAATTGAATCATGGCTTACAGCGATACAAAATACCACAAACAGACTAAAAAGCCAGACTTGTCAAAGTTGTTATTGTTTTAGGATTAAATGGCATGAAGGGAAAGCAGTTTTACAGTACTATCAAGAAATGCTAGTGTTTTGCTGCTTAGCAGCACTACTGTTCACTTACAAGTGATAAATGTACAGTTCTACCCACTGGAAAACCCAATGAACTTCTAGTCTAGCTGCTATTAAAAACTTCATAACTTCGAAAAAAGTTTTCTTGATTTAAGTAGCGGCCTACGCAGAACATTTCAGCAATTATTTGTCATTGCCTCTTGCCTCAACTGGACCATTAGTTAAAGGATAATAATGGCATTAGTTTTGGCCTGATGGTGGTTCTGTGTAGTGTTCAGTGTTGGAGTGGTGAACGCCAGAGCGCTATGATTTCATGCAAAGGTCAAACTCGACTAAATGCTAATTAGCATGAGTCATCACATCCATTCATAGACCTGAACACATTATGTTACGTATGTAAACGCGGCAGGTCGCACTTCCACATTCATAACCGTCAACAGCCTCAAATTACCAGCACAGATTTATTCTTGAACTGTCAGGCATAAGAAAAGGACTCCAAAATTTGTCTCAGCCAAATGATAATCTTGTAACACAGAGACATGCACGCTCTCCCACACGTACACACAGAATACATCTCAATGCAGTTCGCTTGGATTCAACATATCTAGTGTTTACCAAACCACTATCAAGCAGGCTGGCAAACAGCCGTCTTCACTAGGACAGTTTCAACCTCCATTGGAAGATTTAGGTCACTGGGCTAATATTTGCATAATAAACAGAAGAGGATGCGGAAGAGAATGGTGAATGAGAGGGTGTTGAAGGGAAAAAAAACAGCTGATGCTTCAGATATGAAGACATGATGCAATAGCAAACAGTTTGATTGTAATGAGATGTTGACCTCAGAAATAAGGTATCATTCTGAAACACTTTGAGGAGATTTTTCTCTTGTAAACATGTTTATATGACATTTTCAGGTTGTTCCACAGAAGCAGAATTGAGTTGTTTGTGCTATAATAGACTTTAGTCAGAGTAGCCATTTTAAATTGATAGTTTAAAGCAGTCCATTAAATGTTGTGACGTTGTGTATGTGGGATGTTCAGCTGCTGAAACATGGAAAATACACTACCATTCAAAAGATTGGGACCAGTACATTTTTTAAGAAAAATAAAGAAATGAATACTAAAATTGTATACAAAAATGACGGTAAAGACATTTATAATGTTGCAAGATTCAATAATGTTGTTCTTTTTAACTTCTATTCTTAAAAGATCAGATTTTTTTTTAATCACCAGTTCCCTCAAAAATATTACTAGTTTTCCACAACCTTGATAATATAATGAATGTTTCTTGAGCCCAAATCAGCCTTTAGAGTATTTCTGATGGATCATTTTGACACTGAAGATTGGAGTAATTATGCTCAAAATTCAGCTTTGCATCACATACATAAATTACATTTTAAAATATGCCGATAGAAAAACAATATTTTAAAAATTGTCATAATATTTCAATTTTCTTGTTTTTGCTGTATTTTTTATTAAATAAATGCAGCCTCGGTGAGCATATAAAAAAAGCACATTAAATATCTTACTGACCCAAATAGTAATGCATGACTTTACACAAATGTACAGTTAATAAAAGACTCTGGAAAACAGATTATGAAAACTGTTATGTGACTGAATGACCTACACTGTTGAGTAAATTATGTAAAAATAAAGTAGAAATTCAGTTTAGAAAATTATAACCAATTAGGTTAAATGCAATTAGGTGTCACCAATAAATACCCCAAAACCCAAAACAACAGACTCATGCACTTATTTGTTAAAGATATATTACATAATAGTATTAAGTAAATATTTTTATTCTGTCTTGTCATTCCTTGTTTTTTTTCCTCTTCATTTCTCATTTCCTGTCATTCACAGTCAGTATTATCGCACCTCCAAAGTTAGAACGTGTCATAAGAAAACATAAAAGAATGGAGAAAAAGATATGAGAATACGGTCGCTTTGTGCAGGAAATTGTCAGGTGCAATCTCTCCACTCGTTTTTTAATGTCACATTAACATTTCCCCACACACCACCTCAGCACGTCTCTGTCACCTGGCAATAAGCAGGTCTGTTTATGATATCAGACTCTGCTGATTTGACGCTACTGTGGCTGTCAATCATACTGCTTCATACTTCTATTAGAAGTACTTGCTAAAACAAACAATCACTATTATTGCACCTCATGCTTAGTGTTAAACAATGTATTAAACTTAACTCATCAACTAAGTGTGCAAAATACATGATTCATGCCGCAAATCCTGCAGTTTGTTGAAGAGAGGTACGTTATTACATTTTTTATGTAATATAATTTGACATTTTTGCCTGGTTGGTGGTAAAACATGCAAACAATCCCATGGACATACATTAGAGAAGGGACCCAAGTCATTTCTAGAGATCAGAATATCATAGAGATGTGAGGGTAGGCATTGAAATGTCCAAGCAATCACCCAGAGTAATCACCTAGTCAAAATTACACATATAAAGTGCAATTCAGTACAAGTCCATTTTCAATATTACGCATTAATATCTTTAAATTAGCTGTGAATGGTTTCAGATGCTGCCCACAACCAAGAATTCAAATCTAAATAAAAGAGTCATCAGAATGTGGCAAGAGTAATGCACATTACAACAGAACGAATATGCGAGTAAGTCTGAAAGTGAAACCTCACAACATCCTCTTATTTAAAGAGGAGCAAGCTGACAGGAAGGCTTATATCTATAATTAGATATACATTTGTCTGAGTCTTTTTTTAATGCACTACCATTACACTGGTGGAGACTCACGCTGGGGGTAAGCATGTCTAAAAGCATTTTCACACTGACACACACACACACACACACACACACACACACACCCTACCTTTCACATGCTCTTGTTCTTTTCAATTTCTGCAAAACATTTAGTACTTTTCCATAAAGCATGATTCACCCACTGACGTCTCAAAACACTATGCCGTTTCCTTGAACGTTTTGACGAAATGAAAGTGAGTAACTCTGTTAAAATGAAACGTTTTCATCAGAAACGCAAACCACCTTCTGAATTTTGAGGCTTTTTAGTCATCTATATGCTAGTACAGAGACCTCCAAACTTGTTTTTCAGCTGAACCCCTTTGGCATAAATATTTCATTGCAGTACCCTTCAGATTTTAAGTTAGTATTTCAAAACTTTAACAACACATTCGCATGTTCACAATTCTCTGATGTCAGGCACTGCTTACATGACATACTGTATGCAGGTAAACAAATAGAAAAATCTAGTAAAGCCTAAGTGCTTACATTTTAAAACTTTTTATTGTTTTAATTTGACATTTTTATGATGTAATTAATTAAATAATAGCTTATCAACTCAACTCAAATCTAGCAGTTCCCTCATGAAACTCCATTTTGGGAAACACTGAGCTAGAATATTCCTATTGACAGAAGGGCAAATACACAGACTGAAAATATTCATGACTCATCCTGCACTTAAGGGCGTATCCAAATTTGTGTCCAATCAGATTCTTTCTATAATGATAATGCCCCTCTTGACTAGCAACATCATCTCGCATACACAAAACACTACTGGCTTTTTTTTTTTGCGATAGTTTCCAACTCACTGTTTTAAAAACAAATATGTCAATGCAAAGAGTATCGCTGATAAATAACCTTAATTTATGTTGCCATCTGCTTACTTACAGTACTTAAAAGCAAGTCAATATACAGAATGATTGTTTGCAAACGCAATGGTCCATAGAACATAGTCCAACGTTATTGTTTACAGTCTACTAGTAGAAAATACTTCTACTTGGATTAAACAAGCATTTTACTGTACCTCTGAATACATCTTCCCTTAACATCAGTCCTGTGCTAGTCTACATGGCTGGATGTCTTCACGTATGCATTAGTGTATGAATCGTGTGACAACTACAAACAATAGCTATCCTGGCCACTTAGACATGCCTCATTTCACCTTCCCCATTGCCACCGCGACTCATCGTCTTCTCGGAGGGGCCACGTCCATGTCACCCACCAACACAAACACACACACCTGCTGTTGCAGCCTGAAGGAGAAGGGTTAAATCCCCCCACCCTTATACACACAAACAAACACAACGCTCTTGCAAACGGTCCGCTCGCATACTCCCGCCCCCCCAACCCCAGTCCTACACCAGCAGTCAGTTGTTAGTTAGGGGGAGGGGGTGTGAAGGGGAGAGGCTAGCGAAGGTCTTTGTGAGAGCGAGAAAGAGAGAGAGGAACAGAGCGTTCTATTTCTCATAGATGAGCAGCTGCTAGGCAGGACTGTCTTGAAAGCAGAGAGACAGTGAGAGAGACCATTTGGTGCCTGAATGTGAGCGAGGGAGCGAGCGAGGGAGAGAGAGACGCACACACTCAGCGTGAGCTTGTGGTTTAAGCAGACACTAGCCGTGCGTTTAGGGAAACCCACAGTCTCAGCTCCCTGGGATAAAGGAGTGTTGTTTCTGGCCCTGCTCTTTTCCCTCTTTTTATTCTGTTTTGTTTTATTCCCTCCATCCTTTCTCTTCTTCCTTTTGCCTGCGGAAAGAGCTGGACCGCTGTTACCTCCCTGAAACACGCCGAGCCGGTAAGCGGGCACTCTAACTATTTCTGTTTCCTGCTTTTTTTGTGTGTCAGTCTTGTTGTATCTCATTTCTGCTTCATTCATTCTAATTGCTTGGGTAGAGAGAGAGGCTAGCGCGATACCTAGGTGATGCTGTACCGGCATCCGTCGCAGCCGGCTGGGTGCGGAAGAAGAAAAAGCGAGGGATTGGAGGAGAGAGGGAAAGGGGTGTTCTACTTTCTCAACCCCATGATCGGTCGACTGGGGCTCGTCCTCTTTCACTGCAGCACATGGCAGCCTATACACACACACACACTGACACACAAACACACAACACTCCAGTTGCATTACACGTCCTGTAAAACTAACCGTCTGCTTTTATAAAGCTAATTAACGCACCTATTAGCCTAATCAATACACATCCTCTCACATTAACTGAGGCCAGTGGTGCATAAGGAGGCGTTATGGGCAAATAGTCAGGGGCGCTTTTATAGACGCACTGTGCAAGCGTTTTCTTTCTCTTTAAGCGACGTGATAGCTTGATCTTCATAGAAATGACATTTTATTCCCAGTTGGCATTTGCACAGGCATTTCGGTGCAACCCAGAAACCACACAGGGCTAATTAGGCTGCATGCGGTTGTATGTGTGCATGCTTGTGCATTGTTGTAGTTAAAAACATGTAGCATGTGAAGGGCTGAGAGAAATGAATGAAACCATGAATGGAGAGACGAACCACTCCTTTTTTTGATCCTCGCTCGCTCTCGTGTACATGGGAGAGGAAATTCACACCTGAGGGGGGAAGAGAGAGGTGGCTGTATGAATGAAACCCTAAAATATGAAGTCTGGTCATACATGTCAGGATATGAATGCTTTTTTTTTGCCAGACCCCTGACATGTCGGGAAAAAAATCAGGTTAGGTGGCAACAAAATCTGTCATTTACTGGTAATGAATTTGCGAGGGTAGTGAGCTTTTGTTTTTAGTCATTATATAAAATCATTGTTCCTTGCACAAGTACAAAAGACTAATACTCGTGTATTAAAAATAACTTGAATCACACCAAATTTGACGTGTAACCTATAAAATTAATGCAAATAAATGCAGCTGACAGCAAATATATGAATATATATATTTTAGTACTACTAGAAATGATCGAAAATGCTTTTTAAACAAAAAAGTTTTAAATTTGACCATCAAATTATTATATACCTCATTAGTTGGTGTTAGCACCATATACACATCAGTTTATCACAAATATATGCTTTACCTTTATATATAATCAATATGAGGCTGAAAATTTATTTATTTGTCTGTTGCTAGGACACTCCCTTTGAACATTTTATACGAGGCCTCTGATTGGCTGCAGCCAATGATGCAAGTTTCTCACCCCAAATCTTTCCCCTTCGCCCATGGAAACATGCCTGTCTATATTTCTTCCTTTCCATCTCTCTACCTCCGTGTCAGAGACCGTCTGAAAGTCGTCTCCATCATGCATCTCTCTATCTCTTCTTTGTTACAATCAGGGTAGATGGATAGCGCCGACCGGTTTCTCTTTGTTGTCTTCCTATTTCAGATCAGTTGTATAAAAAAATCTACTGGCAGTAAGAAAGAAAAATCATTAAAGCTTAATACAGTAGCTGTTCATTCTCAGTGGTCTGCTCTCTGCTGATTTTTTGTTGGGGATTTTTTTTTTCCCTGGGTCCTTGGTGCTGGTGCAAGTGGGCTTCTTGAACCCCCACCCCTTCCGCCATGAAAGTGAATCACTAATGTTAATGGTTCGGTAAACTGTCAATTGGGGTCCACGGGTAGAGAGTGGGTCAATGTTCCCCCCCATGTGTGTCCCTCATGAAAGTGGCCCTGAAACCTGGACAGAGTCCCCCATAGAGGGCATGGTTAAAATTAAAGGAAGAGGAAAAGGGGTTTTTTTTTGAAAATGGTTCTTTTGGGCATAACTTGGGGACAAGCTTTTTTCCCACCAATCAACCGCCTTGGCAGCCGTTGACCCCCCATAAACGGTTGCATTTATAATTGCACATGTATCACTCCAAGTCTTAATGCATGGTTGGGTGGGGAACCACCAAAGAAAAACTTTCCTTTTTTTTTGTGGTACTTTAAAAGGGGCAAGTTTTCATTTCCAAAAACTTAAAAGTTTTTGTCTGACAATAAATTTTATATCGTTTTTTACCCCTCAATTCCCAAATTCCAGGGGCATTTTCCTTTAGTGTTGTGTCATCATAACAATTTTTTTTTGGTCAAACAGCCAGCGCCCCATAAGTTTTTGGGGCCCATAAATGCTCAAATGGCAAAAAAAATAAAATTGTTTGGGCCCACTAAATTTTTTGTTTTTTTCAAAATTTTTTAATTAAATCGGTTTTTTTTTTTTTTTGTATTACAAATTTGATAATTTTCAAATTTGGTCCCCACTATAACCCCTGCCGTTAACAGAGATTGTTCACAATCTTGCACTCCGCAAAATTAAAAGAGCTGCTTTCCGTCATTGGACAACAATAACTTTCCAGTTTTTGTACTTTTTTTCCTACCATGGGAAAACAAAAAAAATATTATTCCAATCGGCAAAAACAGTCCAGTGTTTTTTGTAGTAACTATGAATCAAAATGAAGTTCCTATTTCTAAATAGCCCCTTAACATATTATATCTAAAAACAGAAAAAATTATCTCAGTCCCAAGTATATCTTCATTGACCAAATATAAAAGGTTATTAATATTTTGTTAACTGGCCCACAGAAGTACCTCAAACAGGGTGTAGTGGGAAACCGCCCTAGTCCGCTCCCCCCCAAACTTTCAATGACAATTTTTTATCTTCCCCTGCAAACCACAGTTTTGTTGTTCAAGAACCGTTTTGGGACCTCCCCAGAACAACCATTGACCTTTCATTGTACAAGGGAAAAAACAAAAACACAAATTTTTTCAAAAAGCTTTGGTTGGGGGAAAAATTGAAAATTACATAACTTGGAAAAGGAAACACCTTGCCGCTGCGATCCTTTCAGCTTTGGGTGCCGTGTTATCCTTCCAATAAGAATGTCCCTAGTCGACATTCTTTTTTTAATACGATTCGTAAAGGATTAATTTGAAAACCTCAGTAAAAAAACGCAAGGCTTAAATTTTTTTAAACGAACCCCTGAAATCCAACGACATCAAGCCTTAACCAAATCCAGTCCACTGATAAACCTTGGGGGGTGGCCTAATGACATTTGCCCCGGATTAATGGCTACACCACTAAACTTTTAAAGTTTCCAAAAAAAGAAACATTTTTCAAAACTCAAAAAGGGAGATTACAGAAGCCATTGTACAAAAGTTGGTAAAGAACCTCCAAAATCCGTAATTTTTTTAATAACTTTTGTTTCCTGATTCCCCTCCCTTAAAATTCCCCCACGGTTTAAAAACTTTCATTTTTTAATTAACTTTTTACCCGGACAATAATATCACAAATTTTTTTTTACAATGGGATCTTTTATTGCATATTAAGAAAGTTTTTCAAAGTAAGCCTTCAAAAATTTTTTTGTCCCCTTCCGCTAAAACGAGGGTTCGGCCCTTTTTTTAAATCCAACCGTTTTGTCCGAGACACCGCCCTAATAAATTTTAATTTGACGAAATTTTTTTTTTGCAAAACGTCATTTTTACCCCTCAAGGTTGTTTGTAAAACCTTTTAAAGGGCATGTAATGTGTGGATGAGTTTAGCCATTTTTTCCCACGATCCATGGTGGGGGTCCTCCCGCTCGTGCGTTTTGGCCACTAAATCCCTTCAAAAATAAATTACTAACTTCCCATTTTTTTTGCTTTACGTTATCATACCAAAAAAGTAAGCTACACATAAATTAAACACCCCCCCCTTCAAAACAGCTGTCACAGGAAACTGGTTTTTTTTTACAGATGCCCCTATATAAAAAGGTTTTTCAGGGTTGGGACCCTTTTGGGGGCCCCCCCACATTTTTGGATTTCCCTAACCGGCCTGAGGGCCTGATAGCACCCGGGCCTGAAAGACAGCGGCCCTTTATTTTGAAAGACAGTATGTTCCCCTAAATCTGCAAAACCCAATAGCAATGGTAGAAGGCCAGACACCTTTTTACACTGCTTGCAGACTCAACAAGACCTCTTTTTCAGAAGGGCCAAAATGATGTGTCCTAGATTGAACCCATTGGTGGGATAGTCCTCTGAGAAACCATTTTTCTCTTTTTTGCAATGGCATTTTTTTTTATGGATACCCCCCGTGCGTCCACACTACTGAAATTTGTGAGAGATTTTTGCGATGTTAAACTTAACTGTCCCAAAACCCCCTGTCCCAAAGTGGTCCATTGTACCGAAAACAATTTTGGAAACAGTGGGGAAAACAATCTTTTGCCATATTGCTCATCGAAACATGAAACAATTTTCAGAAAAAATTGATTAAAGCGTTTCAACTATGGGTTAAACTTTCCAGTACCCACATAGCAAAAATGACAACCTGTTTTTGTTTTTTTTTTTCAACCAGTTTTTTTTTTTTTTTTTTCCCAAAAGGCCTCTATGGCCCATTTAGAACCCAGCACCTGTAAGGAAATTAAACAGACCTGAGAACTGTTTTTTTAATTGGCCATGACAGGCGTCCTGTTGGATCATAGGGCCCCAAATTGAGTTTGCTGTGTTTGGAGCTGATAACTGGGGTTTTTTTCGCATCTCATCCTCCCCCTCTTATCCCTGTCCCCCCTAATTCTGCCCTGGCAAATCTAAACCAGCGAGAGCAGAAAGTTTTTTGCCCCCCCTGCCAGAAAACTTCCCAACCAAACCCCTTTTTTGAATGAGCCCAATCAAAGCTTTTAGGCAAGTTTTTTAACACAAACCCCAAAATAGCCTTCCGCTTTCCCCCAAAAAGACAAGGTTTTTTTTGTTGTGTTTAAACCTGGTTCATGTTGACATTTTCCATTTATTTTTTATGGGTAATCAAAGCCCCTCCCTTGGGTGGCTTTTTGAAGCTTGTTTGGCATCCCGGCCACCTCCTTTTGTTTTTGGGTGCTAAATGTTTTTTTCTTGCTCATTAGAAAAATGCAAATAAAAAACCGGGCCAGATGTTTACACACTGCCCTCACCTTTTTGAAAAAAAACTGAACCAAAATAAACCCAAAGAATAAAATTAAAAAAAGAACCCCTAACGGCAGTTTTAAAATGAAAGGTTCACTGGAATTCTAAATACCAATATTTTTTTGTTTTTTGTTTTGGTGCAATAAAAATTTTTTGGGCTTAATAAAAAAGCACTTATTAATACAGAATAGCCAACATGTAATTAATAATCATTTGCCCCTGACCCTTTTTTAAGTTAACCATTGTTTTTTTTGTAGAGTGTTTACTTATAAAAAATTGGTTTTTTTTTTTGTGGCCAAGGCAATTTTTTTTATTCACATAACAAATTCGTAAAATGCCTTTTTTAATTAATTTTTACCACAGTTTTTTAAACATGTCAAAAAAACTTAAACTTTTAGTTTTAATATGCATTTTTTTTCAACATTTCGAATACATTAATTTTCAAAATCAAAAATGGTTAAATATCTGCAGACAAATAAACATGTTATATATCAACTATTTTTAAAATGGAAACCTGAGCTTACATGAACTAGTGAACAGTTTTGTAAGTTTTTTATTACTTTACATTAAACCAAAGAGAATAAATACCTGCCAACAAAATGTATTTCTCCCCCATAAAGTTTTTCGTTGTTTATTTGTAACACGGTTTTTTAAACCATGGGACCTTTAATTGTAATAAGTTTTTTTTTACCCAAATTTTTTCCAATACACAGTGGGGTTGCATGGGAAAATTGAGAATATATAAATAAAACATTAAGTTTTTTTTAATTAAAAATACTAACTAATAATAATGAATAATAAAAAATGTGGAAGGTGCATCTTCAAGAACAAGGTTTTCCCACTTACTTTCCAGGCAATTCATTAAAATGTTTCGTGTTTTTCTGTTTTTTGAATACTGCAAAAAAAAACCTTTTTTGAATGAATAGGGAATGGGCAACCCTGATGAAAAGGAAACCCCCCACATAGCCTGTGACTATCATTCTTTTTTTTTGGATGCTGGTTCCCTCCAAGACACGAGAAACTTTGCCTGTGGTGGCCTGGAGGTCCCCCCCAGCCATACCTTCTTCATCCCCCAGCCTAATAGAGAAGCAATAACATCTTGGAGCACCGGGGGGAAAATTTCCCCCATGGAAATGGTCCCCCCCCCCCCCCCCCCTTTTTCCCAAAACAGTTTGTTTTGTTCTGGATACTAAGAACCCACAGAACAAAACCACAGGTTGATTTTTAGCAGTAATCCCAAGGAGAGGGCAAGGTGTCGTGGCTATATTTTTTAAAAAGCAACCCTGTTTTTTTTTCGCCCTGACCCCTTGAACTGAAACCAGGTTGGGTGTTTTTTTTTTTTCCACAAACGGGGAAGTGAGGAAAAGCCCAGAGAAAAATTGTTGGGAAAAAACCCGACCACAACTGGCCTGTAAGACCGTCAGTTGCCATGTTGGTTTTTTTTCGTGGTCCCCCAAATCCACCCAATGGCGTTAGCGTTCCTTTTGGGTGTTTTTTTTTTCCCATCAGAAAAAAGGGGGAGACCGCAATTTTACCAACAAGTACATTTGGGGCCCCCACCGTGCCCCTTTTGTGCAAAATGTCCCCCCCCCACTCCTCTTTTAATGATGGCTTTTTTTTGTCTGTTTGGGGTTTTTTTGCCGGCCCCCCGCTTATAAGCCCACAAATCCATTAATACTCTCAGGGGGAAATGTTTTTCCTTGAAGTTTTTTTTTTTTTAAAAACGAGAATCAAATTTAACTTAGGTTGAAGTTTTTTGGGGGGTTATTTATGATTCTGGATTATGGGCTGCTGTATTTCTATTAAGAGACAATGAAGCCAAACAGTTAAAATCCTTTTATCCATTCCGTAAACAGTTTTTCGGTTTGAATGTTTTTGCGCAATTGTTTTTTTGATTGTGGGGTTTTTTTTTTTGGCTTAATAAGGTCCCCCCCCCTTTTAAAATTGTTAAAATTTTCCATTTTGTAAAAAATTCCAATCTTAAAGGCTTCATTTTGGGGTCTGTAGTTTTTAATTTTTCCCCACTTCATCAAAAGAGTGGGGGGCAAAACCATAGAGGAATTTCCTCTTGCCGATCAAGAAACCTTTTTTTGGTCCTTGATCCTTTAATCATTTGTACCCCCCCAGCCTTTTGAGGCAAAGGCCCCCAATGCCTTGAATTTGCCAATTGGCCCCTGCGGCTCTCTTTTCCCTCCGGTTCCCCCCCCCCCCCTCAGCCTTTTTTTCCCTTTTCAGCCTTCCGTGGATGGAGGAGGGCACTGGGGAGGGGTGGGGCCGGTGGGAGAAGAATGTTTTCCTTTCCTTTTTTCTCATCTCCCTCTTCCTTCGCTTCCTGCCAAACTAGCAATGTTTTTTTTTTTGCTATTCCCTTCTACGATTGGTTGTAGGGGTGGTCAAAACAAAGGGGCCCGATGATGGGCCCGAGCATCCTCAACCCTGTTTCCCAGCCGTGTAAGCATTTGGAAGTTTTTTTTTTTTCCCCCCAATTTTTTTATCCTTTCATCCCGGGCTCTGACACTGCCTCCTTCCCATCAAATCCCCAAGGCCCCCCAAGCCCCGCTGGTCAATACCCATTTTTCTCCTTTGAGGACCTGCCCATGCCCCTTTGGCTAATGCTAAAAATCTCCACAACCCACTGGTAGAAAAGCTGTAATGAATGTCCCTTTCATTAAAAAAAGTTGGCAACAATGTCCCCATAAGACAAGGAAGTGAGAGGGGAATAGTCAAAGTGAAAAAAGAAAGGAGAAAAATCATCACTATTTTATTGTTTTTCCCCCTGACCTTTTCCCTTGTTGAAACAGAAAGTAACACTTTTTAAGCCCCATACAGTACTTTTAATTGGAATGCCTTTTTTTTTGACACTTTACTTGTAATGGTTTTTATTTTGTAAATTAAATGAAAAAATTTCCCCAGGTAACAACTTTAGCCCATAGAGGAACCCCCAATCTCAACTCTTTACTTAGTTTTTTGCTTTTATTAAATCAGCCCCTATTAATTTAAACGTAATTGCTTTTGGTGGTTTTTTTTTAATTTTATTAAAACCCTTTATAAAAAAGCACATATTCCTGCCAGGACCCATCTTCCCTAAATCCCTACATCCCTACCAACTACCTTAATGATCCACCATTTAAAGAGCCCAAAAGTCCCCCCCATAGTTTAAGGGTTTTGTTTTTAATAGGGAGACTGGACCCTTAAAAAAATGTATGTTGTCCAAATTTTTTTTCAACCGTTTTAAATTTGGGCAAAATTATATAAAGCAAATCAGCCCCCTTAGAATGTTTTTTTCTCACCCGTAACTTTAAGTTTTACATGGTTTTAGAGGTAAAATGTTTCCAATAAGTCCTACTGTTTTTTTAAAATATGGAAAATGTTTTTTAAGTGTGAAAATGTACTGACAAGGATTTAAGGTACATGGAAAAAATAAAAATAGTAAAATAGAATGAAAATAACAATAACTTTTTTAATACCATTTCCTAATTTGAAACTTTCTATAATTGTTTAAATTTAAATAATTTTTTTTTACAACAATGGTTTTGAAAAATGATTTAGTTTGTTGTGTAATTAAGTACATTTTAAAAAATTATATTTAAACTTTAAAATGTAATAATTGGGAACCCTACAAAAACTGAAATCAAAATTATAAATCATTAACTTTTTTAAATGGTCCTTTTAAAAGTATTTTAATAAAATGGGTTAACTTCAAAATGGGACAACCAACGTAACAAAAAAAAAATTAACTTTTTTTAAATTGCCGTTATTACAAAAGTCTACTTTACAGTACAACCTAGGGTTGCCTTTTTATTTCCTTTTAAATTATTTTCCCCCCTTTTACTATAACAGTAATAAAAATCTGCTAAATACGTAAAAAAATTTTTGTAAAAAAAATCATTATTTTTTTTTCAAACAAGGTTTTTCTCTGCCTTAAATAATAAAGAGTTTTAAGAACAAACTGACAAGCCCCTTGTTTGCTCTTTGTTTTTGTTTTCTTTTTTTTTCGCCTTCCACTCATCCCAATCATACATTAATTTCTTAAATAAAATAAATATCAAGGCCCCCCCTGAAAAAATGCCTTTTTCAAACAATGTTTTTTTTGGTATGTTTTTTAAAGTATATTAAAAGATCCCATTTTTTGAATAAAGACTAAGTCCCCAAAATAATTGGGGGGACGAAGTTATTCCCATAACCAAAATTATAAATACCTTTATGAAATTAAAAATCCTCCTAAAAGACGCCCCCCCCCTTCTAACAGGCCCACAATTCCCGATCAACGGAGCCCTCCCCAGTCAGGTTAAAAAAATGTTTGTTTTTTTTTTTTTTTTGGGCTTGGAGGCTTTTTTTTTTACTGGGTAAGTTTTTGTTTTTTGAGTCCCCGAAATTTGCCAACCGATTTTTTTTTTTCCACCATACTTTTTTCAAACCCTATTCACCTTTTTAACCTGAAAAATTGGTTTCACTTTGGTGAACAAATTTGTTCATAAGAAACATTAGAACCCTATTCACATATTGTTACAATTTAATTCCCCATTTTTGTAAAAATGGTTTTTTATTCAAAGAAGCTTAACAAATGGACGGAACATCAGACAGCATTTTTTAAATAAAAGAGCCCCTAAACAATATTTTGGCAGAATAAAATGCTTCCGACCAAATGGTTTTTTTATTTTTGTATTGTACAATTTTTTTTTGTTGCAAATAAAAAGTTGCACCTTTTTTTTTTTTTTGAGTAACAACCAGCCTTTGTCCAACTGGGCCCCAGTAAACCCCTCCCAAAGGGGCAAATTGTTTGTGGGTCCCCCCCTTTTTTTTTTTAAACCCTAAAAGGCTTTCGTATTAAGTGTCCCCTCTAGAATTACATTCCTTTTACCCCAAATAACAAAAGCCCCCGTTTTTTAAAGGGTAAAAGAAATAGTCAAAGTTTTTTTGTTTCTTTTTAAGGGTACTACCCCAGTGGCTTATTTTTTTTTTTTGTTGTGTAACCTCCCAATTTTGGTAAAAACTTTTTTTTTTTCCCCTGAAGGGCAGTTGAATTTAAAACACTGACAAAATAAAATGGGAGATGTTCCGTTTTCGCTGCTGTGGTTGTTGGGGTGAACTCTAAAAACAGAAGGTTGGTTATTTTCATTTAAAAAAGTGGGCCTTCCTTTTTAAAAAACAGTGGTAAAGTCTCTTCTCCCCCTAAATTTTTTTTATTCTCAAAAAAAACCTAAAATAATGGCGGCAAAAAAAAATTTTAGTGCAAATGGGAAAAACTAATTTAAAAAAATTGGGCCCCCTTTTAAAAATGGGCCCAAAACAACTTGGAAGAGCCCCCTTCCCTGTAAAGAGTTTGGAACACGCAGAAGAGAAAAACCCTCCTGTTTTTGTTTCCCCCATTTCCTTCAGAAGATCCTCTTTTATTGTAATTGCCAGTCTTTTTTAGATAAAGGCCCCCCCCCCTTTTTTGGTTGGGAACCCCGTGGTTCCACCCTGCCCCGCAGCATGTTTAAGGATTTGCTTGGCAAAGGTCAAAGTTTTTTTTTGTCATTTAAATAATCTTTGGACCCCTTGTTTGTTTTTTTTTGGTTCATGTGAACATGACATCCAATCCCCCATACCTTATAAATTGGGGGTACAAATTCTTAACAACTTTTATCCTTTGAACACCATTTAAAAAACCCTTCCCTTTCGTGGTTGGAACAACCTGTGAATCTATTTCACTAGTAAGCCCCTCAAAAGACCATTTTTCCCCTTTTGGCCCTGGGGCACCCTGGGATGAAAAAACCCTGTTCCCCCCCCCCCCTCCCTGCAACGGTCATAAGTCCCCCTTTAAGTCCCCCCCTCTTAATACCGGCTTCATGGAATTTGGACATTTTGCAATCATATTCCCAACTGGACCGAAAAAAATACCTTGAAAAAACTTAACACACATGCATCCCCACCCCTTTAAAATATGCTTATGACTTTTTTTGAAAGAAAAAAACAACAATTGTTTATACACTACCGTTTCAAGTTGGGGCCGTTGTTTTTGGTGGTAATGAAAATGTCCCCCCCCCCTAAACGTATTCCCTACGCCCTCAAATAACCACATTTTTTTTTTTTATAGATAATAGTTACTGTTTATAAAACTAAATGTTTTTTTAAACTTTAATCCGCAAATTTAAAATTAATCAAAAGTGAAAAATGTACAAACAAATTTTTAAAGGTTTAAACAAAACTTTTTTTTTCTTTTCCAACATAAAATGCGGTTTCCCTTTTTTAATTCCTTCCCTGTTTTTTGTGTTTCATCATCGAAATCCCTGGTTTTTAAAAACACAAAAATATGAAGCACACAAACTGTTTTTTCACCATTTATTATAAAAATAAATTGTTTTCTTAACCCCAGCAAAAAAGTTCTTGTGGTATCAAATATTTTCGAGAATTCATGTTGAACTGTGAAGACTGGAGCAAAAAACTGATGCCCCTTTGAAAATTCAGCTTTTTGGTAATCCACAGGAAATAAATTACAATTTAAAAAAGTTATTGGAAAATAAAAAAAAGTTTTTTTGGTTTTTTAGGTACATTTTTTTTTGTCCATTTTTTGGTTGTGTTTTGGTTGGGTGTTTTTTGTCCCCCCCCAATTTTTTTTGAGTTTGAGAGAAGTTTATATTTCATATATTAATTTCCGTTCTTCCCCCCCAATTTTTAGTATTGTTTTGTTTTTAGTCACATCAAAGTTAAAGCCTATTAAAATTTTGAAAAAATGTTTTAAAGTTTCAATTTTTTTTTTAATATTCCCCCCCTATTTTTTAAGTACAAAATTTTTTAGGGGTTTTTTTTCATTTTTTTAGTTTTTCCCCTTTTAATTTAGTTAACTCCTAGCAATTACACAATATACAGTTTTTTGTACTTATTTTTTTGATCGAATAAAATTTTGCAGCCCCCTTGTGAGCACAAGTGGGGGTTCCCCCTGTTTCTTTTTTAGAAAATTTTTTTTTTTGGGTTTTGGGTAATGAACCCAAACCCAAAAACCATTTTTTTTGGAACGTAAAGTGGGTTAACATTTTCATATCATGTAAAAACCGAAATTTATTTTGTTTTTTTTTTTTTTAAGTAAAGAGTTAAAAATTTCTTGGTAGATTTTTCATGACATAATACATTGTTGTTTTTTTTTACATTTTTTTTTAAGGTGTAAAATTGACCCTTACAAATTACCTTAGTTGTCCCCCCTCTGGCACAATTAAGTTTGTGTATTTTTTTAACACCTCTAAAAATGGAACCACAAACCTTTTCATGGCCCTATACAGTAAAGAATGATTTTTTCCTGAGTCCCCCCAGTTGTTGAACATCGCAAAATGTTTATGTGGTTAAACATGAAAATTATAAAATTTATAAATCATTCTTCCATTTTAGATGAACGAAGGCTCTATCAGTCCACCCTAAAAAGTCCCCACTGCAGTTGGAAAGCGTTCGCCCTTTTTTGTTTGTGGCTCTGGAAAAATGTTTGCAACACTGCCCCCTTCCAATTTTTAAATGAGGGGCCAGTGCCCGCAATAAATGCATTGAAGCTTACCCCTGTGTTTTTTTAACTGGCCCCCCTCTTATTTAGAGGGTGATACTGGGGGTGTTTGGTTGTTGGTGTATGAAAGATTGGGTGGGCCCTGCCCCTTTGCCCCACTCCAAGAAAATGAATCAGATTGTGACCCCTGTGTCCGAATGTCAACCCCATGATCCCTCCCCCATAGGTTTTTTTTTTTTTTATCACTAAATATTTTGGTTTTGGCCTGAACCTGGAAAAACCGCTGTTAACAAAGCCCCACGTTAAAATGTTAAGCACATTCCCCTAACCCAGAAAGTTTTAAAAATAATAGTTTTTTTCAGTGAACCAGTTATTTTTCACGTGCATGTAAACAAAATATTTTAAACACAGACGGCCCCTAAAGAAACTTAAAAGTTACTGGCCCCTAGCCCCTAACATAGACCCATTCTAATACATTTTTTTCCTTACTTCCCTTACCCAATTTTTTCCCTTTCAAAGTTTTACTTCATTACCCCCCCCCCCTAATTAATTTCCAATTTTTTTTTTTTATGAATTTTTTAAATAGTGTGTCATCGTTTGTTTGGTTATAATAAAAAAATGTAGTTTTTTTTGCATTAAGGGTGTTTTGCTCCCTACTCCTTGGTTTTTTCCCCTCAGAACAAATAAAATTCAATTTGTTGTGGCGCTTTTTTTGTTTTTTTTTTTTTTTATTACGTAAAATAAGAATTTTAATGGCGGTTTTTTGTTTTTTGGCATAGCTGTCCCCATTAAAAACATTAAGTGTCATTAGTCTAAAACAAAATCCTAAAAAGGCTTTAATTATCTAACTGTTAAACGCAAACATTCAAAACATATTGAGAAGAATTTTTTTGGGGACATGCGATGGCATGTTTTGTTTCGCCTTTCTGAGCCTTTTTTTTTTTTCCCCCTGAAACATGTTAATCCTGACCAAAAATCCCCCCCTTCTTTATTTCTTCGTTTCTTTCCCCCGCGCAGGTTAGCGAGGGCTGGGCCTGTGGAATACCTGCAGGAGAAAAACATAACAGGCCTCCTCCAATTTTTGGATTTGCCGTGAAGTGCCTCCGTGTTGGAAAAAATCGCAAGCCAAGGTTATGGAAACCCAAAAACCATGTGTCCTAATTCCCTCAGAGCCATATGGCACCCCTGCCCAATTGAAAAAAGGATGTGCAAAAATACAGGTAAAAAGTGGTCCCCCTGAAAATTAGCAACTGCCTTCTGTCCCCCTGGCCCCACCTTTGTTGGGGGAAAATTGGCCCCGCGTTTTCTTCATCGTTTGGTTTTTGTTTTTTTTTCCGCACAAACAGCAAGAGTCCCCCCCCCCCAACTCCCCCAAGCCAAAAAATGCCCCTTGACAGTGCCCATTTCAGAAAACATGTATAATACTTTATTTTTTTTTGTGTTTTTCCCATCCCCCCCGTTTTTTAAGCCTTTGCTGTAGTAGTTGGCCAGTCCCCCCCCCTGGCCATTTTTCCATCCTCTTTAAATGCATAATGAAAACCCACACAATTTTTGGAAAGACAAAAGCTTTAAGTGGTTAAAGTTATCCAACACCTTGAAGTTGGGGCATTACATAAATTAATTCCATTTCCTTGGGTCCCCCCAGGGGTCCTGGAACCTAACTTCCCTGGAGCGGATCAGAAAAGGGACAGGTGGTGGTGATTAGGCTTGGTAAACACAAGTTGTTTTTTTTTTGGCCCTTTTATTTTTTTTTTTTTTCTGGCTCAGACCGTGTTTTTTTTGTTTTGTGTGGGATTTTCCTTTTTTGGGTCGGCCCCAAACAGCTGGCCCACCTGGTCCAAACTCTCCCCCTTATAACCTAATTACACTGGGTCCCTTCTGTTGTTCTCAATATTTATTTTCTACAAAGTCCTTGCTTTCAATGAAAATTTTTTCCCCCCCCTCTTTTCACTTTTAGCCACACAAAAAAAAAATTTTTGATATCCAAGAACAGTGTTAAAATCAGACAACTTACCAAAAAACTACAAAGATTAGTTTACACTTTTTTGTTACTACGAGCAACATCGATGACCCGTGTGGGGGGGGGGTAAAATTCTAATTTCAGCAGAGGAATAAGTTTTTTTTTTTTGGAACAATGAAACCCTGCAGCTAAGAGAGCTCCAAGCTAAATCGGTAAAACCCCGGCACTAGTATTTAAAGGCCCCCAGCCCATTTTCCTTTTTAACTAAACCTCTCCACCCCATCCCTTTACCAATCGTACCCATTGTTATAGTGGGGGGGGTTACCACCAAGAGAACATTTTCACCAGCTCCTTTTAGATTTAAGCCAATGCCTTTTTAAAATAGCTGTCCCAAAAAAAAGAGAAAGTGGTGAAAGGAGGCGAGCGATTTGAAAACGCAGAGCCCGGCAGAGGGAAAACCGTTTGTAAAAGGCCTTGAGAGGTGTTTTCCTTTGGGGCCCCTTGTTAAACGGCAACTACCCCCGCATTAAGACGGAAACCCCGCCTTTTCACAGCTGGTTCAGGGAACAGCTTTCCCTGGAGGGAATTAAAACAAGCGAGGAACATACCTCCCGGATAGGAAAGTGGGGGAAAACCTGACAGGAACTAAAGCAACAGGAGGGGCCCCCCTTTATTAAGGTAAGAAGGAAAGGGCCCAAAAACCATTTTTTTTGGTTTTTGTGGCTTGTAAAGTAAAACGGACAGTCCCCCCCAAAATTTTGTTCAACTTGTTAGCCCCTTTTTTTGTGATTGTGGGACAGATTACGGAGAATTTAATTTATTGGTTTTTTTTGGACATTTTTTCATTTTTTTTTTTTTCAGTGAGAACTTTTTTTGAGAAGACCAAAAAAGAATTGATGGAATTTTCCTGAAAGGTTTTTAACGTGAGAGCCTTTTTTTCTGGTGTTGGAATGAGCATATGATAACCACCCTATTAATAGAATTATAATAATAAATTAATAAATGTAATTAGATAAATAGATAGATAGATAGATGATAGATAGTCAGATGATAGATAAAATTAGATGAGAAGAGAGACCAGCGAAAACCAAACCAGACCAGACAGACGACAGACATATAGATTAGACAGAGACCAGAATTAGATGAGACCCGACCAAGACAGAGACAGGTAAATAAAAACGACAAACAGAACCCCATAGATATAGAAGATACGACCCAGACAAAAGACAACAGACAGACCATAAACCGACAGACAGACAG